>CM068371.1:165483040-166083040 GCA_034769895.1 Magicicada septendecula | reverse complement strand
ACATATGTTGTACTACATATACTGTACTTAATGTAAATTGTATATTGTTTGTTTCTGTAAAATAAAGTACATGTACGTACAGTGTATTTCCAGTTCGTAAACATGCATATTTTATCATTCGTTCATATGCAATGGATGGGGTGGGTTGTTGTTTAAGGTTTTTCTGTTATCCGTCTATTCGATTAACCGTCACGGTCCCGGTCCCGACCCTGATGGTTAATCGAAGTTTCACTGTACTATGTTCCTATTTACTCCATATGATCCTTTTCTTTTACAAAAGATAAAGGAAGCACTGAAAGAGACACATTTTAGAGATACAAACTCCAGGTCCAAAATTTTTTAAACCAGTTCCAAAATTGCTTTGAAGGTCAGGCTATACTTGTAAGTTGATTTTGTTGAAAGAGGTACTGGTGATATTCAGTAACATCATATTATGTGGAAATGTGTGTGAAATATTGTATGAAATTTATTGTCAGATCTTAATAGAGTGCTGAAATGTTTTTAACATTTTTAACAAACACATTATATGTAATATTTTAATGTGCTTAGAATTATAGAAAAAAAATTACTTTAACCTTGACTTATTCAAACTTACAAAATTTGATTTATTTGGAAAAGCTTGAACGCAGATCAACTGAAATACATTTGTAAACGAATCTAAGACTGCAGAACACTGGTTTCTGAAGTGACGTATTTCATTTATACAAGCATATAATATTCATGTAGTGTGTGGCTAAAGTAATTTATGAAATATAAATATACTTTCTGTGGGAAACAACATGATATTGATAAACTTATATTCAGGTTATCATAGAACTGCTTGTAAAAATGTTTAGACTGAGCTTAATCCCTGTGCTTCTCCTAAGTCTTAGCTGTTCTTTGGTACAAAGATGTAAATGTTATTTTAAAAAATAAATATAACAAATTGTTACATTTGTTACAAAAAGTCTTATGCTTTTCTAAATCATCATAACTTTAAAATGTTTGCTGTGCACAGTGATATGTAACAGTGTAATACTGATATGTGTTGGTACGTAACACTATTAAGCCACAAAAATACTTCATCATTATAAGATATAAAAATGTGGCTGAAATATAAAAATGCACACGAAAGAATTTCTTAAATACTGGTAACAGAAATAAATCATAACCTTCCATGATAAATGATGACCACACACAACATGACAAACAGCTTAATACATTCATGGTTTTGTAACAAAAATGCATATTTAGAATCTGTACAATAAATGCTTCAGACTATTCTATACAGTCATATTAGATAGACTAATGGTCCCTTTTATTCTTCTAAAATGTGTGTGCATACAAGTACTAATATTTTACAATTATCACCCTGTTCCAGAAATGGAGAACTTCAAATAATTATAGCCTACATGTAATAATAGCGTTTATTGAGCACTGCCACTTTGATTGATATATGGCATACAGTTCTAAAATGAGGCACATTAATTTGTATATACATACACCATCGCAGTGAAAATAACACAACACAAGACCAATCACATTCAAAACGCTAGTAGCAAATTACACGATCTAAATACAATCTTACTGTACACACATTACAAAACAGTAATTTTAATGATTTTTTTTCTTTTTTTGATTAACATTGTTCAGAAGTTAACATCTGTACATCTGTCTCACAACAAAATTATAATATTTTATACAAAATAACATTCAACAATTTTCACTTCAGTATTTAAAAACAACAATTATTAATAATACCAGTTATTAGTAAGGGTAAATTCAACTATTTTTTGCAGTAAGTAATGAAATAATTACTGCAATTAATAAACTAATGTTTAGTGTGATGTGGGAAGGTGCAGACATGTAGTTGATCCATTTATTTGCAGAATCACATTTCACATGAGGCAGAGTCTTTTTATAATACGAGGTAAGAAATAATGGATATGTCAATGTTTATGCCTGCTTTTTACTTGATGTACACAATAATGATATTTGTCATTACTGTCCAGCATAAAATACTCTAAATGTATCACATACACTATTTAGTCACTTCTGAATGTACACAAGTATTGATTATACAACCAATCCATAAAAGGCTAAACAACATTTACAATATGGTCATACTCCAGTAATTCCATGTTGTAAAAATGCAGAAGATACGGTACAATGCAGAAGTAACTTGTCCTCTGTAACGAAGTGACTGTATCCTGTACACTGCTGTATGCTTTCTTGTTCACTTAATTATTGTTGTTTCTCATAAAGATAACAGCAGATTAGTTACAGATTGTACCGAAGTTTTATACCAGTCTTATGTTTGCTCTGTCACATACAGACAGATGAAACCGTAATATATTCAGTGAAGCTGGTACTGTACTCATCAAAAAGCAAAATATAAACAACAGTTCATTCTGTAAAATAATCAGTCAACACTTGTATACATGATTAAAAGCAGTAATGAAACAATTTTTAATATATAGTGACACAAAATCACTGTGTAGTAAACATATTTGCTATGTAGTTCTGTACAAAGAAAGTACATGTTCAAGTAATATTCAAGTTCTATAATGAAGCAGTCATTTTAAATATTATGTGGTTATAGTATCCACAAATTTCAATTACAGAACTAATTATTTTGTAACTATATTTTAGACTTTTTATTAATTAACTTTCAAAAAATTTATAGAATCCAACTTATTCATTCGTTGTGACATTATAGACTTTGGTACAACATCTGCACACACATCTAGTTATTTCTGTGAATCAAGTACAATATGGGTGACACTGTTTTCACTAGCACCATTTGGCTGGTGTTTATCATTTGATGATGACATGTTAAGTGATGAAAAACTAACAAAACTTTCTCTTTTAGGTTTGCGTTGTGAAGGTTCTTGTACTGCTCTGACAGGTATACGTGACCCGCCGGCTTTGATTGAAGTAACACTGATATTATTACGAGTTCGATCAGGCTTAACAATCTGCATTTTATTCTGACCATTGTCTAACATTACTGGTTCAGGAGATGATTTCATTGCCAGTATTTGTTCATCTGACATATTCTCATTTGAAAATAATACAGTTCCACTTCTAATGCTATTGGGTAACAGATCTTGGTTTATAATAGGATCCAAACTGTTTGGTTGACTAATTGAAATCTCATTAGATAGTGTATCAGGCACAGAGATGTTACTCTGCTGTGACACAGGCTGCTGTGCTCCTGTTATAACTATATCAGAACTCTTTGTTATTATATTGAATAATCCAGGATTTATATCAGTAAACGAACTGTGTGTAGTATTTACATCCATAAACGAACTATGTACTGTGTTACTGGCATTACTCACTGGTGTAAAAGAGGTGATTCCTAGTACTTCATCGGAAAGTCTATTTTCATTTTTATACAACTCTCTATTTACACCTTTTTCAAGTTCAGTATCTGTAACTGAAGGTTTATCTGCAGATGTAACCACTTGAATTTCTGTTACATACGTGGGAATAGGAGAGGTAGGCAATTCTGGAGGTGTGTCATCATCATCCTGTACTGACAAATTTCCATTTACTGCAGTAACAAATGGCTCAGCTGATGAATCTGGAAGTGTCAAGTCCCAACTACAGCTGCTTACATGAATACTATTCATTCCCAAACCAGTTAAATTTTGAACATCTTTGTTCTGTGAAGGTAAAGAGCTTAGTGAATCATCTGTTTGAACAACAGTTGGAGCAAATAATTCAGAATTTAATGGTGTTGAACATACCAGTGAATCTTTCATCCTTTCTGGAGTAGAACATCCACTAATTCCTGCATCAGTGTCATCATCTGACAAGTCGTCTGTACATTTTACTACATCTTCTAGCCTGCCCCAATCAGATGATTTCTTTAATCTAGTTTTAGCACTGTTGTCAATTCTTGCTTCTTTACAGAAAGGTAAACCAACGTCATCAGGAAATTCTTCACCTTGTGGAGGTAGTGGTGCTTTTCTCTTCTTGCTGCCTCCAGGTGTGCCATCTGCAAGGTCAAGTGACACTGCACGTTCAAGGACTACAATAGGTTGTTCATTATCCAGTCTAGACAGGTCTCCTAAAGATGCAGCTTTCCGGTTACTTTCAGTGTCTGGAGCATGGTGTACAGTAATATGGGATGCGTTCAACTCTATAGTTGTACCACTTTTATCTCCACCTTCAGAATCTGTGTCTGCTGAATCTAAGCTATGGTTTTTCTCTGACAGACTGTCAATTCTTTCTTCTTCAACCTCCACTCTGTCCATTATATCAGCCTCACTTTCTGTTTTTGACACATTCTGAGGTGGTAGTGGAGCTTTCCGTTTTCCTTTTTTTACAGGAGTTCCTTCTCCATCATTTGAACTCTCACCACTGCAACTGTCTTTTCTCTTTCGTTCTACTTTTTCCAGTTCTACAACAGACTTCCTGTTACTTCTAGCTGCCATTCCTGCTTTTTGAACTTCTTCTGGAATATCAAATGGCACAAACTCTGGCATTGTGGTTTTCTCTATCTGTCTCTCATTATGAATAAAAATTTGATTTTCATTATGAACTGAAATTTCGTTATGTTTAGTTTCACCTTCTTGTTCAGTTCTTCTAGTATGAGCTTCATCATCAGATGGTTTGTCAGGTTTTAATCCTGCATGTTGAAGTTTTTCTTTTAAGTTTTGTATGCCTTTTACCAAAATTGCCTTAACATTACTTTCTTTGAAGCCTGGTGATGGTGTTTCCTTTCTGCTCCCATCTGCCTGTTCATAACTTTGAATTGCACTGTCACTATTTCTTGATTCAGATAAATCAATTTCATCAAAAGAATTGTCATTCATATTTGTTGGTGTACTTGATTTAGTTCTACTTGGTGGTGTTATTTGATGAGTACTCTCTATTATTGAGTTACGAACATTCTGATGTTTCTCTGCTTCAACTGTTCGAACAAGAGGATCAGTAGTAGGAAGTACTCTCACTCCAAATTTATGTAGTTTCTCAATTGGTGAAGTATCAATAATAGCAGGTTTTGAAGAGTCACTTATATTTTGGTGTACAATATCAGAGGTTCTCAGTGACTGATGATCTCCAATCCATTTGCTAGATCCAGACTTACTGATCTGCAAAAATAAAATAATTTAAAAAAATTATCAATGTATGGCCACTTGTGTATAATTATCAGTATAAATTTGCAACATGCAAACCAGCTTTCTGTGCTGGAATAAACAAGTTTGTATATTTTTCATCTTATTTACTCATAAGATTTATCTTATCAGGAAATAAGATCTGTTACCGACAGTGTATATTACCTTAAAAAATCAGTAAAAATGCGCTATAGCAATTTTTGACTTCTTTTCAGTGCAAATGCTCATGTTCATTTTCAATAAATGCAGATTACATGTGCTGATAAACATGATACAATTCTATATCAATTTGAGATATGACTAGATTTCACTTACAGCTTCTACTTGTGGTCATCAAACGTGAATTGATTTTGAATTTAATTGGCAAACCAAAATAGTATAAGTTACAACTTTTTTTGTATTCACAATTTTCTAAAAACTTATGAACAATTTCCTCATAATAACTGTAATTATATATGTTCATTGAATTTGAATTTACTATTGTGCTCTAGGATCGTAAGTCATAATTCTAAACTGAAAATTTATAAAAGCCTTATAAGACTAGTAGTGACTTATGGCTGTGAGACATGGACCATGCAGAAGAAAGATTAAGATGATCTTACACGATTTGAGAGGAAATTACTTGGGAGAATTTTTGGGCCAGTCGTGTAACAAGATAGTACTTAGCAGATCCACATAAATCTTGAACTTGATACATTAATAAACATCAAAAACACAGTAAATTTTATTAAGTCACAGAGAATTAGATGGCTAGGACATATTTATAGAATTGAGAAGACCACAAATACGTGAGCTATCGCAGAATGGAAACGCTTGGAGTTTAGGCCCAGAGGAAGACTGAGAAAGAGGTGGATGGAGTGTGTTGAGTAAGACATGCGAACCATGGGGATCATAGGATGAAAGATTGTTGCAGAGAACAGAAGGGAATGGTGTAGGATTGTTGAGGAGGCCAAATCTCATAGAGGGATGTAGAGCCAGAGGAAGAAGAAGAGAGTAATTATAATTTTCTATATCTACATCATGTTTCTAGACTGTACTTCAGAACAGGCATTTTACATAAAATCACAGCATCTACATTTGTACTGTACGTTACAAAATTTTTGAAATATTTGCATTATTTTAGAATCACATTAACAAAACAGATATTTTTTTAGTAGAGTAATTGTCCTCCTTTGACAAGGACAGTTAAATGGTGATACTAACTTTAATCAGTATGTGATGGTGTTGCATCAGTATGTTGATTGTTTAGTTGGTGCTTGATGAACAATGGTTCCAACCAGTGCTCATCAACAACAATTTGGTGCCTCCAACCATATGAAAAGATGTTCTATATATACCCTCAGATAATTCTTTCCCAGAAACCTTGATCAAGTCACGGTGACATTTCACAGCCTGTCGATCACCTAACAATGACATGTTAAATTTTTATTTGTGGCTATCTAAAAGCTAAATGTGTTAAAAGTTGACGACATTTAACTGCTGAAATCAATAATGCTAAACAGCAAGAAATTACAGCAACCACAAGAAATGATATGTTGGGAGATGAGAAGCTTCAGACTTTATTTTAATAAGTGTATCAAAAAATCCAGGAAGACAGTTTGGTAATCTAGTTTCTAAAGTGAAGTAAAACTGCAACAAAAAATTTCTTTATAACCGCACATTAAAAGACTTGAATATGATTAATTAATGCACACATATCTTCAGTTATTCAAAAACTATCAGATCATTCTGTCGGAGCATGTACACTACACTTTCGTTTATCTGGAATTGATGGGACCAGACCCTTTCCGGATAAACCAAACTAATGGCAAAAATGCCAGTATTAGCGATGTTTGCCTACCGCTATACAGAAAAGTTGGTTTTTTATTTTGAAGACTTTATTCAAACTGTAATAGCCTACTGTACTGTTTTTTACGAGTAAATCTTAAGGAAAAACAAAATCTATTTCAGAATATTGTACTGTATAAACAAGAAAAAAATTTATTTAGCATTATACATTATATTAAATTCAGTACAGTACAGTAGTAGGAGTTCTAAAAATTAACAAGTTTAATTTAGCAAAAAAAAAAAATAATAAACACACATACATGAATGATCAAAGTCTTTATTTTTAAAAAAGTCCATTATTTTTTTTTGGTTTAGCAATGTTTCTTTCTTTTTAGCTGAACGAACATGGAGTCTTTTTAGAAGTAACAGTTCTGCTGGGTTTGTCTCACTTTGGCACTCAAAATAATTTAATAATTTGTCCAGCATTGAAGTGCCTCTGAATAGTTGATAGCCATTCCTACGTCGTCCGCATCATCATCATCGGAACTTGAATCTTTGTTGTTTGATTTTTTAGAAAACTCAGCGACGATCTCATCCTCAGAAAGTAATTGATGCCCGGGATCATATTGGTCTACACCTACATTTAACCACTCGGTTACTTCTTCCTCTTGAACATTTTCACAACCTTCAATATCTTTAAACAATTCAATAATCTCTTTATTTCCAGAAAGATTATCATTTTCGGCACTTTCGGTAGTTTCAGTGTCGTAATTTTCTGCC
Source organism: Magicicada septendecula (assembly GCA_034769895.1). Classification (NCBI taxonomy): domain Eukaryota; kingdom Metazoa; phylum Arthropoda; class Insecta; order Hemiptera; family Cicadidae; genus Magicicada; species Magicicada septendecula. Next base: position 166,075,385 of record CM068371.1, on the reverse strand, counting down.
ATTTCTGGGCACAGTTTTCCAAGAATTTCTTAATGGTTTTTGAGGAACATCTTCCCACGCTGCAGCAGACATATAAATTACACCTTTTACGTTAATTTTCTTTAAAATGGTCATAGTATCTTCTTTTGTCTCCTCATTATCTTCTACTATTTTACTCAAAAGAGCTTTACGATATCACCGTTTTAAAGCCTCAAGCGAACCCTGGTTCAATGGTTGGATTAGGGAAGTCACATTAGGAGTCACATTAAAAAAAATGTCACCACTCCTCATCTCGTTCTCTGCAGGATGTGTAGGAGACTTGTCAATCAGTAACATCTCGTTCAGAGGCAGCCCCTTTTCTGTCAGATATTTTTTGACGTTAGGTACGAAGTCGTGGAAAACCAATTTTAAATAACTCCACAGACATCCAGGCTTTTTTCGGTAAACAGTTAACACTTATATTTTTTAAATCCCTTGGCTTCGCAGATTTGCCGATCAACATCAGCGGCAGTTTATGTTCACCTGTGGCATTTGAACAACAAAGCAATGTCACACGATCTTTACTTTTTTTGTGGCCTTTAGCTTTCTCATCTAGTTTAGACGCCAAGGATGTTTTTGGCATCATTTTATAAAACAACCCTGTTTCGTCAGCATTATAAACTTGGGATGGTGACAGATTTTCGTCTGAAACAAATTTCTCAAAGCTTATTTTATATATGTCACTGGCTTCGACGTCTGCAGATAAGATCTCACCTGTCACAATGAGCTGCCGAATTCCATGACGTTCCTTCCACCACATTATCCACCCACTACTAGCCGTAAATGATGGATCCCCACCCATTTTCATGTTTAAATTTAATGCCTTTTCTTGCAATATAGGGCCTGATATAGGGACACCACGGTCTCTTTCTTGGCAGAACCATAGAAAAAGAGTATTGTCTAATGCCTTTTTTTGCAATCCGAGCTGTAATCCTTTCTCCTAAACTGTCTTTGGTAACCATCTTTGCACAAACGTTTTCTATATGAGCCCTGTTTTTTTTCCAGTCCCCCACAGTGGAAGTCCCTACTCTATAATCCTAAGCAATATTATTTAGTGTTTCACCTTTGTCAAGTCTATATATGGCCTCCAGCTTCTTTTACATCATAACGACATTCTTCTTTCTCTTACACGACATTGTTTAATGAGACAAATGCAGTAAACAGAACAGTATACGAACACTTACGTATACAGACTATGAACACTTATAACACTACGAAATGTTTTGGAACTAAAAAGTAAAAATATGATTGCTTGCATGCTGCGCACACAATGAAGCCCTAAACAGTATCAGTTCAGTAGGTTGACATTACTGCACTAGGAAATGAAACTAGTCACAACACGACATCTTCCGGCGCGCCAATCCGTGAGTCACTCTGTGTTACAATCTTGCCTGTCACTCACCGCGAGCTCATGCTTGCTACAGTCCGCGATAAGATTACACTGTAAAGTCGGCGCAGGTGGAAGTCAATAATGAGTAATAATGATGTAATAATGAGTTCTTAGAACTGTAACACTGGCTGCCTGCGCCAAACATAGCAACCGCAGAGGTGGAGTTTTCTTCTCATTTGGGACTGATAAGATTCTCTTTTAATGCCGACGTTAACCAGATTGCTGAGGGAACTATACACTGCACTGTATTATTTTTACCCTTGCAGTTTAGATTAATTACATTTATGCTGATGAGCTCTGAACGGGTATAATGTTGAATTTATAACAAAACAGGTTGTTTTTAGTACAAAAACGTATCTTAAAATTCACTTGTAAAGTTGTTAAAACAAGTTATTTTGAAAACTTATTCCGGATAAGCCAGAATTCTGGATAAACGAGAGTGTAGCGTATATGGAAATTATTAATGAGAAAGTGTGTAGAGCAGATATTATAGCTTCTTGTATACAAGGTTGTCTCCAATTTGAATTGCTACCTTTCAGTTGGTAAGAATATAACTGATTAACTGTCTCATATGCTAATTAATATCTTTTTCAGAAGAGTATATTACTGTACATGTAAGTTATTGAAGGTACCCAATTATCTTCATCTGTGATTGGTTGTTATTTAAATAAGCCCCATTTCCTTATTCACTAGCTTAATAACCAATTAAAATAGACTTTCCTTTGGTTACAGGTATAAAGTTATGTAATACATGATGTAGTTAACACATCAGTATTGGGTTAATCATTAGGTTGTGAAGTGTCACCATGGCATAATTTTTTTGTTAATTATAGTTTGGAACTAATCATAAGAATAGTCAGTTTTTGCTTTTTGTATCTTCTAGGGCATACACCCTTGCAATAATTACAGTTCCTCTGTTATGTTAAGGGGAGGCTATAATTATTTCTCTGATAACATATTCAGAGCTTTACTGGTACTTCTTTCATATATTACCTACTGAAGCAATCTTCTTATACTAGAAGGTAGAAAAAAACAGTCAAGTAAGAATTAAATCCAACCATACTTTATTCACATATAATGCACCTTTAAATGTGGTGTTTTTATTTTCTTAAAATCTCTGTATAAATTTACTAATCCATCTTCTTTGCCACAAGTTCAGTTAAACTAGAGCAGTTTACATGTTATAGATTTATGGGCTAAAACTGAATGCTACATACATTTGTTTGATTATAATTAACATCACATCTCTTAAAGGTCAGATGAATAGCTTTCTGTACCTTAGACAAATCAGATATCGACTGGCTACGAAAGAATGGGTGACATATTCTATCTGCTGGACTAATTGAAGTTCGTTTGTTTCGTAAAAGTGTTGCAGGTCGAGATGATGAACCATTTTCCACTTCTAATTGGACTTCATATGGTGAAGCATAGCTTAAAATTGTTAGAGCGTCTTCAAATACCATATGTCGGAAACTAATTCGAATGCTTTCTATTCGATCTCCTGAAACATATATTTACATATAATCAAGGCATTGTATATATTTACATTTTAAATACAATTTATAGGCATAACATCATAACTAAAGGAAAATAACCGCATTTACTTGCCAATGTGCTCAAAATTTACCCTTACATAAACACGCTAATTACGTACACAAAAGAACAGAATAATCTTCTATTATAGTAAAGGATGAAATTAATATGAATAAAGCAAACAAGATATGTGCTGATATAAGCACAAGATATGGTTAACACACTAAATACTCATTTATAAAAAAGATGAATGAAACAGCAGTTGATGTTTACAATAGTCTGCAAATGAACTAAGCAATAAATAGATTAATATATATAAACTTTAACGTATGAACATACGTGAAAGTTTATGTATATTGTAACTACATGTGTTTTTGTCCCTTATCAATATCTTCTAAAGCCCCACTGTTGTGAGCGCCAATTTGTAACTACCCGTGATTATACCCCACTGCTGGGTTCATCAATTTGTAACTACACATATTTGTTCCTCTCTGTTGTGAGCGCTAGTCTATTACCCTTCAGGACTTACAGGTTCTTTATGCCTCACCTTAGATGTGTCAAATTACCACAAGACGGGTTTTAAATTAATTTATCCCTCTCTTTGTGTACATCCATTAGTAAACCTTGTTAATTCTATATAAATAAATACACATGGAATAGTATCTGGTAATAATAATAATATTGTATTTTTATTCAAAAAAATTTCTATAGTCTATTCAGTGTAACTATTAATATAATTTATAAATCTCAGGGTCGATTCTTTTCTCTTTGTTTATATTATTTTTAGGTTCTTTTGGCTGATATAAAGGTTCAGTAATTATAAAGAAAAAACAAGTATAGAAAGTACATTACATTACAAACAATAACAATAATGAATAATATAAATTGAGTATTAATTATAATAATATATATACGTTACACAATGTATATCGGTTCAGTTTGGTTTCACACAGCCTTCTGGTATCCGTGATGGAAATTTCCAATATCAGTTTGTTTATGTTGTCCAGATGACGGAATCCACTTCTTTTGGTGATCAATAAATGTTTATTTTCTCCTTTTCGTTGTCCGAATCCTTATGGTGGAATATTAGGATTGAAGTCCAGTGTCCTGTTATTAAGTTGATCCAAGTGTAGTTGTTCCTTCTGGTTGTTGGATCAGTAATGTTTTAAAGGTCATTTGTTTATGATATTTCTTTATCTGCTCCAATTTTATATTCTGTTATAGTTTGATATAAGGGTTTTTTACTTTCTATTATATTATTTTTTAATAATATTCATATGTTTTGTATAAATAATTAGCTTGTTTTCCGAATTTACACTCCACTCTCCTTCTTGGCTTATTCTTTTCTAATAATAATCAACAACATTCTTTTTCTCTCTTTTGGTTTCCTGGATACACATAAATACTCTGGTCATATCTGTTCAAATTGAGATTTAGTTGTCATAGGATATTATTTTTATATAATACATTATTTTACCTTCTACATACAAGTTGCTTTTTAGTTATTACATCATAATACTTAATACAATTTACATATTATTTTATCTGACAAAACTATGAACAATTTTGATATCAAATATTATAGATATTTGTAATTTGACAAATATTTTTGAATAATTTATTATTTACTGAACATAATCATCTAGGCCTATGTTGACTGGTTATATTTTTATATTGGAAGACTCATAATCGATCCTGCTTACACTAGTTTTATATTAACTAATTTTTTAAATATAAACAAACTATTAATTGACAATTATATTTTAATTACTATAATTCCCTTCAGGGCTTAACTGAATGCACACTTTTAAACCATTGTCTGTGTGATTAATATCTATTAAACTTATATAACTCAAACACTAATAAAGAAAAAACTAAATGTTAATGTTAGTATCATCTGGTACTATGGATTAGTAATTCATTTCATTAAATAATTGTTTATAATTACTATCCACTCACAGTTCTTCTTAATTGAATATCACTGTATTTCACATCCTCTTACCAATTAATTACACTTGTTTATATTACATTTGTAGCACATCTTAATTACATTTTACATTTACTTCTAAATTTGTATTGTACTTTATATGACTTTCTAATTGATTCATTCATTATTCATTAAATTTATTATCATTATTTATTTGTTTATGGACTACTCCAAATCTAACTGGGTACTGTCTATATAGTATAGTAATCTGTCATAGTAATGTCTGTTGTAGGACTTTTGGTTTGTAAATAGGTTCACACTTTTATTTATTATTGTTTCTTCCTTCAAATTATTTTGATTTCGATTTGTTTAGATAACTTGTTGTTATTGCTTGCTGATGTCTTCAACAGTTGAAGTGTATGATATTATGGTATTAATATTGCTTGGTGATAAGATTGACATTTATGAAACAAATTCTTCATTATTATAGGCAAATTGAAACCTACCTTTCTTATTGATACCAATTATTTTCTTCTTTATCTCTGGAGTTTATTTATTTGTATTGGTGGCTTTAACGAATTGTAATTCTTGAGTTTTCTCTTGGTTCATTGTATATTTTATTTACATATTACATTCTTTTATTCACATTGATTCCATACTAATGTTAAATGATTCCCCCTATATTAATATGGTATTATGAATTAATATCGGCGTTGAGTGGCCCTTTTACGTCCAATTGCTCATCCGAACATCCACATATCTGGTACAGTACACATTGGCTGCTGCCCATAAAATAATTCTAAAGTGGCGCCTTAGCTTTCTCACTCTATAAATAAAATAATTATAAATCTTATCATTATACACATCATTGGAATCTTTTATCTTCTGAATATTTTTCTTATTCTACATTGCCTTCCAATAACTCCATTTGTTTATTATATTCAATATTACTGTTGGTATATTTCTTAAGTAGATTTCTTTCTCTTTTATATAACTTCACTTCAGAGTTCAATGATTTATTAGCCTTAATGTCATTCACCTTTGTTATTCAATACCTCTTGTAATATAGTAGTTTTAATTATCCTTCTATTATTCTGTCTGTTTTTATACTGCAACTCTTCTTCAGCAAGTTCATTTTCTAATTAGTTTTAAATTTCTGTTAGGCCTATTGTCATTAATATTGTGCTCCATTATTATTATTATATCACTATATATATTATTTATGCTTGATTTAAATATATGCGCTTATTTCTTTTAGAATGTTGGTGTCGTTACAATATTAATAAATTTAATAAAGTGAACGAAGAGGATGAATCAACAAGATAATTGCAATAAATAGATTATTGAATACTCAGATTACAAAAAAAAGGAGCTCAGCACGTTTGAGAAAAAGATAGAATAGGTTTCCTTCCTATTGGAAAACTCTATTTTCTATACTGTAATATCTATTATACAGAACACCACACAGTTTTTGAATATATTAAAAAAAAAAGTTTTAACTTCAATTCCTGCCTAATCGTCAATATACCAAGTTTATTCAATCTTGTACCTTATCGAAATAGTTATTTTTGCTGTTAGACTTCCTTGGTATTGGATTCTGTCAAACATTGAAATTCTGTGTGTGTGCATGCATGCACACACACACACACACACACACACAATTATCATCATCACATCATCCTGATGTGAAGTTATAGCTGGCATTTTGAGCTGTTCTGATTCATGATAACAAATAGCAGCGACAATTCATTTAACTCCCACTGTTCCTTTTCTGTAAAAGTTTCCAAGTTCTTTTAGCTCCTCAACCACATTTCTCCACTCCTTCCTGCCACTCACTCTCTCGTCCTCCCTGTCACTCTCATAACTTTCAAGTCCACATATACTTTGGCCTTTTTTTGTCTTGGCTTTCCTCTGAGTCTCTTTCGTAGTGCCTTCCATTTTACAATATTCTTCAAATTAAAAGTTTCACCTGTCTATGTTGGTATCTGAACTATCTTATCGTTGCACTTTAATATAACACACACCGTACTCTTCTTTTATTTTTTCTTCAGTTGCCTGACATGAGAGCTTTCTACATACTTCTTCCAATACCTCTGTTGCCTATATATTACTCTTACTATTCTTATAATGACGATTAGCTTCTCTTCATTTTTATGGATGGTTCACATTGTTTCCATTGCACATGCTACTGTTGGACAATTATTGTATATCTTTTGCATCTACCAGTGGTTTTCAATTATTTTTGTTCACAGTGCACTATGCTTTGTAACAACACTAGTGTGAGAAACAACACGTTCAAGTTTGTTATTGATAAAGAAAGTCTCTTACTGTAAGCCAACAAATCCTCTGTAAAAAAAAATGTTTAATCTCTTCAATATGTCTCTCTTGCTCCTTTTCAAAATTAATAATGAATGAGGTTTTTAATTATTTTTGCCAGCAACACTACAGACCATCGCAAAATTTGCAGGATAGCTAGCTAACTCTTCCAGCACACTCTCGGAGACTTCTGGTGTGCATCATGAGTTTGCTTGCCAGAGGTCCTTTAAAAATGTACTATGGCTATTCATAATTTGTTTGTCTGAACGCTTTTCACAGAAAACAAAACGTCTGCTTAATTTTCATTAAGCACATTGTCGATTGCCTAATGAACTGTGATGATGTGAACATTCTTAAACAACAATGTGATGCATAATCAGTTGTAAGTACAGTAGAACTCCATTTGTCCAAACTCCAGTTATCCGAATCACCAATTATCCGAATCAATATCAGGAAATGGCATGGAATAAAATTAATGGGATTTTTGACAAAATTACAAATCCAGGAAGAAAAAGAAGAGGCAATGAACAAGAAGGAAGAGGAAAAAAGAGCAAAAGAAATTGTCGAAGAAAACGAAGCTGTATCAACTGAAGACATCCAAAAATTGTACAAATTCCTGGTTGTTCTGAGTGTGATGTGGACGACATAAACGAGTGGTTGCAGTGCGATTCACCAGACCCTGGATATCAATTTTTGGACGATGAAGAAATTATCCAAAGTAAACGATGAATCTCAGCAGGTGGATGAAGGCGATGACAACGTTGCTTCAGTTGAACTGGAAAAGGACCTACAGCGAATGAGGCATTTGCTTGTTTTGACAAGGCCTTAAAGTGGATGGAACGGCAGCCTGAATGCGACCATGTGCAGCTTCTTTCTGTCAAGCGTTTGCGGGACCTGGCTGCATGCAAACGAGTTTCTACATTGAAACAATTAACTTTGTTCGACATGTTCAACTGAAAAATTATAATTATTGGTGTAAGTATTATTTTTGTTTTTTGTAGTAAAAGTGAACTTTTTGCAAAACACATGTGACCTGGTTTTTATTAAGATACTGTACTCATGTAATAAAAATAAACAAAAGTGATTTTTCAGCAATTTTCGCATTTTCTTTCATAACATACTTTTTCTTATTCATTGTGTGTATGGTCACTGGCACAGACATGAGGAATACTACCAACTTATCTCTGCATTCGACTTTATACGGCCAGTGCGCGTTTACTTTCTCGACGATGCGCATCGTCCCCTCGTGCATAATGAGTGTTTATTGAATTCAGTGTTTTTTATGTATGTGTTTTTATGAACTGACAAGCTTGACCCGAGTGATCATCACCTGAAGATGGGACCTTGAACCTGAAACGCGTCGTGCCTAGCGAGGAAAGTAAGTTGCATGAAGGAATAACAAGTATCTTAACCTTTTTCTTATGTTTGTCCCAATATCCGAATTTCTGCATATCCGAATTACGTCTGGGACTCATTATTTCGGATAAATGGGGTTCTACTGTAATGCATTTCTGAATCTTCTACATGTATTGTAACTAGGGTTTGCAATCCCGCAATGTGGGATTCCGCATTCCCGCGCGGAATTTTTTGAACAATAAATTTGTACTTATACATCCATCCATCGAACTAGCTCGGACGTCACTAGCGCGCTTCACATGTCACGACAGTTTTGCATGTACCTCTCCCTTCCCCCATGCCTGTATCGAACAAATGAATCGATTGAGCGAGTCTAGTCAATCATTCAAACAAATCTCGCTCATTCGTTGTTTATTTTCGAACATAAAGTACCTAGTCTTAAAGTGATTTGTGTTACTTGTTATGTAAGTAATAAAAACTTTATATTTTATACTTATTTAACTATTAGTTTATAAGTTTTATTGTACTATAATATTGGTGTAGTCTGTAGTATATTTTCGCAAATTCATATGCTTAACCTAACACACATAACTCCATCTTTCTTCAACTTAAGTGTTCCTATTTTTTTATTAAATTAATTTTACGTAAGGATACGAATGTTACACAATTTTTTTTTAATTTTGACATCTTATTCTACAAGTACAAATAGCCAAACATGTCAAACGAAGCAGGTAAACGTGAGAAAGATATTTAGAATTATTTTGTAAAAACACGTGAAAGTGCGAGATGTTCTATTTTCAATAACATTTTGAAAATAAGTCAACGATCGATGAAAGGTTTGAAGTATCATTTGAAGTCTAAACATTGCATAGATTTAGAAACTTCTAGAACTCAAGCAACTGTACAACCACGACCATCAACTTCAAAAGATGACTCAATAAAAATGGTTGATCGTCGATGTGATGTCGAAGATCCAAATATACCAAAGAAAAAGGCCAAAACAATTAATAGTATTGATACCTATTTAATCAAAGAGCACTCTAAAGAGTATATGATATCTAGAATGGTGGCAAAAGATGGCCTATCTTTCAATTGTCTCTGCACTTCTGAAGATTTAAGATATTTATTTTCGAAAAGCGGGTTTAGACTACCTACATCTTCTAATACTATAAAATCGAGTGTTGGAAATTTCTCAGAAACAGTTAAAGCTTACATCATTAAGAAACTACAAAATCTTAAAATACATGGACAAAAATTTTCTTTGACTTTCGATGAATGGACGTCTATAAATAATCGAATATATCTGAACGTGAATGTACATCATATAGGGACACATTTTAATCTCGGGTTGATTCGAATCCATGGCTCTTGCAACGCAGAACATTGCATCGATTTAGTCAAAATACGTTTAGAGAAATTTGGTCTCCATCTTGATACTGATATTACCGGAATTTCTACTGACGGTGCGAGTGTCATGAAGAAAGTTGGCAGATTGATGCCTTGCTACCAACAACTATGTTTCGCACATGGTATTCAACTTGCAGTTGTTGATACTTTATACCAACAAAAATGTACCTAGCAAGGAATCGGAAGTATGCCATTTACTTCAAAATGAGGAAATAGCCGCACCTGATTACTCAGATGATGATGATGATGATGATACACGCGATGATGGGACAAGTGTGGAGCAGGTCTTGACTGTTACTCATTTAGAGCAGTCTCCCGCAGAACTGATACCCAGTTACAAAGATCTTATTAATAAAGTGAGAAAGGTTGTAAAGATTTTTTAAAAATCTCCAACTAAAGATGCTTGCTTGCAGAAATACGTATGAGAAGACCTCGGAAAAGAACTGAGCTTAATCCTAGACTGCAAGACCAGGTGGAGTAGCCTGTATAATATGTTGGACCATTTTCACGTTCTCAAAGGGTGCATAAGCAAAGCTTTAATTGACAAAGGAACTGAGATAAAATTCTCCAACGAAGAATGGACCAAGCTCAAGGAATTTACTCTTAGTTTGCAGCCGGTTAAACTGGGCGTTGAAGTCTTGTGCAGAAAGAGATTCGACGCTTTTAATGGCCGATACAACTCTTCGATTCATATTGGAAAAGTTGGATAAGCAACAAGGTGAGGTGAGCGCTGATGTAGCCACTGCTCTTCGAGTAAGAATCAAAGAGCGTCGGATCGTTTTGTCTGGAATAATTCTCTACCTTCGTAATCCAAAGAAGTACACGAGCTATTTAAACACCCCAGATGACACATTTCCAGTTCCTAAAAAGAGTTGTGTTCGTCTCGAAATTAAAAAAGATTTGTGAGAGAATGTTGACTTTGGACAAAAATATAGATGATAAGGCTGATAAGTATGAAAGTTCAGAAGATGAAGAAAGTAACATAGAAGTAAATTTATCGCTTCAAGAAGAATTAGAAATGCAATTAAATAAAGAAAAAAAGGATACTTGCAGCGTAAATATGGATGAAAGAGGTAAAAATTTTGAAAAAAATATTAAGACTGAGATGACTGAATATGAATGTAGTGGAATAAAAGGCAAATACTTATCCCTTGTTCATGATTATTTGAACACTATAACTCCTACAAGCGTAGAAGCAGAAAGGGCTTTTTCTGCAGCCGGATATATCTGCAGTTCTATAAGAAGTAGGCTGGGGGACAAAACATTGGACACTATGTTTTTTGCGCTCTTATTTTCAGAAAAAGATATAACTTTTTTTATTTTTGTTGTAAAGGTATTTTGTGATTTAGTTTTATGTAACTCATGTAACTTAATACGTACCTATTATATGTTACTGGTATGGAACTATTTTGTTTAGTTGATTGGAGATTATACAGCATTTTGATTTATTTTAGACTGGTTAAACAGGACCAGAAAGACTAATGATTTTCGATGTTAAGTAAATAATAGTTACAAACGATCTCTTAAGTAAATTAGTTACAATAAGTTTATAACTTCATATTATATAAAAATGATTCTGTGTTTGAATTTTTGTTTATTTGTCACATACAAAGAAAGGCTTATGTTGGATTTGATTAAATAAAAATAATAGAAGATTATGGCTCTCTTATTACCTTTAAATTTGCATGAATGCAAAATTTTATGGAAATACTGCGGGATCCCGTGGGAATGGCTAATTTCCCGCAAAATTCCCGCGGGAAAATAAAGTCTGCAGGATTGCAAACCCGAATTGTAACAAAATTATTTTTAAAAACAATAAACACTTTATTATAGTTGACAAATATAAAACAAACATGTTACAGTGTTGTGAGAAGTCTGATAACTTTTTTGATATTTTTCTGTACATCTGGCTATTTTTAAACAATGCTTGATTGCCACATTGGAAAAAGTTTCCTGTAAAAACATCTTTTTGATAGTGTAAGGTATTTAACCAAACTGAATTTAAGTATTACACGCTGTTTAAAGCAAGGTTTCTTGCTCAGCAATTTGTTATGAGTCATACAGATAATACCGTGGCTTACATGTTACTGAACTAAAAACTTTGTACATACACATGTGCATTGCACTGTTCACTGCAATGCATTATTCACAGGATTAGGTATAGGACTTTAATGATTCTCACTCTAGTGAAACAAAATGGATATCATCTAACAAGATACAAACTTAATACCTGTTTCTTCTCTTAAGTGTTTATATGCTGCATCAAACTCTAACTTTTTCTGATCGTGGCCATTTTGTCATGGTCATGGAGCAAATACTAGAAAGTGAATGATGTGAATATGTACTATACTATATACCAATGTCATATAGTTTTATAAACAACTTAGTTATCCTTATTAAAAGGATGACTCAGATATATCAGTAGATGTTGTTCTTTACAAACTTATAATCATCAACTCTGCAATGGCTGAAATAAGATAAATCTGTAAATAGGAAAAACATAATTCATAGGGATTTCATGAAATATATTTTCCATCATATTATTTTCCAGTAATTACCTGGCACAATCCTGCCTGATTCAGAAGCTGGTCCTCTGTGAAGGACGTCTTTAACGAAGATTCCATCCCTCATGTTTCCACAGATATTAAAACCAAGCCCAGTGAAGTCGTGACTCCGCAGTGGGACAATATTTACTAGTGGTTGCTGAAATGAAAGTGTTTATAATAATTAGGAATTATTGTAGCAATTGCTGCCAAATATAATAGGTAATTAATATTACCCGTGGTAAAATTTGCAAAATTATTTTACTATACATTTTAAAATGTATAGAACTTGTATATTGTAATAGGGATCACACATGCACACAGTGGATACAGATTCTCCTTAAATTTCAATTTACACATTTCATTAACATAACTGGAGAACCACTTGTCCAACTGTCCTGTTATATCTGTTTCTTTGTTGTTCTAATTGTTCTTTTGTGGAGCACAATTACACATCATGCATATTATAATTAATTTGAAATAATAGTATTAAATAACAAATTGTTGTATAATAACTTCTGATGGCATTAAATTTACCACAGCAAGCACAAGGGAGTTCTTTTCTACTTACTATGGTTCTATTTTAATACACTTTTATTCTAAGAAAATATGTAGGCTGGGAATTTACAAAATTTAAATTATTCTTTATACCATAAACACATACGTATTCTTGCCATGAAACTAATAAAAGCATTTTGAATATATTAATTATAATGCAGGAAACTTTAGTCTTACTTAATGTAAATATACATACAGACATATTTGTTATGATGTCTGAAACATGTACTAAGTAAGAAAAAATATCTGGCATGTAAACTGTAGTACTATATGTTAAGTAACTTACTTTATCGAGAAAAGAAGTGTAGAAATAAGTGTTGGAATATATAACAACTGGTTTAATTTAAATGAAATTATATATAAATAAATTTATTTAAACTATAATTTATATATGAAATTCAAATTAAAAATAATGAAAATTAAAAGTTGTACGTATTATGAATATTTATGTCTATAAGAGTCCTTTTTCAAGGATACGACAATTTTGGTTGGATAACTATAAATAGTTTCTTCTCCTCATAAAAGAGTAATATAGAAAGAATATGAAAATAAGTATTAAAACACATATGACTGTATAATTAAAACACATCTGTAATAATTAAAACAGTTCAATGATATGGGCTAGAATTCACTAACATCAGCTACAGACAATGAACAAAGAAATCCCAAAATGTTTTTTTTTTCAGAACATCTTACTGTACAACAGTTTACTTACCCCTACATAAGAGTCATCCAGGGCTTTTGGCTTTCCATGTGTTTTCACACCACCTACTGGTGTCCAGTTCTGCCATTTTATCTGTAAGAAAATATTATCACTGATAAAATGATACTTTGATATTACCTTATTCTTAAACAACCAACTATATTGTTCAATTATAGCACTTTTTCACCTTCTATAGTGTAATATATGAAGGAAGTAAACTTGTACTCCTTGTTATTAGTGAAGGTCCTTCAAGCCCTCAAGCAAAGTCATAATGATTTCTGAGCTTTTAATATTAGTTTTTGTATTGCTTAATTATTTTATTTTGTTATGATGACGTAAATTATGAAGTATGTGAAGAACAATTTGCTTCACAGTACATTTAGCTCTTATGAGAGACTTTGGTGACTGTGCAAGCGACGGTCAAAGCCACCTTGACTCTACAATCCGAGCTTCAATAGAGCTTCTGCCGCAGGAACCAAAATGTATGGGGGTTCCTAGATGTGGCCTGATACTGGTTGTGGCTTAGCTTTTATGTCTTATATAATCACTATTAAAATTGTGTTAATTAATAAAACTCAACTGAACATACATATCGAGCAGTCTCGTTTAATCAATATTCAATAGGGCAAGACAATATGGTGCAGTCAAAAAGTGATTTGGAAGAAACTGTTCAAGTGGTTTGTGAGTATCTAAGAAATTAAACACCACCAGGAACTTTGAATATTAACAACAAATAATGTTTGAGTATGAGTGAACACTTTTTAAAATAAATTAAAATAAGAAAGTTACAATTATATGCACTTAAGTTGGGTGTGAATCATTAACTTTCTTGTAAAAGGGAAGCAATACCTTTGTGAGGTTGTTTATTATTTCTTTTTTTTTTGTAACAGGAATAGTGGTGTCAGTTTTATAAGTATCATAAATTTTTTTATTAGTTATCTATTTGATTTTGTTATACTGTATTGACAAAAAAATTAATTAATCTAGATCTGCTTAAAAAACAATGGGCAATGTAGTTACAACCAATAAACTGTATAATCATTGTCAGTGTTATTGTAATTTCTCTGTGTTAATGAAAATGACTTACAGAGACACCTGTATGCCTTTTATCATATGTATATTCTGCTACCTGAAATCCTTCCAATAAATTGGTAACAAATCACAAAAATCGATATTTCAGATTTGGATAGGATTATGAAAATCTGCATAATAGATTTTGATTAACTAATTTAATTTAATTAACTAAAATGACAAATTACATAAAGACAGTTTTCATTTTCAAGGAATTATTGCAAAAATGATTCTACACTAGATTATCATAACTGAATTTATACATTTAAAACTTTTATATATAATAGGGTTGCTACAGCTAGTGCCGTCTCCCTTCCTTCAACCTGACTTTCCAGTTCTCCCAATGTTCCTTGTGTCCTTCCTCAAGTCCTATACATTGCATAGATTCATCCACTTCGTCCCTCCAAGATCTTCTCGGTCTTTCCCTATTTCTCCTGCCTAATGGACTCCATTCCGTCACTTTGTTGATCCACCTATTTTGGGCTCTCCGGACATGACCATACCACACCAATCTTTTTTCTTCGATGTAGTCAGTTACACTTCTTTCCATTTCCATTCTTCTTCTGATCTCCTAGTTTGTTATTCGGTCTGCTCTCGTTATTCCATAGCACCTCCTCCAATATTCCATCTCTGTTGCATGAATCTTTCTATCATTCTTTTTGTTAATAACCCATACTTCTGCTGCATACATCATAATGCTTTGGACTACGGTCTGATATATAATTTTGTTGGTGTTTTTCTAATATTTTTGTCCCATTTAAAAGTTTTCAGAATATAATTTATAGGGAAAAGCTATACAAGGCTATAATAGAACTACACATACACTATAATAAATTCATGAGTATGGTAAGGTAACAAAATAACAAATGAAAGTAATGTAGATAGATGTACTGGAAACACCTCAGAGGATCTGAGCGTTAAAAATTTCCATCAGTGGGGAGATATCCTGGTATCAAGTAGCAGCACAGTTTCCACCATGCCCCCCTTGAACTCCTAGGATTTCTGCCTTTCATGGTTTGTTTTCTGTGCCCCCACAGTAATGAGTACTGTGAAGTGGGAAGCTCTGTCTATGACTGGCATTCTTACTATTTAACATTGCAGAAGAGAAAGTTATAAAAGAATTGTGTATACAAACAAGATACAATATTGTATAAGGCAGTATAGTTATGAGGATAAACTGGATCATGAGGATGATTTGAATTTTGCTGTAAGAACTAAAAGGGCCATGGAAGAATCCTTGATGGTGACAGGAAGACCTCAAAAAGATTTCATCTTTTCACAGCCAGTTGAGAACCAAGTTGGTAGCTGAATGGGAAACAAGGAAAATCAGGTAAATTATTTTTTGAAAAATTTCAGAAGAAAAAGAGGAATTTATCAAAGTTGCAAATATTTAGTTTTTTTGCCAGAACTGGCATGACTTTTTAAACATAGCCACTCTTTCAAATCAATTTCTTGATTCATGACTCCTACTCATGTATGAGAAAATATGAAATCAAGAATTACATGTTGACATCTGTATTATTGTTTTTAAAGACTAGAAACAGAAAAAATATGAGCAGTGGTAATAAAGAAAGGACATAGTGAAAAATATCATACCTCTTTTTTTTCTTCTGATCTCCCGACAGGAGTACCCTCTGAAATCCAAAGAAACAGTAAAGAATAAAAATTTTAAAACTGTTACAAGCTGGCACTAAGAATAAAAGCTAGAATATAAAATAATCTGTACACCTATTGCATTATAAATATATATTCAAACTGTACTAAAATTATATAAAATGCTTTCTTCCTAAATTTACACTGATGCGTATACATTATTATTACAACAAATATTTGAGAAATGCAACTAAATATGAAGTGTGTTGATAGTATGAGAATTTCAATTTTTAGTAATAATTGTGCATAATTAAAAAAATTGTCATTAGTATAAACTGTTCTCCTGTTTAGAACATTTTGTTGTAAACAAGTAAAATCAGATTTGTTTCTGAGTCTTTCAAAATTAATTTTCAAAAGTCTCAAATGCCTTAATTGTAATAAACTACATCTAAATTTTTAACCGGTATATTTATACATTCTACCAGTAAGTGATCATCATAATATTAATTGACAGTTTTACATTTTTGTGATAGACATAAAATAATAAAAGCATATAACTTACAAAAAAAAGTGACCCATGAAACATTTTACTTTTTTTAAGCATAAGTTTAAATTACTTAATTTTACTAATTTTGACTCAGCGTTATAAGATTACAAACACTAACCTCTGTAGCCCAGATTATCAAAAGCATAATCTCCTCCTTTCTCGGGATCTGTTACAAGCACCAAATGTTTCCCTGAAACATCAATGTATGGCATTAGTTTATATATTTTATAGAAAATATATTTTATATTTTTCAATAAGCAATATTTATACAAACATTATTTAGGTTTTACTGTATTCTATAATAATTGTGATTATAATTATTGGGATTATAATAATTAATTGTATTACTTTCCCAGTTGACAGTACAATTAATTTTGGATAACCAGACGACCCAGAAAAATGAGACTGATCTATTATAGTTTGTATACTTTCATTCTACTGTCATGAAAAAATGATTTGAGACAGCTGGATGTCCCAAATCTTTCTTCTTCTGTTCATTCCATCTGTCATTTATAACAAGAAGTGTGTTACCCTAATTGGTTCAACTAGAGTTTTACTGCATTGCAATAAGACAGTTGTGGTTATAAGCAATAATATTAAAATCTTTATCAAACCTTGAAATAGCTAATTATTTACCATCTCTCCTAATAACAGACATGTGGAAAGGAGTGAGAGACATGTTGGAGTTGGCATGCATTCAAATAATGAAGAAATAGCAGTCCCCCAAAGTGTTATTAAAAGTTTTATCTAATTATAAACAATAATTATATCACGTTTCACTAATTGAAAACTTATACATAACTTTTACATAATTGAAACCTGAAACTTTTATATACCGGTAACTTATTAAGCACATCCGTTTATCACTAATAATTAATATACTAGTGATTAACTGTACTTTCACTTGTGAAAACTTACGTTTCTTATTGTCCTCCCGTAAGTTTTCACAAGTGAAAGTACAGTTAATCACTAATATTAAGTGCTGTGAATGAAGAGGATGAACCATCAAAACAATTAATATATGTTTTTCTCAAGTGATGTTATTCCAGTTTTCTAAACAAGCTATGAAATGGAATTCTCAAAGAACCAGAAGAAGAGAAGATCAATGATTACATGGCAAGGGATAGTAGGATGGGAACTGGAAACAATGATTAGCACATACGGTGAAGCAAAGATTTGGGCTGGAATAGATATGGTTGAAGAATATTTATGATGGCCCTATGCTCCACTAGGAGTCCAAAGAACAAGAAAGTTGCCAATATTCTAGGATCCAGCAAAAATGTAAAAGAGATACAGTATAAGCAAAAAGAGATAAAGTAAAAGCAAATACTTTCTGCAAATGAAGATAAATGAGAAGTAAATTAAGACACAGTTATATTGTTAAAGTCTTCTTAAAAAGTCAACCATTACATATACAATAAACAAAAAATGTAAAGTACCGTTTACCAAATGGTAAAAGCTTAAGAGCATGATAATGTCTTTCAGCCGCCAGCTAAACGCAACATTATTATGGTTACTGACTGACTGATTGGTTACATACCTATCTACAGCTATGCAGTGTTGTTTGCTTGTTAGGTCTTTAATCTGCGACGGACGTTAGCACGTTAGCGGTCGCGGTTTTAGTTAACGATTCCCAGCTGGTAAATGATGACGTCATGCAGCGTGATGCGTTACAGAAATTTCCAAATGATGGCCAGCCATAAGACATTATCATGTCAAAAACTTAACAGATGACCTGATTTGGCTCATGGAGAGAGACCTGTACACTTACATGATACTGAATATAAAGACTACCCAGATAATTAAGATAAAGACTACAAAACATACGGTGTGTAACAAGATTTATACAGAATCTGGAAACTGTAACAAATATAATTTTCTCAGTCATGTACGTGAATAAGTATACATATCTGAGTAAATTATCCCTTAACTTTTATACTTTTATGGTTTGTTGTAAATTATATAAGCTATACACATTGGGATAAAAAACAAATTATAAGCATATAATATTGTTAATATTATATTAACAAATGATGCTGTAATAGTACTATTAAGAGAATATGATTAATTACATATTAAATAATTATATGAGAATCAAATGCAAAACGAACACACCTTATTGACTATATGTAGATGTGAGTAATCAAATTTCAACCTAATTTTCTTGAATATGCTGGCATTTTGAACAATAGTGTAGCAAGGATTTTTCATAGTGTGTTGCTGATTATAAAACTGATGGTGGGGAGTTGTGTAAAATGAAAATCAGCACCTATCACATATGTGTAACATGATTTTCCCTTCACTTAGATTATAGATCCGTTCACAGTTCACAGACCCATGTGACAGATTTAGACTATAGATCCGTTCACAGTCCACATAATAACTTGTGTGGAAACTAAAATGTTTTATTAGATTTTTCCTATAAGTCTCTCATCAGATCTACCACCCCCACAACTTCCCTTGGCTGCACCACAGTTTCTTAATATATTTATTACAAAAAATTGATATATAAAATAAACTGTACTACTATACATTTTAGGTAGCTCAGTAATAACTGTTAGGTTTTTGTCCAACCACTTGATATATGGTATAAATTCCAAATTCATTGTACTTAAAAACTGAATTTTTTAATAATTTTCATGATTTTTGGAAGCAAATGTAACACAAAAATTGATACAAGGCTCAGTAAGGTTGGAAATTAAATAAATTGCTCCAAACATAGTGATTGGGACAAGTAGGCGTAACTGTCCACTAGAACAATTGCATGTGAATGAATTTATTTTTAATGGGACACAGGAGTTTAAATATTTGTGATTGATATGAACTGTACAAAATGATACAGAGAATGATATAAATGAAAATAAATGTAGATTTTGGCAGGTAATAGAAGTTATTATGCTTTACTGCCTCTGCTTAGCAATAAATATGTCTCAAGAAAACTGAAAGAAATAATTTACAAAACAATCCTGAAGCCAGTTGTTATGTATGGGTCGGAGATATGGGCAGTAGATAGCAATCAAGAAAAAGTAATTAACGGATGGGGTGTAAAATTCTGCAAAGAATCTATGGTCCAGTAAAGGAGGAGAGTAACTAGAGGATTGGGAACAACCAAGAACTGAGAAATCTATATAGCGAATCAGACTTGGTGGGAAGTATTAAATGCAAAAGGTTTAAGTAGCTTGGGCATCTCCAAAGAATGGAGGATGGAAGAGCCCTGAAAAAGGTTTTTGCTGAGCAACCTGGTTGAAGAAATCTGGGGAAGGTCACGAATAAGTTGGTTGGATAAGGTAAGGACCATAGCTCTATGGAATGAATGAATGAATGGGAAGTGAATAAGACATAGCACCAATTGTAGTATACACAAACAGTTGTTATGTAATTACATACTCTATGAACTTCAAAATATGTATTACTAAGCCACTTAAGAGGCAAGTATGTTTTATACTCTATGTTATTATAAAAAATGCTATTGAGGTCACACACATGCACTCTCACTCTCTCTTTCTCTCTCCCTCTCTCTCTGTGACCAATCTATATATTTATCCATGATTTTACAGTATCGTATCAGTGCTGTATCAGGAATGGAATTGGGGGGGGGGGGTTGTACTGCAAACTATAGCTTTTGAGAGGGATCTAACAGATTACAAAAATGAATTGAATTTCATCTTATAAAAGTTAAACATACATTTTGACTAATCTTAAATGGTGTTTTAGAATATTTTAAAAATAAAACTTTGCTTGCAAGAAAAAATAGTTTTCAAGTAAAGACTGTTTAAAGATTTTGACGATGAAAATCTTCCAGCAGAATCCATGGAATCCACTCCAGAAATATCTTCTTCTTCTTCACTACATGGCTTGGGCTACAGCCCGTTTCGATTTCACAGAGTCTCTGACCATTTTTCCAGGATCTTCCACGATCTCTCATCCCCACTGGCCTATATTCAAATGCTTGTTTAGGAATACGTGTGCATTCTGCCTTTATTCTATCCAGAATCGACTGTAACTTCAGGCCTTTCCTTATGTCGTTGTTTCGTAGATGATCTCTCAAACTGTATCCCTTAACTGCTCTTAAAAATTTCATTTCTGAGGCCTGTATTTTTGAAATATCTTTTTGCAGGAGAGTCCATGTTTCACATCCATACATTAAAGTTAGCACAGCCACAACCTTATAGAACTTTAGCTGTTTCTCCCTCGGCATTTTATTCTTCAGTAGTCATTTTATTGTTTCACAGGAATAACTAAATTTATTTAACTTTCCCTCAATATCATTGTCCTTCCTACATGAGATATCACATACCAAATAATTAAAATGTAATACCTGTTCCAAAACACTATTATCAATTACAATTTTTGCTCTTGCAGGGTTCTTCCCTAGGAGCCCTAGTATTTGTTTTTGTCTTAGTATTTGAGATCTTAAAGTTGTATTTCTGGCAGACTGTATGCAAATATCCATGGATAAAACAAAAAAGTCACATACCAAGTAAAACAAGTCATATATATTAAATGGTAGAAATATATTAAAATATAATTTTGAGTTGACTTAGGTAAATATATTATTTTTTAATTCCTTATTTGCTTATTCAGATTTTACGTTCTTTAAAATAAGTTCAACTTATTAACATGAATTAATTATAGATCATTCATTTATACAAGGATCATAAAAAAATAAGTGAATTCTTCAATATTTGACTATCATTACAAAACAGCATAGCATTCTTAATGTTAACCTGCCTCATGCACTGTTTAATATAAAGTATACGAGATGTTTTCAAAATGCAAAAAGTAGATACATGGGAGTGAGGAATGTATGAACAGATGGTGGCAGTGGATTCTTGGAAGTGAGCAATGTTTGAAAGGAGTGTCCTACTTGTGTAAAGTGCAACCAATTAACATGATGCAAGCAAACAGGAAGTCTTGCCAAGTAGCCTACAATAACGCTTTTTCCATGATTACCATAATCACATACAATTCATGCTTTGTACCTTGTGCACTGCTATACTACTTCCCTTCTACAATTACTTCCTCCTCACATGTCTACAATGGGCATTCTTAAAGGGACAGTTAGCCATACAACAATATACATGTGGGCCATAAGTCACTTGTTAAAAGGACATTTTTTTTAACTTCTAATTATGAAAGGTTTTATGACCGTTCTAGTTACAGTAATCTAGACTAAAAAATATTAGACACAATTCACTTGACACAATTTAAAATATTTGTGTTGACATTTTTCGATAAAATTTATTGTTATCATCAAGATCTTGTGTAGAAATTGAGGTAATACAGAAATAATTAACGCACATATGAAGAGTGTTAATATTTACAGAATGTTATAATTATATCTTATTATTATAAGAAAAATAATATGTGTGTAATAGTAATTAGTATTATTATTCATGTAACATATATACACCCATTCACACAAAGATGATTGTTATATGTGTAAGTCTATTAATTACTTGTCTATAGCCTGTATATACAGTAGGTTTTGATGACAATATGTTTTGTTAAAACAGCAACGGCAAATATTTTAAAGTAATGTTTAGTTAATGACTAAACTTACTAAAGCTTTTGTCATTATTAATTCACAATCACTACTAAAGCAAGTATAATTTCTAATGCGAAGCAACTCACAGTCCACTCTTTATAGCATTCTTATGGTTGGTGTGTGTGTGTGTGTGTGTGTGTGTGTGTGTGTGTGTGTGTGTGTGTGTGTGTGTGTGTGTGTGTGTGTGTGTGTGTGAGATGAATTACCCTATACACACATGTAGTATGATTAGAATGTGTGCATTTCTTGGCACAAATTTCTTGAACATAAGGAAATTTAGCAATTCTGTGCTAAAAATCAGATTTAGTAGTTTAGGTTTAAACAAAATGATTCTAGCTTTGATTTTAGAATGTTAATTTTGTATATTATAATTATGGAACAATGAACTACATTGGCATGAAAAGCCGATTGGTTAATGCACAAATTCAAAACACTCTTCAAATAAAGCATTACACTTCAAAGTTCTTTACTATAATTAACCTCATTAAAATATAACTAAAATAACTTTCTTTTTAAAAATACTGGAGAAACGAATTTATAAAATCAAAAAGACAAGCTTTTCATGAATTTACATGGAGTTAACTATAATACAACTGAAAGATATACATACAGGCTACAGGTTATATTTAATAACTTTGATAAATATACGAAATCTTTACAATTAATTCGAATGTAACAATTAATTCTTTACAACACAGAAACACATACAGGAACATCGTTTCGGTTCTTAATGGTTTTACTTTCACTAACACTTTGATTGCTTTTCATTCAATTCTTACAAGCTAAGTGGTCTTCATCAGGGTCCCCAGGAAATATAAGTAAAGTATTGGTTTACGTTTTCCGTATTTTAGACTTAGAAAAATTAACGAATTTATAAACCGTGTCAGTAGTTCAGAATTATTACTGTCCTTTTCTTAAAGTTCCTTTGTTCCAAACGACCGACGTGACGTCTGGACGGGCCGGCGGTAAGCGTGTGAACACATAATAATACAGTTTTCACGTACTCCTTCAAACTGAAGCGCCGCAATCAGTACGACCTTGAAGTATCCTCTGTTTTATAAACAGAACCTTGATTACGGAGGAATGTACATCCGCCATTAACGCTACTCACCCGTTGCCACCGTATTTCCGGCTTCTGTTCAACAATGAAATCGTTTGTACCACTTTACAATTACTACAGTTTTACTACAATTTATTTTTGTTCAATTGTAAAACCGGAAAAAAATATCGGTATGGAGAACCATACATGACTTCCATATTCTAAGATTTATATTTAAAATCATTTTCAGCCAAACAGCCAGGCTGTGCCTTAACTGCCTTTTTATTGCTGTATTAAATGAAAAACATTATATTACATTAAAATGAAAAAATTATAATTTTATTGCCTAGCAACAAAATTATTTTATTTTTAACAATTACCATTGTTTCAAAAAGTTTAAATAAATTTTCAAGTACTTTACTCTTGTTAAAACGTAAAAGGTTGCAGGTAAACTACCCCTTCCCCTTAACCGATCTTCACCAAAATCGAAAGTCACTGAGACCTCTACAATTCAGGGACGTATGAACAAATTATTTGATTCTGTTTGAATTTGCGGCTGTTATCGTTTGCCGTAGAAAATACCCTTGTTAAAAAAACGTTGCAGGTAAACTACCCCTTTCCCTCAACCGATCTTCACCAAAAACAATAGGTCTTAAGAACTATACAATTTAGGGCTGTATGCAAATAATCTTTTGATTCTGTTTGAATTTGCGGCTGTTATCGTTTGCCATAGGAAATACCCTTGTTAAAACATAAAACGTTACAGGTAAACTACCCCTTTCCCTTAACCGATCTTCACCAAAAACAATAGGTTTTGAGTACTCTACAAATCAGGGCTGTATGCAAAACATTATTTGATTCTGTTTGAATTTGCGGCTGTTATCGTTTGCCATAGAAAATACCCTTGTTAAAAAAACGTTGCAGGTAAACTACCCCTTTCCCTCAACCGAACTTCACCAAAAACAATAGGTCTTGAGAACTCTACAATTTAGGGCTGTATGCAAATAATCTTTTGATTCTGTTTGAATTTGCGGCTGTTATCGTTTGCCATAGGAAATACCCTTGTTAAAACATAAAACGTTACAGGTAAACTACCCCTTTCCCTTAACCGATCTTCACCAAAATCAACAGATCTTGAGAACTCTACAATTCAGGGGTGTATGCGAAAGATTATTTGATTCTGTTTGAATTTGCGGCTGTTATCGTTTGCCAAACAAACAAAATTACCCTTGCTAAAAAAAAACCGTTGCAGGTAAACTACCCCTTTCCCTCAACCGATCTTCACCAAAAACAATAGGTCGCGAGTACTCTCCAAATCTGGGCTGCATGCAAAAAATTATTTGATTCTGTTTGAATTTGCGGCAGTTATCGTTTGCCATAGAAAAAAATCTACAGACAGACACACAGATAGACACACAGACAGACAGACACACACACAGACACTTTTCGGAAAACGACTTTTTTTCATGTTTTGAGTGTAGTAGAATCAGAATCTGCAATAATCTCGAACACGATTTTTTTTGCCATCACCATACTTCCATTCCTTAAGGAATATGGAAGTAATAAAACGCAAACAAACTTTTCAACAAAACGTAATATACTCTATATTTTAATGACAAATTTGAACAGACGTTCCGCTGTTTTACTTCCATGTTCCTTAAGGAAATGGAAGTATGGTGATGGCAAAAAAAAATCGTGTTCGAGATTATTGCAGATTCTGATTGTACTACACTCAAAACATGAAAAAAGTCATTTTTCGAAAAGTCTCTGTGAGTGTGTCTGTGTGTCTATAGATTTTTTTCTATGGCAAACGATAAGAGCCGCAAATTTAAACAGAATCAAATAATTTTTTGCATACAGCCCTGATTTGTAGAGTACTCAAGAGCTATTGGTTTTGGTGAAGATCGGTTAAGGGAAAGGGGTAGTTTACCTGAAACGTTTTTTTTTAAATCAAGGGTAATTATTTTCTATGGCAAACGATAACAGCCGCAAATTCACGCATAATCAAATACTGTTTTGCATACAGCCCTGAATTGTAGAGTTCTCAAGACCTGTTGTTTTTGGTGAAGATCGGTTAAGGGAAAGAGGTAGTTTACCAGCAACGTTTTTTGTTTTAACAAGGGTATTTTCTATGGCAAACGATAGCAGCTGTAAATTCAAACAGAATCAAATGATTATTTGCATACTGGTCTGAATTGTAGAGTTCTCAAGACCTATTGTTTTTGGTGAAGATCGGTTATGGGAAAGGGGTAGTTTACTAGCAACGTTTTATATTTTAACAAGGGTATTTTCTATGGCCAACGATAACTGCCGCAAATTCAAACAGAATCAAATAATTTTTTGCATGCAGCCCTGATTTGTAGAGTACTCAAGACCTATTGTTTTTGGTGAAGATCGGTTAAGGGAAAGGGGTAGTTTACCTGCAACGGTTTTTTATCAAGGGTATTACTTCCATATTCCTTAAGGAATGGAAGTATGGTGATGGCAAAAAAAATCGTGTTCGAGATTATTGCAGATTCTGATTCTACTACACTCAAAACATGAAAAAAAGTCGTTTTCCGAAAAGTGTCTGTGTGTGTGTCTGTCTGTCTGTGTGTCTGTGTGTCTGTAGATTTTTTTTTTTGGCAAACGATAACTGCCGCAAATTCAAACAGAATCAAATAATTTTTTGCACGCAGCCCTGATTTGCAGAGTACTCGCGACCTATTGTTTTTGGTGAAGATCGGTTGAGGGAAAGGGGTAGTTTACCTGCAACGGTTTTTTTTTAGCAAGGGTAATTTTGTTTGTTTGGCAAACGATAACAGCCGCAAATTCAAACAGAATCAAATAATGTTTCGCATACACCCCTGAATTGTAGAGTTCTCAAGATCTGTTGATTTTGGTGAAGATCGGTTAAGGGAAAGGGGTAGTTTACCGGTAACGTTTTATGTTTTAACAAGGGTATTTCCTATGGCAAACGATAACAGCCGCAAATTCAAACATAATCAAATAATGTTTTGCATACTGCCCTGAATTGTAGAGTTCTCAAGACCTTTTGTTTTTGGTGAAGATCGGTTAAGGGAAAGGGGTAGTTTACCTGCAACGTTTTATGTTTTTAAGGGTATTTTCTATGGCAAAATATAAGAGCCGCAAATTCAAACAGAATCAAATACATTTTTGCATACAGCCCTGATTTCTTGAGTACTAAAGACCTATTGTTTTTGGTGAAGATCGTTTAAGGGAAAGGGGTAGTTTACCTGCCACGTTTTTTGTTTTCTCAAGGGTATTTTTTATGGCAAACGACAACAGCCGCAAATTCACACAAAATCATATAATATTTTGCATACAACCCTAAATTGTAGAGTTCTCAAGACCTGTCGTTTTGGTGAAGATCGGTTAAGGGAAAGGGGTAGTTTACCTGTAACGGTTTTTTATCAAGGGTAATTTTTTATTACTTCCATATTCCTTAAGGAATGGAAGTATGGTGATGGCAAAAAAAATCGTGTTCGAGATTATTGCAGATTCTGATTCTACTACACTCAAAACATGAAAAAAAGTCGTTTTCCGAAAAGTGTCTGTGTGTCTGTCTGTCTGTCTGTATGTCTGTCTGTCTGTCTGTCTGTCTGTCTGTCTGTAGATTTTTTTTCTATGGCAAACGATAACTGCCGCAAATTCAAACAGAATCAAATAATTTTTTGCATACAGCCCTGATTTGTAGAGTACTCGTGACCTATTGTTTTTGGTGAAGATCGGTTGAGGGAAAGGGGTAGTTTTCCAGCAACGGTTTTTTTTTATCAAGGGAATTTTATCTGTTTTTGGCAACCGATAACAGCCGCAAATTCAAACAGAATCAAATAATGTTTCGTATACAGCCCTGAATTGTAGAGTTCTCAAGACCTATTGTTTTTGGTGAAGATCGGTTAAGGGAAAGGGGTAGTTTACCAGTAAAGTTTTATGTTTACAAGGGTATTTCCTATGGCAAACGATAACAGCCGCAAATTCAAACAGAATCAAACGATTATTTGCATACAGCCCTAAATTGTAGAGTTCTCAAGACCTATTGTTTTTGGTGAAGATCGGTTGAGGGAAAGGGGTAGTTTACCTGCAACGTTTTTTTAACAAGGGTATTTTCTATGGCAAACGATAACAGCCGCAAATTCAAACAGAATCAAATAATGTTTTGCATACAGCCCTGATTTGTAGAGTACTCAAGACCTGTTGTTTTTGGTGAAGATCGGTTGAGGGGAAGGGGTAGTTTACCAGCAACGTTTTTTTTATCAAGCGTATTTTCTATGGCAAA
This sequence comes from Magicicada septendecula, assembly GCA_034769895.1. NCBI lineage: Eukaryota > Metazoa > Arthropoda > Insecta > Hemiptera > Cicadidae > Magicicada > Magicicada septendecula. The sequence continues at coordinate 166,047,557 of CM068371.1, read as the reverse complement.
CGATAACAGCCGCAAATTCAAACAGAATCAAATAATTTCTTGCATACATCCCTGAATTTTAGAGTTCTCAATGACTTTCGATTTTGGTGAAGATAGGTTAAGGGGAAGGGGTAGTTTACCAGCAACCTTTTACGTTTTAACAAGAGTAAAGTACTTGAAAATTTATTTAAACTTTTTGAAACAATGGTAATTGTTAAAAATAAAATAATTTTGTTGCCAGGCAATAAAATTATAATTTTTTCATTTTAATGTAATATAATATTTTTCATTTAATACAGCAATAAAAAGGCAGGTAAGACACAGCCTGGCTGTTTGGCTGAAAATGATTTTAAATATAAATCTTAGAATATGGAAGTCATGTATGGTTCTCCATACCGATATTTTACTTCCATATTCCTTAAGGTAAGTATGGTGATGGCAAAAAAAATCGTGTTCGAGATTATTGCAGATTCTGATTCTACTACACTCAAAACATGAAAAAAAGTCGTTTTCCGAAAAGTGTCTGTGTGTGTGTGTGTCTGTCTGTCTGTGTGTAGATTTTTTTTCTATGGCAAACGATAACTGCCGCAAATTCAAACAGAATCAAATAATGTTTTGCATACAGCCCTGATTTGTAGAGTACTCATGACCTATTGTTTTTGGTGAAGATCGGTTGAGGGAAAGGGGTAGTTTACCTGCAACGGTTTTTTTTATCAAGGGAAATTTATTTTTTTTGGCAAACGATAACAGCCGCAAATTCAAACAGAATTAAATAATGTTTCGTATACCGCCCTGAGTTGTAGAGTTCTCAAGACCTATTGTTTTTGGTGAAGATCGGTTAAGGGAAAGGGACAGTTTACCTGTAACGTTTTATGTCTTAACATGGGTATTTCCTATGGCAAACGATAACAGCCGCAAATTCAAACAGAATCAAACGATTATTTGCATATAGCCCTAAATTATAGAGGTCTCAAGACCTGTTGTTTTTGGTGAAGATCGGTTGAGGGAAAGGGGTAGTTTACCTGCAACGTTTTTTTAACAAGGGTATTTTCTATGGCAAACGATAACAGCCGCAAATTCAAACAGAATCAAATAATGTTTTGCATACAGCCCTGATTTGTAGAGTACTCAAGTCCCGTTGTTTTTGGTGAAGATCGGTTAAGGGGAAGGGGTAGTTTACCTGCAACGTTTTTTTTTATCAAGGGAAATTTATTTTTTTTGGCAAACGATAACAGCCGCAAATTCAAACAGAATTAAATAATGTTTCGTATACAGCCCTGAATTGTAGAGTTCTCAAGACCTATTGTTTTTGGTGAAGATCGGTTAAGGGAAAGGGACAGTTTACCTGTAACGTTTTATGTCTTAACATGGGTATTTCCTATGGCAAACGATAACAGCCGCAAATTCAAACAGAGTCAAACGATTATTTGCATATAGCCCTAAATTATAGAGGTCTCAAGACCTGTTGTTTTTGGTGAAGACCGGTTGAGGGAAAGGGGTAGTTTACCTGCAACGTTTTTTTAACAAGGGTATTTTCTATGGCAAACGATAACAGCCGCAAATTCAAACAGAATCAAATAATGTTTTGCATACAGCCCTGATTTGTAGAGTACTCAAGTCCCGTTGTTTTTGGTGAAGATCGGTTAAGGGGAAGGGGTAGTTTACCTGCAACGTTTTTTTATCAAGCGTATTTTCTATGGCAAACGATAACAGCCGCAAATTCAAACAGAATCAAATAATTTTTTGCATACGTCCCTGAATTGCAGAGGTCTCAAGGACTTTCGATTTTGGTGAAGATCGGTTAAGGGTAAGGGGTAGTTTACCTGCAACCTTTTACGTTTGAACAAGAGTAAAGTACTTGAAAATTTATTAAAACGTTTTGAAACAATGGTAATTGTTAAAAATAAAATAATTTTGTTGCCAGGCAATAAAATTAAAATTTTTCATTTTAATGTAAATTATGTTTGAGTTAATATCTTTATATATACAGTGGAACTTGGTTATTACGGCCTCGGCTGTTACGTCAACTCGGGTGTAGCGTTATTTTGTCATAAGTCCGGTCAAACTGATTTCTTTAACATTATAAAAATCCCGGTTTTAACGTCACTAAATATTGTACTACTCTGTTATAGCGTCAAATATTTCTCAGATATTTTACTCTAAATTTCATATAAACGTATATATGTGCGCGCGCGCTAGGCCATGGCTACAGACATACATTGTATGCAAGCGATAAGCACTGTAACAGGACTGCCGGCGCCAGCCATTTTACGTGCTCCAACGGATGGCTAGATCGATTTAAGGCCCGACACTCGATTTCCTTTGCAAAAATTTGTGGTGAGGCAAAATGCGTAGATCTGAACGTTACAGGCGATTGGGTGCGTAACGCTTGGCCAGAAATTAGACGATCATATAAAGATGAAGACATCTTTAATGGACATGAAGCCGGAATTTTTTATAAATTAACTCCAGATAAGACTTTCAAATTTAAAAATGAAAAGTGCGTTGGTGGGAAGCTCTCTAAACAAAGAGTTACAGTTTTTGTTTGTGCGAACATGACGGGAACCGAAAAAAGGAAACTTTTAGTTATCGGGAAAAGTTTGCATCCTAGATGTTTTAAAAACATCAAAAAACTTCCTGTATGTTACACTGCCAACATAAAAGCGTGGACGACTTCTAGTATTTTTGAAGATTACTTCTGTACGTGTGTATGTCACTGAACTCCTCCATGTATAAAATAATATATCGTTCGTGGCAGGTAAGCATATCTCAGTTATGTAATGTTTACGTTTCCATTTTATTATTATGCCTACAGCAATAAAAAGGCAGGTAAGACACACACACACACACACACACACACACACACACACACACACACACACACACACACACACACACACACACACACACACACACACACACACACACACACACACACACACACACACAATTCACGTTATTTCTGGCCTCACTCATGTTTATTTTCTTACATTTGCACGCTTTTTAAATGGAAAGTGCCGAAACCCATACCAACATAACGCGTGCAAGCCGAAAAAATGGACATCAATTTGCTTCCTGTGGATCGCTGGGGAATGTAACTGCACGTGTTTACAGAGGAACGATTCATAGACAGACTTTTCGTCTTTAGGGAATGAACCAAGGCCACACTATACTACTGGCCGGAGTCACCCCCTCCACTCCACGTGCCACGTCACAGTAGGCGCCGGACCGTTTCGCGCCACCAGCCCAATGCTTTTTAGTCAGTATACACTTACACACGTGTTTCTATTCGTATACGAAGTTTTGCTGCAACTGTTTTTCATTCAGTACATTTGTGATAATAATATTAAAACATGCCAACTTCATGCTGCGTACCAGGATGCAAAAGCAATTATAACACAGATAGTTCAGTGAGTGTTTTTAGATTCCCGGAGGATCCTATCCAGTGTCAAAAATGGCTAAATGCCATTCACAGAGCAAACTTCACGCCCAGCAAACGATCTGTTGTTTGCATTCGTCACTTCGACGAACGTTATATCGTGCGAGAGGACTCGGTGACAAAACCCGACGGCACCGTCTTGACTGTAAAACGACAGCGTGTGAAATTAGCTGCAGATGCATGTCCAACAGTTTTTGAAAACCAACCCGTATATTTGACGAGAAATCTACCTCCCCCTCGAAGAGACCCTGCAAGCAGGAGAGAGGAAATCCGGCAGCGAGAAGAGGATCGGAAGAGCCAAGTAAAGATATTAGACACTATAAATAGCTTAAGTGATATTAAAGAAAGATATAAACTTAAGTGTGATGACCATGCCATTAAACATTTTCATTTGCACGCCAGTGAAGACACTTTAAATTTTTTCTCTGTTTATCAAACCAAAAGAGGTAATGTTAAAGTATTGATAAGTCTACTTATAAGTAACGATTTGTCTTTTAATGTATTATCAAGAGATGACATAATTATTAACGATGATCCAAAGATTTTAGAAATTAGTTATGGTAGAAAACGTCTATGTTTATGGTCACAGTTAAACGCTTTACTCCAATACTTATTTAATGAGAACAGGCAGATTAATATTAATTGTAGTACTGAAGACCACATCAGCTCTGTAAATAGTTCTCTCGGTAGTCTAATTGATGACTGTTTGGATAATCCTGATGTAAGCAAAAGGTTAACATTTTTACAGGAACAATTTAATTTACTATTCAAAAAGAAAGTCAGTTATTGTGTAAATACTTTAGTTTGGTTCGCTACTTTACTTTTTGCTTTCCCAGGATCCTATAACTATATCAGGGTAGCTAAGCTTCTGACAATGCCACACCCAAAATATTTAAATAAATTTACTTTTAAATTAGGAGTTAACACTTCAGGTTTACAATCTGGCCACACGGACTACTTAAAGAAAAAAGTTAGTGTCCTTGAAGAAAATGAAAAGTTGTGCTGCCTACTCCTTGATGAAATTTATGTTAAGCCCGAAATCACTTATAAGGGTGGGAAGGTTGAGGGTCTAGTAGTTAAAGACCAAAATGCACCAGAGCCTGCAAGTACAGTCCAAGTTTTTATGATTTCCTCAATTATGTCCAAATACAAAGATGTCGTTGGGTTGTTCCCTACTAAAAATTTGTCTAGTGATATGCTGTTCACCTTAACAAATCTAGTAATAAAACTACTTACTGAGATAGGGTTTAAAGTATTTTGTTTGATATCTGATAACAACAGGGTAAACAGAAATACGTTTGAACGATTTTGTGGAGGCACTCTTCAAACAAAATTTGTAAACCCTTACTGTGAGTCACAGAATATTTATGTTATGTTCGATCCAGTTCACTTGTTTAAATGTATTAGAAATAACTGGTTAAACCAAGTAGATAACAGACAAACATTTGTGTTTCCAAATTTCGACAAAAATGACGTAAAAGAAATGGCTTGTGTATCAGATCTCAAAATCTTACATTTAAGTGAGGAAAATAACTGTGTTAAACTGGCTCCTGCACTGTCAAAAAAAGTGTTATACCCAACATCAATAGAGAGGCAAAATGTTCATTTGTGCTGTAGGTTATTCGACGAGAAAAATATTGCTGCTTTGAATGAAAATTCGTCATTGACTAAAACAGAAACTAAGAGTAGTACAGCACATTTCATTCAGGTCATTTTAAAGTGGTGGAAGATTGTCAACGTAAAACATATGTACAAGGGAGTTAAATTTAATGACGAAAACTTTAAACCAATCCAGTCTGTAACAGATACTAATTTTGTTTTTTTGAAGTCTTTTAGTAAATGGTTAGTTAAATGGGATGAACTTGTTGTTCAAGGGGAGGAGTTGACAAAAGCTAAAAGGAGAGGGAAATTAACCAATGAAACACATGTAGCATTGCTACATACTGTTAACACTTTAATGGAGATTATTTCGTTTCTCTTAGGAGACATGAAATTGTCATATGTTTTACTTGGCAAATTTCAGACCGATCCGTTAGAGGCCAGATTTAGCCAGTATAGACAGATGAGTGGTGCATGTTACCATGTATCAGTCAAGCAGGTTTTGGAATCAGAAAAAAAACTAAAAACTTTGAGTTTGATTGATATTTACTCCTCTAGACACAGTAAAGTATGTATCAAAGATTTATTTATTTCCACATCAGACTGTGAAGAAAGCGATAGTAATGATATGCATGACAACAGTAATCAAATTTTTGATGACCTGCAGGTAGACATAACTGATGTTACCTTATCAGAAAATGACACTTTAGGCCTTGTTTATATTGGTGGTTACTTGGTACACAGTATTTTAAAAAATAACTCTTGCACTGGGTGTACAGATTTCTTTACTACAACAAATACCGAGTCTACTGTTGTACCACAAAAGGACAATTACTATTTTAATGTTATTAATAGAGGATCTTTAAAATACCCTTCAGATTATGTGATGGAAGTACTAAATTTAGCTTTCAAAGTGTTTACATTAATTGTATCTGACAGATACGAAACACAGTTTTTATTGTCCACTAATCAGAGAGTAGCGCTAAAATCCACTGTTTTAGGTTTTATTGACATCCATCATCCACATAGAAATTGTAATATATGTAAAATTAATTTTAACAAACTTATCGATAAATGTTTATTTTCCTTTTGTAACATCTTATTAAACAATTATTCAAAATCTCGTAATGACAAATTCAATAAAAAAAAGAAAGATGCTCAGAATGATGTCAAATCGGACAAAAAGAGAAAAATACACAAATTTTAGCCAAGTTCAGCGTTAACTTAGATAAATGTTAGACACAGAATTGTTAAGTTAGTCTAAATAACTTTATTGTAAGTAGATTTGAAATTACATGTAAATATGTTAGACGTAAGGCAATACGAGATTGTAATGCACCATCTTCAAATGATCAAATATTGTTGTAAATAAATACTGAGCAGTTAGTAATCGGTTATTTCTTTAATTTTTCTGCTTACCCCGCTTCTGATACTACTTATCATACATAGTATAAAATCTTGTACAATACGAAAGTTTGGCTGTTTATCTACATAAAGAAACTTGAAAAGTTATTTCCCCGATAAGCTGTCAATTACCTTGATTCACAGCTTTTTTACATCCTTCGTGTAAATTGCACTTTCTCAAATGCTAAATATAACTGTTGTTGTTCACAAAACTCTACATTTTTTCATACCAAGGTCTTTGTTAGTTCATACAGATTACAACCATATAGGACATCTTCAGGTAAACCATTACAGGTGTGTGTAGGAAAGGTTATTTGAGCACGCGACACAGTAAACAGCATTAGCGGCTGTGTTTCGTTTCGGCGTCTAGTGTGACGTCACGTTTCCAGCACTCCGGCCAGGAGTATAGTGTGGCCTTGAATGAACCCTCTGCAAGATGCTGAGGGTCCATGAGTGACTTCGGAGCGCTCCTTCTTTTTCGCGTGTTTGTTCTGTGAAACATACACTGTAGATTCGCAGCTTTACTCTAAGCAACGCTTAATAGGAAATGATGAAAATTTTTGTCCACGGTGTACCCTCATTCACACTAAACCTGCTCTGATGTTTTAATTACGGACATCATAATATTAAAACTTTGGAAACTTGAGCACTACTTAATGGAGATCAATCATTAACTTATACAAGCCATTAATTTTATGCATATATTTTATATATATGTGTACAACGTTATCGGCAACAAAGAAGTAGTTTTTGTTAAAATTCCTTCCCGGGATATTTGGCCGTAGTCCAATGTTTTCTACAAAACCAGACGTTTCGGCAATGCCATTGATTTCCATCATCAGTGAAAATCAAGTGCGATAACGTGAGGTGGTATATGTTAGTGACCACAGTACTGTGGTTAAGGCTGAAGCAGTAAGTAGAAAGAAGTAGTTTCTATGGTAATATTTCATTTCGAAAATGATTTTAAATATAAATCTTAGAATATGGAAGTCATGTATGGTTCTCCATACCGATTTTACTTCCATATTCCTTAAGGAATGGAAGTATGGTGATGGCAAAAAAAATCGTGTTCGAGATTATTGCAGATTCTGATTCTACTATACTCAAAACATGAAAAAAAGTCGTTTTCCGAAAAGTGTCTGTGTGTGTGTCTGTCTGTCTGTCTGTAGATTTTTTTTCTATGGCAAACGATAACTGCCGCAAATTCAAACAGAATCAAATAATTTTTTGCATACAGCCCGGTTTTGCAGAGTTCTCGCGACCTATTGTTTTTGGTGAAGATCGGTTGAGGGAAAGGGGTAGTTTACCTGCAACGGTTTTTTTTTAGCAAGGGTAATTTTGTTTGTTTGGCAAACGATAACAGCCGCAAATTCAAACAGAATCAAATAATGTTTCGCATACAGCCCTGAATTGTAGAGTTCTCAAGACCTATTGTTTTTGGTGAAGATCGGTTAAGGGAAAGGGGTAGTTTACCTGTAACGTTTTATGTTTTAACAAGGGTATTTCCTATGGCAAACGATAACAGCCGCAAATTCAAACAGAATGAAAAGATTATTTGCATACAGCCCTAAATTGTAGAGTTCTCAATACCTTTTGTTTTTGGTGAAGATCGGTTAAGGGAAAGGGGTAGTTTACCTACAACGTTTTTTTAACAAGGGTATTTTCTATGGCAAACGATAACAGCCGCAAATTCAAACAGAATCAAATAATTTTCTGCATACAGCCCTGATTTGTAGAGTACTCAAGACCTATTGTTTTTGGTGAAGATCGGTTGAGGGGAAGGGGTAGTTTACCAGCAACGTTTTTTATCATGCGTATTTTCTATGGCAAACGACAACTGCCGCAAATTCAAACAGAATCAAATAATTTTTTGCATACAGCCCTGATTTGTAGAGTACTCGCGACCTATTGTTTTTGGTGAAGATCGGTTGAGGGGAAGGGGTAGTTTACCTGCAACGGTTTTTTTTATCAAGGGAAATTTTTTTTTTTTGGCAAACGATATCAGCCGCAAATTCAAACAGAATCAAATAATGTTTCGCATACAGCCCTGAATTGTAGATTTCTCAAGACCTATTGTTTTTGGTGAAGATCGGTTGAGGGAAAGGGGTAGTTTACCTGCAACGTTTTTTTAACAAGGGTATTTTATATGGCAAACGATAACAGCCGCAAATTCAAACAGAATCAAATAATGTTTTGCATACAGTCCTGATTTGTAGAGTACTCAAGACCTATTGTTTTTGGTGAAGATCGGTTAAGGGGAAGGGGTAGTTTACCTGCAACGCTTTTTTATCAAGCGTATTTTCTATGGCAAACGATAACAGCCGCAAATTCAAACAGAATCAAATAATTTTTTGCATACGTCCCTGAATTGTAGAGGTCTCAATGACTTTCGATTTTGGTGAAGATCGGTTAAGGGGAAGGGGTAGTTTACCTGCAACCTTATACGTTTTAACAAGAGTAAAGTACTTGAAAATTTATTTAAACTTTTTGAAACAATGGTAATTGTTAAAAATAAAATAATTTTGTTGCCAGGCAATAAAATTATAATTTTTTCATTTTAATGTAATATAATATTTTTCATTTAATACAGCAATAAAAAGGCAGGTAAGACACAGCCTGGCTGTTTGGCTGAAAATGATTTTAAATATAAATCTTAGAATATGGAAGTCATGTATGGTTCTCCATACCGATATTTTACTTCCATATTTCCTTAAGGAATGGAAGTATGGTGATGGCAAAAAAAATCGTGTTCGAGATTATTGCAGATTCTGATTCTACTACACTCAAAACATGAAAAAAAGTCGTTTTCCGAAAAGTGTCTGTGTGTGTGTGTGTGTGTGTCTGTGTGTCTGTGTGTGTGTCTGTGTGTCTGTGTGTGTGTCTGTAGATTTTTTTTCTATGGCAAACGATAACTGCCGCAAATTCAAACAGAATCAAATAATTTTTTGCATACAGCCCTGATTTGTAGAGGACTCGCGACCTATTGTTTTTGGTGAAGATTCGTTGATGGAAAGGGGTAGTTTACCTGCAACGGTTTTTTTTTATCAAGGGAAATTTTTTTTTTTGGCAAACGATAACAGCCGCAAATTCAAACAGAATCAAATAATGTTTCGTATACAGCCCTGAATTGTAGAGTTCTCAAGACCTTTTGTTTTTGGTGAAGATCGGTTAAGAGAAAGGGGTAGTTTACTTGTAACGTTTTATGTTTTAACAAGGGTATTTCTTATGGCAAACGATAACAGCCGCAAATTCAAACAGAATCAAAAGATTATTTGCATACGGCCCTAAATTATAGAGTTCTCAAGACCTATTGTTTTTGGTGAAGATCGGTTAAGGGAAAGGGGTAGTTTACCTACAACGTTTTTTTAACAAGGGTATTTTCTATGGCAAACGATAACAGCCGCAAATTCAAACAGAATCAAATAATGTTCTGCATACAGCCCTGATTTGTAGAGTACTCAAGACCTATTGTTTTTGGTGAAGATCGGTTGAGGGGAAGGGGTAGTTTACCGGCAAGGTTTTTTATCAAGCGTATTTTCTATGGCAAACGATAACTGCCGCAAATTCAAACAGAATCAAATAATTTTTTGCATACAGCCCTGATTTGTAGAGTACTCGCGACCTATTGTTTTTGGTGAAGATCGGTTGAGGGGAAGGGGTAGTTTACCTGCAACGGTTTTTTTTCTCAAGGGAAATTTTTTTTTTGGCAAACGATAACAGCCGCAAATTCAAACAGACTTAAATAATGTTTCGTATACAGCCCTGAATTGTAGAGTTTTCACGACCTATTGTTTTTGGTGAAGATCGGTTAAGGGAAAGGGGTAGTTTACCTGTAACGTTTTATGTTTTAACAAGGGTATTTCCTATGGCAAACGATAACAGCCGCAAATTCAAACAGAATCAAACGATTATTTGCATACAGCCCTAAATTGTAGAGTTCTCAAGTCCTATTGTTTTTGGTGAAGATCGGTTGAGGGAAAGGGGTAGTTTACTTGCAACATTTTTTTAACAAGGGTATTTTCTATGGCAAACGATAACAGCCGCAAATTCAAACAGAATCAAATAATGTTTTGCATACAGCCCTGATTTGTAGAGTACTCAAGACCTGTTGTTTTTGATGAAGATCTGTTAAGGGGAAGGGGTAGTTTACCTGCACCGTTTTTTTATCAAGCGTATTTTCTATGGCAAACGATAACAGCCGCAAATTCAAACAGAATCAAATAATTTTTTGCATACATCCCTGAATTGTAGAGGTCTCAAGGACTTTCGATTTTGGTGAAGATCGGTTAAGGGGAAGGGGTAGTTTACCTGCAACCTTTTACGTTTTAACAAGAGTAAAGTACTTGCAAATTTATTTAAACTTTTTGAAACAATGGTAATTGTTAAAAATAAAATAATTTTGTTGCCAGGCAATAAAATTAAAATTTTTTAATTTTAATGTAATATAATATTTTTCATTTAATACGGCAATAAAAAGGCAGGTAAGACACAAACACACATAATTCACGTTATTTCTGGCCTCACTCATGTTTATTTTCTTACGTTTGCACGCTTTTTAAATGGAAAGTGCCGAAACCCACACCAACATAACGCGTGGAAGCCGAAAAAATGGACATCAATTTGCTTACTGGCGAAGCTAGTAGTTAATGAATGGATAGGCAAAAATCTTCTTAAATTTTTTTTAAGGAATCACTAAAAGGACGGTGGGTCAAATCGGACGCTGAGGTAGAGTTGCTGTAACCGAATGGTTCCACAAACAGCCGTAAGAATTTTACTAGCAGGGAATCTACAGGTTAGCGCAACAGTGGAACTCATGTCTTAATGTTATTGGAGACTTCTTTTAAAATCGTTGAATAAAAAATGCTTTACAGCTCTATACGTGTGTCTATTGAACAATCCTTGTATTAGTCATACACAATAATACAACTGATTGAACTTCAAATTTTTAAACTTGATTAGTTTCTATATATATGTTTAATGTTACAAATAATTCAAATAACAATCTTGATCATCTGTTAGTTCAGCGGAATAACAGTGACACTTTTAATAACCGCATAAAATAAACACTTAGAAACAACACAGGCGCTTTAACTTAACTGTTTGGACCACAGAAGTGAGGCATGCCTCAACGCTCTATGTGTACAGCGCGGGACAATCCCCCCTCCCTACACTTCCCTATCACACCACTACATTGCTTACATACGATGTATACAAAAAACGCTGAGGCAAGTTCAGGTTGCCTCATTCGCTTTAAACGAACTATGCCGAATCTCACCTGTCACCATCTAGCGGTCGCTCAATAAAGCACGTTTCGGTTTAATAAATTTGACAGTCCCAGTAACAATGTATAATCTTTACGTTATGTAGTTCATACGTATTTATAATTTTTATTCTACAGAATTTGTTAGGGTAGGCATTGCCTCAATTGCCTCCATGTAACTTCGCCACTGATATATATGTGTACAACGTTATCGGCAACAAAGAAGTAGTTTTTGTTAAAATTCCTTCCCGGTATATTTGGCCGTAGTCCAATGTTTTCTACAAAACCAGACGTTTCGGCAATGCCATCGACTTCCATCATCAGTGAAAATCGAGTGCGATAACGTGAGGTGGTATACGTTAGTGACCACAGTACTGTGGTTAAGGCTGAAGCAGTAAGTAGAAAGAAGTAGTTTCTATGGTAATATTTCATTTCGAAAATGATTTTAATTATAAATCTTAGAATATGGAAGTCATGTATGGTTCTCCATACCGATATTTACTTCCATATTCCTTAAGGAATGGAAGTATGGTGATGGCAAAAAAAATCGTGTTCGAGATTATTGCAGATTCTGATTCTACTACACTCAAAACATGAAAAAAAGTCGTTTTCCGAAAAGTGTCTGTGTGTGTGTGTGTGTCTGTCTGTAGATTTTTTTTCTATGGCAAACGATAACTGCCGCAAATTCAAACAGAATCAAATAATTTTTTGCATACAGCCCTGATTTGTAGAGGACTCGCCACCTATTGTTTGTGGTGAAGATCGGTTGAGGAAAAGGGGTAGTTTACCTGCAACGGTTTTTTTTATCAAGGGAATTTTTTTTTTTTGGTAAACGATAACAGCTGCAAATTCAAACAGAATCAAATAATGTTTCGCATACAGCCCTAAATTGTAGATTTCTCAAGACCTCTTGTTTTTGGTGAAGATCGGTTAAGGGAAAGGGGTAGTTTACCTGTAACGTTTTATGTTTTAACAAGGGTATTTCCTATGGCAAACGATAACAGCCGCAAATTCAAACAGAATCAAAAGATTATTTGCATACAGCCCTAAATTGTAGAGTTCTCAAGACCTATTGTTTTTGGTGAAGATCGGTTAAGGGAAAGGGGTAGTTTACCTACAACGTTTTTTTAACAAGGGTATTTTCTATGGCAAACGATAACAGCCGCAAATTCAAACAGAATCAAATAATTTTCTGCATACAGCCCTGATTTGTAGAGTACTCAAGACCCGTTGTTTTTGGTGAAGATCGGTTGAGGGGAAGGGGTAGTTTACCTGCAACGTTTTTTATCAAGCGTATTTTCTATGGCAAACGATAACTGCCGCAAATTCAAACAGAATAAAATAATTTTTTGCATACAAGCCTGATTTGTAGAGTACTCGCGACCTATTGTTTTTGGTGAAGATCGGTTAAGGGGAAGGGGTAGTTTACCTGCAACGGTTTTTTTTATCAAGGGAAATTTTTTTTTTGGCAAACGATAACAGCCGCAAATTCAAACAGAATCAAATAATGTTTCGCATACAGCCCTGAATTGTAGAGTTCTCAAGGTCTACTGATTTTGGTGAAGATCGGTTAAGCGAAAGGGGTAGTTTACCTACAATGTTTTTTTAACAAGGGTATTTTCTATGGCAAACGATAACAGCCGTAAATTCAAACAGAATCAAATAATTTTCTGCATACAGCCCTGATTTGTAGAGTACTCAAGACCTTTTGTTTTTGGTGAAGATCGGTTGAGGGGAAGGGGTAGTTTACCTGCAACGTTTTTTATCAAGCGTATTTTCTATGGCAAACGATAACTGCCGCAAATTCAAACAGAATCAAATAATTTTTTGCATACGTCAGTGAATTGTAGAGCACTCAAGGCCTTTAGATTTTGGTGAAGATCAGTTAAGGGGAAGGGGTAGTTTACCTGCAACCTTTTACGTTTTAACAAGAGTAAAGTACTTGAAAATTCATTTAAACTTTTTCAAACAATGGTAATTGTTGAAAATAAAATAATTTTGTTGCCAGGCAATCTGAAAATTTCAGATTTTGTACCACAAAATCTGAAAAGATTATACGATAGTTTATGAAATGGTTAATAATACGTCAGTGGAAGGTGTAATGAGAAATTAGCAGAAATGGAAACCTGGAGAATGTTAACTGTTTTGTAGATACAATTTTGTCAGAATGTTTGGAAATGATCATCAACATTGAAGAAAAAGTAAGCATATTAAGAAACATATGTAAGTACTTATTATAAAAAAATAATGTTTGTTTTTTGATAAAGTCATTTTGATTATAAAATATAAATATTTACAACAAGAAAAGAATTTTCAGTTTTCAAAATTTAAATATATTTTTATAAAACAATGGGTTCTTCATTGACGTGGGGACCATGTCACTCACTCCATCTCAAGCCTCCTCTCTCATTTTGCAGTAAAAGAGGACCCTGTCGAGGCTGATACTTTGACGACAGTGACAGGGCTTTCCACCAAATTCAGCAGAGTGACAGGTAGGCCCAACTCTGATTGGCTCCTCAGATTTCCCCAGCGTTAGTAGGTTCTATGAAAATATTTTATTTCAAAAATGATTTTAAATATAAATCTTAGATATGTTTTATAAATCTCATGTTTTATGTTTTAACATGGGTAATTTTTTATATGACGAACCATAACTGCCGTAAATTCAAACAGAATCAAATAATTTTTTACATATGTGCCTGAACTATAGAGAACTCAATGTCTGTTGATTTTGGTGAAGATCGGTTACGGGGAAAGGGCAGTTTACCTGAAACATGTTTTGTTGTAACATGAGTAAAGTACTTAATTTTGATAAAGTATCCTGATAAGATCCTAATAATCCACTGTAGAAACGTAGATGAAATATCTATAAATGAAGAGGCTAGTTGAACGGGCTGGGGGTAATTTTCTATAAATCAAAATTATAGTTGAAGGGGGAGGGGATAATATTTTTTATATGTGTACTACGTTATTGGCAAGAAAGAAGTATTTTTTTGTTAAAATTCCTTCCCTGGCTGTTTGGCTGAAAATGATTTTAAATATAAATCTTAGAATATGGAAGTCATGTATGGTTCTCCATACCGATATTTTACTTCCATATTCCTTAAGGAATGGAAGTATAGTGATGGCAAAAAAAATCGTGTTCGAGATTATTGCAGATTCTGATTCTACTACACTCAAAACATGAAAAAAAGTCGTTTTCCGAAAAGTGTCTGTGTGTGTGTCTGTCTGTCTGTGTGTGTGTCTGTAGATTTTTTTTCTATGGCAAACGATAACTGCCGCAAATTCAAACAGAATCAAATAATTTTTTGCATGCAGCCCTGATTTGCAGAGTACTCGCGACCTATTGTTTTTGGTGAAGATCGGTTGAGGGAAAGGGGTAGTTTACCGGCAACGGTTTTTTTTTAGCAAGGGTAATTTTGTTTGTTTGGCAAACGATAACAGCCGCAAATTCAAACAGAATCAAATAATGTTTCGCATACAGCCCTGAATTATAGAGTTCTCAAGACCTGTTGTTTTTGGTGAAGATCGGTTAAGGGGAAGGGGTAGTTTACCTGCAACATTTTTTTATTAAGCGTATTTTCTATGGCAAACGATAACAGCCGCAAATTCAAACAGAATCAAATAATTTTTTGCATACGTCCCTGAATTGTAGAGGTCTCAATGACTTTCGATTTTGGTGAAGATCGGTTAAGGGGAAGGGGTAGTTTACCTGCAACCTTTTACGTTTTAACAAGAGTAAAGTACTTGAAAATTTATTTAAACTTTTTGAAACAATGGTAATTGTTAAAAATAAAATAATTTTGTTGCCAGGCAATAAAATTATAATTTTTTCATTTTAATGTAATATAATATTTTTCATTTAATACAGCAATAAAAAGGCAGGTAAGACACAGCCTGGCTGTTTGGCTGAAAATGATTTTAAATATAAATCTTAGAATATGGAAGTCATGTATGGTTCTCCATACCGATATTTACTTCCATGTTCCTTAAGGAAATGGAAGTATGGTGATGGCAAAAAAAAATCGTGTTCGAGATTATTGCAGAATATGATTGTACTACACTCAAAACATGAAAAAAAGTCATTTTTCGAAAAGTGTCTGTGTGTGTGTGTCTGTGTCTGTCTATCTGTAGATTTTTTTCTATGGCAAACGATAACAGCCGCAAATTCAAACAGAATCAAACAATTTTTTGCGTACAGCCCTGATTTGTAGAGTACTCAAGACCTGTTGGTTTTGATGAAGATCGGTTAAGGGATTAGGGTAGTTTACCTGCAACGGTTTTTTTTTATCAAGGGTAATTTTGTTTGTTTGGCAAACGATAACAGCCGCAAATTCAAACAGAATCAAATAATGTTTCGCATACAGCCCTAAATTGTAGATTTCTCAAAATCTGTTGATTTTGGTAAAGATCGGTTAAGGGAAAGAGGTAGTTTACCTGCAACGTTTTTTTTTACAAGGGTATTTTCTATGGCAAACGATAACAGCCGCAAATTCAAACATAATCAAATAATGTTTTGCATACAGCCCTGAATTGTAGAGTTCTCAAGACTTTTTGTTTTTGGTGAAGATCGGTTAAGGGAAAGGGGTAGTTTACCTGCAACGTTTTATGTTTTAAAAGGGTATTTTCTATGGCAAACGATAACAGCCGCAAATTCAAACAGAATCAAATACGTTTTTGCATACAGCCCTGTTTTGTTGAGTACTAAAGACCTATTGTTTTTGGTGAAGATCGGTTAAGGGGAAGGGGTAGTTTACCAGACACGTTTTTTGTTTTATCAAGGGTATTTTATATGGCAAACGATAACAGCCGCAAATTCAAACAGAATCATATAATATTTTGCATACAGCCCTGAAATGTAGAGTTCTCAAAACCTGTTGGTTTTGGTGAAGATCGGTTAAGGGAATAGGGTTGTTTACCAGCAACATTTTATGTTTTAACAAGGGTAATTTTTTATATGACGAACGATAACTGCCGTAAATTCAAACAGAATCAAATGATGTTTTGCACACAGCCCTGTATTGTAGAGTTCTCAATACCTATTGGTGGTGGTGAAGATCGGTTAAGGGAAAGGGGTAGTTCACCTGCAACGTTTTATGTTTTAAATGGGTATTTCTATGGCAAACGATAAGAGCCGCAAATTCCAACAGAATCAAATACGTTTTTGCATACAGCCCTGTTTTGTTGAGGCCTAAAGACCTGTTGTTTTTGGTGAAGATCGGTTAAGGGAAAGGGGTAGTTTACCAGACACGTTTTTTGTTTTATCAAGCGTATTTTATATGGCAAACGATAACAGCCGCAAATTCAAACATAATCATATAATATTTTGCATACAGCCCTGCAATGTAGAGTTCTCAAGACCTATTGGTTTTGGTGAAGATCGGTTAAGGGAAAGAGGTAGTTTACCAGCTACATTTTATGTTTTATCAAGGGTAATTTTTTCTATGACGAACGATAACTGCCTTACATTAAAATAGATTCAACTAATGTTTTGCATACAGCCCTGAATTTTAGAGTTCTCAAGACCTATTGTTTTTGGTGAAGATCGGTTAATGGAATAGGGTAGTTTACCAGCAACGTTTTATGTTTTATCAAGGGTGTTTTCTATGGCAAACGATAACATCCGCAAATTCAAACAGAATCAAATAATTGTTTGCATACAGGCCTGAGTTGTAGAGTACCCAAGATCTGTCGTTTTTGGTGAAGATCGGTTAAGGGAAAGGGGTAGTTTACCTGCAATGGTTTTTTATCAAGGGTAATATTTTTCTATAGTAAACGATAACAGCCGCTAATTCAAACAGAATCAAATGATGTTTTGCATACAGCCCTATATTGTAGAGTTCTCAATACCTATTGGTGTTGGTGAAGATCGGTTAAGGGAAAGGGGTAGTTTACCAGCAACATTTTATGTTTTAACAAGGGTAATTTTTTATATGACGAAAGATAACTGCCGTAAATTCAAACAGAATCAACTAGGTTTTTGCATACCTTTTTGAACTAAAGAGAACTCAAGGTCTGTTGATTTTGTTGAAGATCGGTTAAGGGAAGGGGTAGTTTATCAGCAACGTTTTATGTTTTAAAAAGGGTAATTTTTTTTATGACGAACGATAACTGCCGAAAATTCAATGAGAATCAAATACTTTTTTGCACCCTTTCCTGAGTTGCAGAGAGCTCAAGGTCTATTGATTTTCGTGAAGATCAGTTAAGGGATAGGGGTAGTTTACCTGCAACATTTTATGTTGTAACAAGAGAAATGTTTCCATGACGAACGATAACTGCCTCACATTCAAACAGAATCAAATATTTTTTTGCATGCTTCCCTGAATTGTAGAGGACGGAAGGTCTGTTGATTTTGGAGAAGATCGGTTAAGAGAAAGGGGTAGTTTACCTGAAACATTTTATGATTTAACTAGAGTAAAGTACTTAATTTTTATAAATAAAGTATCCTGATAAGAAGCTCATAGTAATCCACTGTAGAAACGTAGATGAAATATCTATAAATGAAGAGGTTAGGTGAACGGGGTGGGGGTAATTTTCTATTATTAAAAATTATAGTTGAAGGTGGAGGGGAGAACTTTTTATATGTGTACTACGTTATCGGCAACAAAGAAGTAGTTTTTTGTTAAAATTGCTTCCCGGGCTCTTTAGCCGTAGTCCAATGTTTTCTGCAAAATCAGACTTTTCGGCAGTGCCATCGACTGCCATCATCGGTGAAAATCGAGTGCGAAAACGTGAGGTGGTATACGTTAGTGACCACAGTACTGTGGTTAATGCTGAAGCAATAAGTAGAAAGGCGTAGTTTCTATGGAAATATTTCATTTCGAATATGATTTTAAATATAAATCTTAGAACATGGAAGTCATGTATGGTTCTCCATACCGATATTTTTTTCTATGGTAAACGATAATAGCCGCAAATTCAAACAGAATCAAATAATGTTTTGCATACAGCCCTGAATTGTAGAGTTCTCAAGACCTGTTGGTTTTGATGAAGATCGGTTAAGGGAATAGGGTAGTTTACCTGCAACATTTTATGTTTTAACAAGGGTAATTTTTTTAATGACGAACGATAACTGCCGTACATTAAAACAGAATCAACTACTCTTCTGCATACCTTTTTGAATTATACAGAACTCAAGGTCTGTTGATTTTGTTGAAGATCGGTTAAGGGAAAGGGGTAGTTTACATGCAACGTTTTATGTTTTAACAAGGGTAATTTTTACTAATAGCGTGCTGATATATTTGGTTTTGTTCTGAGTGTACATATTCAAAATAATTTTATAATTAATTAGAACACGGAAGTCATGAATGGTTCTCCATACCGAATTTTTACTTCCATGTTCCATAAGGAAATGGAAGTACGGTATGGTGATGGCAAAAAAAAATCGTGTTCGAGATAATTGCAGATTCTGATTGTACTACCCTCAAAACATGAAAGAAGTCATTTTTCGAAAAGTGTCTGTGTGTCTATCTGTGTCTAGATTTTTTTTCTATGGCAAACGATAAGAGCCGCAAATTCAAACAGACTCAAATAATTTTGTGCAAACAGCCCTGAAT
The DNA here is from genome assembly GCA_034769895.1 of Magicicada septendecula. Lineage (NCBI taxonomy): Eukaryota > Metazoa > Arthropoda > Insecta > Hemiptera > Cicadidae > Magicicada > Magicicada septendecula. Next base: position 166,028,320 of record CM068371.1, on the reverse strand, counting down.
TGTAGAGTTCTCAAGACCTATAGTTTTTGGTGAAGATCGGTTAAGGTGAAGGGGTAGTTTACGTGCAACGTTTTATGTTGTAACAAGAGAAATTTTTTCATGACGAACGATAACTGCCGTAAATTCAAACAGAATCAAATAATTTTTAACATGTGTGCCTGAGTTGTAGAAGACTCAAGGCCTATTGATTTTGGTGAAGATCGGTTACGGGGAAAGGGTAGTTTACCTGTAATATTTTTTGTTGTAACAAGAGTAAAGTACTTAATTTTGATAAATAAAGTATCCTGATAAGAAGATCTTAATAATCCACTGTAGAAACGTAGATGAAATATCTATAAATGAAGAGGCTAGTTGAACGGGGTGGAGATAATTTTCTATAAATGAAAATTATAGTTGAAGGGGGAGGGGACAATTTTTATATGTGTACTACGTTATCGGCAACAAAGTAGTAGTTTGTTGTTAAAATTCCTTCCCGGGCTGTTTGCCCGTAGTCCAATGTTTTATGCAAAACCAGACGTTTCGGCAGTGCCGTCGACTGCCATCATCAGTGAAAATCGAGTGCGATAACGTGTGGTGGTATACGTTAGTGACCACAGAACTGTGGTTAAGGCTGAAGCAATAAGTGGAAAGAAGTAGTTTCTATGGAAACATTTCATTTCGTAAATGATTTTAAATATAAATCTTAGAACATGGAAGTCATGTATGGTTCTCCATACCGATATTTACTTTTTCCTTCATGATTAAAATACGCGCGCGTGTGCGTGTGTGTGGGGGAGAGAGAAGTAATACTTTGAAACAAATATTCTGACAGTTTCACCGGAAACACTTGTTTCGGAATCTTTTAATAGTCCCACTAAGAGAACGTTCGGACCCGCAGACGCTTGAATTCCCAACCTTGGGTACCTTTGGCACTGCTTTCGCCTCCCTCACTTTAATTTTTAACTCCTGCAAGCTCTTAATACGGTTTCCTGTTAACAAAATAAATAAATAAAATTACTGAACGGAACGGGAAGACCAGTTCATTAAACAACTATAATGTTCCTTAAGTCAGGATCCTCCCCTCCTAGAGGCTCAGACCCCTGACTAATTAATTACCCCTCTGCCTTAAATATGAAAATACACGTCGTAGAGCACTACGTGCAAACAGAGTTGAAAAGTAACAGAATTTTTGTGTCATGTAGGTGTGTTCCTCACTCTTCAGGCGTGCACAAACTTTGACCATTTTGTATTTAGTATTACGTACTGTCATCTTACTTTTTCTTAACATTTCTCTCTTATTAGCAAATTTATTTTTTGATCATTTAGAATATATTTATAGATTTGTTTATTTTGTATGCCTCTATATGTTGTTTTCCGCTTCCCTCTACTGTTAACTCCAAATACTGGAACTGATTAACTTGTTTGTTCAGATCTCTCTCTTCAACGTGTGTATTTGTTACTGCCAGTTTTCACGCCATATTTGTTTAAGGCATTCGTTGCAGGTCTATAAACAGTTTGCAAGTTCTCTCTTTTGCTTTTAGTACAACTACATGAATACATTATTAAGTTGAAATGTAACCGAGCTGTTAGGCCGTGGTGGTTGGTGATAACTAGCGACATAGTCGGCTTATGTTTCTATCCCAGCCCTCGGAGACGCAAGAGATATTAACCGAACAATACCGGAGTACTTTTACCGGGTGTACGCAACCCGGCCGTGAGAGCCTACGTTATAAAATACATGAATACATCTCATATACGTACGTACATATTGACGGCATGTAACCTCCTGCAATCTATACACAATTTCTTAAGTTTAGGTGTACATTCTTTTGTAATGTCACCCGTGAAAAAGTAATCAGACTCTTTACACTTTACGAGGGTCAGTTGAAAAGTTCGCGGAGCGACATAATATAGCTCGATGGTACAATTAAAATCTTTCGTGTACTGCAAGACATATATTTCGTGTGAACACCTGTTAATTTCCAGATATATCTGTCAACTTATTCACTCTTTACCAGGTGTTTGAAATTTTCGTGTCACGCGTGTTTTTAAAATGCACAAAATCGAACATCGTGTTGTGATGAATTCTCTGTTGAAAACTTTTTAGCGTCATTGAAAAAAAAAATCGAAACGAAATTGTAAATGTGTTAAGAGATGCTCGTAAGGTGGGGTACAGTCGAGTTTAAACATGGTCGTACAAGCACTGACGATTTTTTGTTACACTTTTTGAAGACGTCCAAAAAGTACAACAAAAATGACATTATTGCAAAAATTTCATAGGGTGTTGGAAGACCGCAGATTGAGGTGTGGATGACGTTGGTGAAATCATAGGCATCTCATATGAGCGTGTGCATCATACTTTAACTCAAGAACTTGGTGTGAAAAAGCGTTGTGCAAGATGGTTGGGGTTGTTCCATTTTTTGGGCGTCCATTGCGGGGGAGGGATCATCTTCAATGCTCGTACGACCACGTTTAAACTCAAGTGCTTACAAACCGTTGGTTTTGAAGTCGCAGCATCTGCTGAAACATTTACGATTTCGTTCTGAATTTCTGTTGGCACTAAACGATTTTTAACAAAGAATCATACCACGATGTTTGATTTTGTACATTTTTCAAAACACGCAGAACACGTCAACTTTAAACAGCTTCTAAACAATGATAAATTGATAGATAGATTTGGAAATTAACTGATCACATAAAATACAAATCTTGCAGCACACGAAAATTTTAGTTTTACCGCTAAGCTACAGATGTCGTTCCGCGAACTTTTCAACTGACCCTCGTATTGCTTAGTCCACCTAGTTTTTTCTTCTTCATTCTAGGATTAGGTGACATCACCTGATCCGGTCTCTATTTTCAAGCCATCTTTTGCGTGATCTTCCCACAACCCTTTTCCCTTTAGGCGCATATTGTAAAACTTGTTGAGGTAGCTTTTCGCTTTCATTCTATCTGTATGTTCAATCCATTTGAGCTTACATTCCTCGATTCTTGCATTTACAGAGAACGTACCCAATTCACGTCTTATCACGTCGTTTCTAATTCTATCGTTTCGTGTACATACCTTTACGTATCTCAAGCAGCTTGTATGTGACATATGTTTTTTAGATAATACCCATGTTTTGGAACCGTATAAAAGAGTGGGGACTGGCGGAGTTTTATAGAACTTCATTTGAGTTTACTTTCTCAATCAAAACTCTCATATTTTATTGACTTCATATTCTTACTATTTCATATTGATTGTAAAAACAAATTTTTTCAATATCGTCATAGTGAGTCATTTCCTAGGGTAACGGCTCTAAGGTAAAGCGGACGACTTTGGACGTATAACGTAGTGAATACAGATGACCCGCGGATATGAAAACGAAATCGCTTTAAATGGTTTTTTAGTGCCACAATAGCTTCGCACTTGGCTGTGACTAAACCGAATTTTGTATCGAGCAAGCATGAAATCGGTTGTTAAACCGCGGCCTGCCAGCGGGTTAAAGTTAAAGCCTGCGTACCAGCAGCCGACGTGATATGCAAAGCCGTTTCTGCAGCTGATAAAATTGAATCCCTTCCCTCAGGGTCAGTGATCTTTCAAAACAACCTGAAGCCCTGACTGCCGTTGTTCCCACACGTTCGTTGTGCCCTCCTTGTGTCACAAAGAACGCTGAACTCGTCCCGACGCGACACAACGTCTCTGTTAATTGATTTCAGCAGTGGCTATACCAACTATGTAGTCGCGTAAATGACATTTTATTTCGCACCGTGAAAGATCCATTACGACACTCGCAGAGCGTTCGACAATCGGTTTTTATTTATTAGTTACCAGATAGTCCTGTGGAAAACGTTTAACACGAAACATGCCTCACGTCCCGATCGTTGCTTCTGTTTAACAATTACACTTTGTACGGTCAACACGAAAGTATTACCTACAAAATATCGGTTAATACGAAAAATTTTGTTATAATAATTTTCTCGCTGGCTTTCAATCTGCATAATAAATAAACCCATACGTGCACGCCCAACAACAGCGGAAGTAAAAAACTGTGAAAGTGATGAGGGTGCCAACGAACTTGACACGGAAAATGACAGTGAAAATTTACGGGTTCTTACTGCTACCGATACGCTTCCGTTGCTGAGCCGGTTCGTCGATATTTAGAAGCCAACTCGGAAGGTGAAATGGTTGATCATATTAATAAATTAGAACAATTTGTTGAAAATAAAGTAGCACAGAATTGTATGCAAAAGAAAATAACGGACTATTTTTAAAAAAATTGAACATTGTCACTATAGGAACTTCACAAGACATACTACATTACTGTACAAGAAAACCTAAATAGTAAGACTAAGCGAAGAACAGCTACAGTGTGTGTATACTAAATTTTAAAGAAAATAAACCATATTTTTCTCCCAAAATTAACCAGAAATTATTCAGGAGGATAAATACAACGTTTATATGTAAGTACCTTCTGAATATTCTTTATTGCTTTATTTTACTACACAATACATTAAGTAATCTATACAGTATTTGTTCATTTATCTCATTTTGTTTCACATTTTTGTCCGTTTAACACGTAACTCGGTTAACACGAAAACAGCCGTCATACGCCCCCGTCATTCGCGTTACACGTTTTCCTTTGTATATACATATATGTATATATGAACACACACGCGCGCGCGCGCGCACACACACACACACACATGAATCGAATGCGTCTTTCACAAAAGTGTTTAAATTAATTTACTACATTAAAAATTAATAAATTCAAGTTGAATGTGTCTAAATTTTAATACACTTCAGTAAGAGTTTATGACGTCTTGTAACCGTATCATAATTTCTACACAATAAATTTAATAACAAAATATTAAAAAAAAGAACATTAATTTGTACGTTTCAAATTAAGCTGGCCTACAAACGCATACGCGCACAACCAGCTGCCTTCATTATACTGTATTTCAATTTACCCTGGAGGGAGTACAGTATATAGCCCTAAACTGATATCAATCCTTCTCTGTTGGTTCACTGATTACTGCTACGTTTCGACTACTTTGGTCGTTTACTCGTCATCGGGTTATGATCAACATGTAAACTGCATATTTTTAAATATTTTTTCCAACCGTATATTTTATCGCATATTTAAGCACAGGGCGTAATCACTAAATTACATAATAGTAATGGGTCGTAAGGCAAATGAGCAATTTTCATCTTATCTAAACTTCTAAAAGAAAGTTACCATTAAGCTTCGTGAAACTTAAGTTTAAATTAAGTTTTGTTACCACAAAACTCGCTCGCTATCTTGAACGAAATAGGCTACATTTATCATTAGGAAAATTTTAATATTAGATAATTTTTAAATTATCATAAAAGTTACAAAAACCCCGATTTACACTAATATTTGTTTATTGAAATAATAAATTTTGCAAAAATTTGGAAAAGTGTTGGGAGATAATAAATTGTAAAATTATTAAAGTTTTTTTTAAAATAAAATATAAATTTTTTTAAATAAAATTGCTCATAACTTGATAGACTTTCTTACATAGACTTAAAAATTCCGTTTAGACTGACACCCGGCTATATTTTTAAAACTTTTTCAAATTTTGTATTCCATTTTGGACCGTGGTATCCTAAAATTTTGAAATTTTCAGAACTGTACGTTATATTCAGATTTTGGTCAATATTTCCTTTAATTTGAAACTCCACACAGATTTCTGCGATTTTATAAAAATTTTCAAAAATTAACCCTATATTCACATTTTTTTTGACATTCCCTTTAATTTGATTCCCCATATGGAGTTTTCACAATTTGCGAGGAACAAGTATGGACTTGCACGCCATAATGAAAACAGCTGATACATTGAAAAGTTATTATGAGATATACCCTATACAGATAGACAGACAAATGCCAAACGGTCGAGTTACAAACTCACAACGGTCTTCAACTAGTAGGCCTAAGCTCCCTGAGCTACCGAACCGCTCACGATTTTGAACAAAAACATCGCTATTACGTAAATTTCCTAAATTTTCAATATAAATAATTTTTCAATTATCAAAAAATTACGAAAACCTCTATCACAGTTATTTTCGTAAAATAAACAATCATACAATATACAATATTAAACTTCATATGCTTCAGAACTCGTACACAATTTGGAATGAAATTCATATATTATCAGATAAATTATTTAATATTAAAGAAAAAGAGTTTGGCAAATTTTATGAAAACCGGTTGATGCTTTCAAAATGTTTTGTTTGACATACCCCAAACAGATAGACAGACAGACAGACAGAGAAATGCCAAACGGTTGAGTTCAAACTGCGAACGCGCTTCGCTCATCCACTTGCTTAACTTACTTACTTATGAGTTTCCAGTTTAGATTTAGCTTTATTATCTTCTTAACTTTATTTACATACATTAAACTAACACGTACTACGTATCTGCTTTAACGTTTTCTTCGTGGTGTGGTGTTTCCTTCTGCCGAAGGTTAAATAACCCTTAACGATTTCTCCTTTGGGTATCGTTTCCCCATTTTTATGTCCTAAAGATAGATATCATAATATCCATACGGGTTTAAAATCTGTATATACGATAAAAATTCATTTGGGGTTGATAGAGGAATTTCTTCCTATCATAATAACAATTTTTTAAATAAATTCTTTCCAGTTCTTCCATTTCGATTTTGATACGCATCTTCCATATAAGTGCAGTATCCAATGTCATGCCGAGCTGAGTTTTCCATTGGTACTGTCTGGCTGTATATCTAATTGCCGGTATTCATTCGAAACGTTCTTTACCGAACAGTTAGTACGAACACAGTTTTTATCCAATAAGTTTAATAAGCCTTTTTTAAATCCAGTTTTCAATTTGATTAATAGTTGTGTGTAACTTACCTGTAACTTTCTCGTTGTTGCTAATATCGCTGTATAGTCTCCTAGAATCGTTACAGTATTATTGTCGCAATCAAGAAGGCCAGTGTTACATGTAGATAAAGAAGCGATCTATCTGTAGTATGCTTCTCTAAGGAACTTAGAAATGTGCACATTAAGAAAAACCTTTTCAATCCTAGAGTTCTTATGTACATCCTACAGTTCGTACGTCTGTCTATTTGTTAATAAAGCGATTCAGCAACTAGCCCACATCACTATATGATGTTCTTCAAAGTAAGCACAGAATACTTCTTGAAGGTAGCAGCAACAACGTTCATTACATTTGTCCATCATCAAATAAAAATACGATATGCTGTGAAAACTTATTCCATATTTTGAAAAGGTCTTGGTCTTCGTATAACGGAATAGCGTTAACTCATTAGTAATCGCATCTTTAAATCAAATGTAACAAAAATCGCAAGGCCCCTGTAAGTGTGATACCCTAGGTGGCGCTTTAATGTAGGCCTCCCCTGGTTAGTTAATCCAGTGTTAGTGAGTTTTTTCTAAAGTATATGTCCGGTACTGTTTCGCAGTTAATCCATAAACTTATCCGGCTCTTCGTTACTTTCAGGTTTATGCCATTGAATTTACGTTAAAAACATTTAGTTAGTACCGTAAAAATTGAATTCAATGTCCCATAGACTTGTTTAGTAAACGTAATGTTCAGTCCCAGTAACAGCGGGCTGTTCCATAGACGTAGGTCTATTGACGTAACATCAACATAATGAGCTTTCGCTTGGCAGAATTAGTTTGTCAATAGCTAACCATGTCCATTATCGGTTAACCAAACACTTCTAATTACTGTTACTATACAGCTGTCAAGCAATTAACGTCTTAACTGTTTCATTTTAAGAAAATAAAGCTTGTAAGGCTTATTTTTATTGCCAATTACATCACCATTTACCTCTACACAATGCCGTATGGGCTAGTCTTGACGGGACTTTTATCAGACGCCAGCTCTATCTTCCACTGAATTTTGTATGGCTTTCCGCGATCCACCATTGGTAAGTTTCCAATACATTTCCCGTTTCCTGCTGTTTTCCATGTATACACCCTACTGTTGTTTATCACCGTTCACTGTAAAGTACAGTGGCTTTCCGTTACGTAAATTAAAAAAGTTACATTCGTAAACAAAATAAATCGGAAGTAAATTTTAGTTCCATTCCTATTAGGTACGTGGGATAAAAGTGGCAAAAAGTTGTGAATTCCAACCCTTGCCACTAAATCAGTGTCCGAAGTTTCAAAAACTATTATCCGTTGATCGGCAACAGAAATGAAGACAGACGCTTGTACGCCTCCGTGAGATAATGGAATGTATGAGTGTCGATATATCTAAATGCCATGAGGGACAAGAATCGACTCGCGCGCATGGAAATTTATTTTTTTACATAAGAATAATTTTTTTACGTAAGACGTGTCGCTTATTTGAATCAATAGTTTTATTGAATTTAACTCTCAGATTCCAAACAATTATAGACATAAAAATTGGCGTTCCTGCTACAGAGATAAAAATCGTTTGGTCGGAATATTATCGGAATTTTATTGGTTAGAATAAAAATCGGATTTTATTCCGGAATAAAATTTTCACAGATTTGCTAAATTATCATTTTACACATTACGAAACAATGTAGTATTTCAGTGATGAAGCACGTTCTGTTATAATTAGAATTCGATATTATAAAGTGTACGAATGCACTTTTCTTATAATAAATTTTTGTTTATTAAAAGTGTACCTTTATTTTCTCTATGCCATTTTTTACTTGTTTAAAAAATAAACTACAGTACTAATTTGCAGTTGTTATTTTTATATATAATGGTCTTGTATTTAGGATTAATATTTCAGTCAATACACTTTACTTGTAAACTTAGTTTAGTCAATAATACAATAGAGGAGACATTATCACAATAAATCGAGAATACTATAGCAAACCTTACAACAAATGATATTTATATTACTGTACCTACTGTCTCCGGGTTACTGAATCAACCGCCTAGACTCAGTTTCTTAAATCTCAAGGTGATTCTAATAACTGGCACTCAGTGTCTTTTTTATGTACACTTGGAGAATCGTCTTATTACTGTTATTGCACTTTGTGGTGAAGTCACAGAGCGTTTTCAGACTTCCGTGAATTTTGTGCAACGTCACCCTTGTGCTCAGTCGGTTTTGGCCAAATGCTTTACTACACATTGCAGGCATTCTTAATAACAAATTAGATTACTAACCTGTAATCTACGAACTGGAAAGAAAAAGTTGTGATCTCTGGATGGGCCTACTTACTTACGCTCACTGATTGCCTCAGTATCGACATATTCTACGGCGATGATGGGGACCCCAAGTCACAAAGTTTGGAAGGATGGCAAAGATGACGATCAATGTAATTCACCTCGTGTTAAGATGAAATTATTTGTAAAGTATATGTAGCGATGAAAAATCGTTAATATGATTATCAAATCGCGTATACATTTGGATTCTGTATACACAAATGATTGGTTCTGTTATACGAATAAGTTACAATACTTGCGAGCAGAAATGCACTAAAAAAGGGGAGGGAGGGAGGGTGAGGGAGAGGGAGAGGGAGAGAGAGAGAGAGAGAGAGGGAGAGGGAGAGAGAGAGAGGGAGAGAGAGAGAGAGAGAGAGAGAGAGAGAGAGAGATGGGGAAACAGGCAAACAAAGATAGAGGGAGAAAGACAGAAAAAGAATGTTTAATTACAAACGAAGCGAGGAAACTGAGTGAAAGAGAGGAAAAGCCGGGAAAAGAGAGAAGTAAAAAGAAAAAGATTGAAAGAAGGAACGGGTGCGAAGAGGAGCAGTGCAAAAAGAAAAGAAACTAACAAAATGCGCAAAGGCACGGTGATGACTGGTCCGGGTCCAGGCAAACTGTGTGGCATTGTGTATTTGGTGGGACCACACCCACGCTGACATTTGGTTCTGTCTAGACTGTGCAGTCAGTCATTGTTACAGTTACAGCAACACAACAATACGATACGGCGTGTTACCTGTCGAGGGAAAGTGCTACAACCGCCGGCCGCCACCAATTCAACGGAATTTTTACAATATTATGTTCAAAATGGTTCATATTATGTTCAACAATAGCGTCATTTCAACCGTGCATAGAATTTTACCATCTTGTCATGTACTATCCGCTACAGGACCTGAGAATATACATTTGCATGCTTGTCCACACTGACGTTTGGTAACATTTAAATTTGTGAGGCGTTTAATTACAAGACTAACCGACAACCTGAACCGACTGAAATATTTACAAGCTGTCATTCACTAAGGTAGTTTGGAGAAAGATCCCGCACTTCTGTCTCTCACGTCGTGTTGATCCTAACCTCGTGTGACAATGACCATACTTACGGTAAGGTGAAACTACAACGTCATCAATTATTGGGATCTTTTCGGTTAAGTGGCATCATGCAGTGAGCAATTCCTCTACGTAGCAATCGCCAGTGACAACGCATTTCACCCTCCAACGCATTTTGCAACCATTCCATGGTGACACCGTGGCCAAATCAATGGGTGTTTGGTGGAATTTGTCGTGAAACAAGAGACTGTTTCCTTGTGAGCATTCCAGACAGATCCGCAGGGACTTTAGTGCCTATAATAAACCAGTATGTTGCCCCAGGCACAACCGTTTTGTCCGATGAGTGGAAGGGATATCACAATTTACATAAAAAATATCAATATTTAACAGTGAACCACTCGATACAATTTGTAAATCCAGTAACCGAAGCCCACACCCAAAATGTAGAAACCATGTGGGCAAAGGCCAAAGTGAGAAACAAAAGGGAATGGGATACTTCGCGACTGATGTTAGATTCCTACCTGGCTGAGGCAGCCAGGATGAGGTAGCAAAGATTTCCTGTAGCGGCAAAGGTATCGAAATGATAGTAAATTTGAAAAAAATATTGAAAACATGGCACACTGTATGCCTCCTCAGTAATTTATATTATATTTTATTTGTAGCTATAATAAATTATGAAATTTATCGTTGTATTTGTAGTTAGAAATTATGTTTGTAACTGTAATTAATTTGTAGTTGTTAGTGATGTAGGAAATTAATTGTAAAATGTAAGTAAAATTGTAAATAAAATGTAAACTAAAATAAAATGTAAATTTCTAGTAAATTGTAAATGAAATATAAATATAAAAATTTTAAAAATATATGTATATAAATATAAATTATAAAAAATAGCGATTTTACACACATCGCTACATGTGTCAGACAGTAAAAAAGTTACTGGCGATTGCTACGTAGAGTAATTGCACACTGCATGCTGCCACTTAACCGAAAAGATCCAATTATTGTTCGGATGAACCTTTACCTTCTACGTATCCGTTTGGGACGCATCATTTACAAAACTAAAAGAATTAATTTTCGTTACGTACTTAAAATCTTATTTTTTTAGAACGTAGTGCTTATAACCTTATTGAACCAGCGAAGTGAGTTCTCAGTTTTAACTTTACACTTAGCTCTTGTCTGTCTCTCTATTTGGCGGATGTCTCACAAAAACTTTCGAATGAATCCACCGACTTTCGTAAAACCATACTTTATCCCCAGGGACCCTATTATTTTTTAGACTAAAACTAGGGCGAGGGAGGCAAAATGTGAGGTATCAAAACGTGGGAAATCAAATTAAAGAGAATTCTAACAAAAATTTGAATACAACTTTCAGAAGGATAAGATACATTACATATGATAAAACTATTACTCTATGAAAGTGTAAATATCATTAATGGTGTGGATCGGTTGAGGAGGAGGGATGATTATCTGAGTAGTTCAGTTTCTTTTTTTGAATCTCAAATTTTTAGGACACCTTAGCTCAAAAAATGGATCAAAAATTTGAGAAAGTTAAGTTACAATAAGTTGAGAAAATTGATGTTAAGTTAGGTAAGGTACAGAAGATCTGTGGGACAATCAACCGTGTTTTTAGAAAAAAGGGACGTCGAAATACAAAATTAAAGTTTTATGGCAGTCCCTGTACTGTCCTATTGGTGTGAATTATGGACAACAACTGGTTAGTATCCGGTCCGCGTGGACCAAAAAATGTTAAGTGTGAAGTGTTCTATTTACTGTAGGTTGATTCGCCAGGATGCTGAAATGATGAAGCGAGTGGGCTGTAATTAATACATTTATTTAGTTGTTCACATCTACACCAGAAGTTGTTAGGTTTCGTTTTTGACTAAGAGATTGGCTAATAAGCACATCGTGAATACAATTCGTATTACATTTAAATTAATTTGATGAAAGGGCCTAAAGGGCCATATATGAAGTGTTGGCCTAAGGCCTACATTAATTGTCGCGACAAGAAGAAAAATGTGACAGTAAGGCTGCGGGCGCGAGCCGACCGCCGCTTGCGAGCGTCTATGACGAACTGTGTAGAAGCACGGACATGAATTGATCAGATTAAAGTGCAAATTAAAGCACAGATTAGCCAACCTATAATGTAAAAATTACCGCGCTACTGTACATAAACTGCCCGTCAAAAAATCAGTAGATTTTTTACTACATTTTAGTAACTTATTATACATTTTGGTAACTTATTATATAACATACAGAGTTCTTATTAATGAAAGTTAATCTCATAGGCTGCATTGAACCTTGAGTTGTAATCTTAGATAACAGCTGTACGTTAATGGTTTAGCGATAAGCATGAATAAAGATAAGCTTTAAAGATAAGCGTTTGGTAGGCCAAGGTTGGCGAGCAAACTGATTTCATGCATGAATAAAAATGTAAGCGTTGGCAATGTATTGCCCACATATATTGTATGTATACAATATTGAACGTTATAAAACATGAAAAATACATAATTTGACAATGTTTAATAATGTATGATCGGAAGCTCATCACATGATGGCCCGATAAATTGTAACCCTATGCAAGTCATAGATGGTTACCGTGAAATAGTTGAGGCCAGTAGACCTGTACAGAGTATTGCTTACAATGAACAAATAAATTATCACAAATTATACATGTTTAGACGTAAATCTAGCATGGCGTCATAAATTTGAACGAGTCATGCTATACCTGAAGTTTCAGGAATTTACAATATGTTGTTGTGTGAGAACAAGCTATAGATAGCTGACTGATTGTAAGCACATATGTGATGACATGTATGTCATAATTAAGTAGGAATGATAATTGTGCAATGCATAATCACAAAATACAAAATACCATATAAAAATACAATATAAAAATAAATCTAGGCGTGGCGTGGTTACATACAGTAGACGCAAAAAACAATATGTTTTACATAAATGCAAGTTATATAATAAACACCAATTTAGTTAATTACAAATATGAATAAGCGCAATAGCATAAGTAACAAATACGACACTGTGGTTACAAATGTAATACATGAGTTGAACAATTAAGAAATACATTCATAGAACAATAAATCACACATATTAACAACTGTGCAAGAAATGCATGCATGGTTGTATAACTGCAAACCATGCGAATATTATGTAACAAATTTTTATAAAACAATACCACCGAAAACATGACACATACCCAATACATCAAAATGTAAATGTGTAGGACATAGTATGCCACACAAAATATTAACATATAAATACAAAATAGCAAATATACCACCATGAAACTATAATGAGTATAGAAACACGCAATGGCGCAAATTGTCATTAAAATGTTGTGATAATACATATCACAATTAAGTTGACCAAATGGTCATATAATAAAGTAATAAGCCAATGGCTGAGTAAAATAGCATTGTGCTAAATGATCATAATAATCTTGTGTCAAATCTCTCCCGCGCTGGCAACAGACATAACTTATGTACTGGTCTCCGCAAAACACCAGTAGGCGTGCGAATGTCTACGACTCTAATTAAGTTATCTGGGCCGGGAAATGTGGCGGTAATTACACCAAATTTCCAGGCTAATGGAGGTAGGTTATCCTCAATAAGTAAAACTAGGTCCCCAATGGAAACATTATCCTTAGCGAATTTCCATTTGTGACGCTGTTGTAACTGGTGTCGCGAGACCAAGCCTTCCAAATGACTTGGACAAACTTCTGGAGAAGTTGCCAACGTCCAAGACGAGAGATAGGAATATGAGATAGGTCTGGGTCCGGTATCGCCGTTAATGGTGCGCAAATCAAAAAATGGCCAGGTGTAAGTGGCACCGGATCATTTACATCCGAAGAGATGGCAAATAAAGGGCGAGAGTTTAGACATGCCTCTATCTGAGGCAAAACTGTCGTAAACTCCTCGAAGGTGAGTATAGACTTGCCTACCACGCGGCGCAAAAGAAACTTCAAACTCTTTATACCGCTCTCCCAAAGGCCACCAAAATGAGGTGACGAGGGCGGAATAAATGACCATGAGATACCCTGAGAGGACGTGAATGATTTGAGTGATGAGGTGGCATCCTTATTATGCCAAAGATTGTAGAGGTCATGTAAAATATTGCGGGCCTTCCTAAAGTTTGTGCCATTATCAGAGTATAACTGACTGGGTATGCCCCTGCGGGCCATAAAACGACGTAAGGCAGCTATAAACGCAATGGCTGTAAGGTCGGAAACAAATTCCAAGTGAATGGCCCTGGTTGCTAAGCAAATGAACAAAGACACGTATGCCTTAGAGAGAGTTCTCAATTTCTGCCCGCCATGACGAATCACGAAGGGACCACCATAATCAACCGCGCAGAATAGAAACGGCCGTGATGGAGTGAATCTAGGAGACGGTAAAATACCAAGCCTCTGAACCTGCTGTTTGGCACTAAACCTGAGACACTTGACACATTTGCGAATGATGGAGCGAATGACTAACCTGGGATTAACAATCCACCAACGTTGACGAAGTGAGTGATGCACGAGTTGAGCACCAGCGTGAAGTAGACGAATGTGTTCGCGTTCAATGATAAGGCGAGTAATATGAGCCGATGGATGTAAGACAATAGGATGTTTAGTGTCGTAAGGTAATTGCGACTGCTGTAATCGCCCGCCTACGCGTATTACTCCAGAATCATCAAGAAACGGGTCGAGAGAAGCCAACTTACTCCTAATAGAGACAGAAGACCTATTACGAAGACAATTAATTTCGGCTGCAAAGTGGATCGACTGAGATTGTTTTATGAAGAAATTAAGAGCATGATGAATTTCGACAGGGGTAAGATCGCCCGTTATTTTGTCAGCACTGGAGAGTCTAATATTTTTGATGAACCGAAAACAGTAAGCGTATACGCGTGTCAGACGATGCAACGAAGAAAAGTCCTTAGAAAGGTCGATAGCCAGGGTAGACATTAGAGAAAGGTTTATGGGTTTGTTTCTCTTCCGCAGTGACTTCAGAAGACGACGGATTAGAAGGTAAAAAGGGTGGAAAAGGATTGGACTAGGAAGATTGAGACAAACAAGTGGGACCGTGCCACCAAAGCGAACAATCGCGCAAAACGTCAGGGAGACACCCCCTAGAGATAATATCAGCAGGATTGTGTCTAGAATTGATGTGATGCCATGTATAGGCTTGCGTAAGACGCTGAATTTCAGCAACACGATTAACGACGTAGGTTTTCCACCTCGTGGACTGGGCATGAATCCAGTAAAGAGACACCATAGAGTCAGAATATAAATGAACACTATTAATAAACGAATAAAGCGCAGGAACGACCTTAGATACGAGTCGCGATAACAACAAGCAAGCGCAGAGTTCGATGCGAGGTAATGACACCTGTCGTAGGGGAGCCACGCGAGATTTAGAACACAGGAGGTGACAAGAGGCCGATGAATCTTGATAAATGACTCTAATATAAATACAGCACCCAAACCCGTTTTCAGAGGCATCCGAAAAACCATGTAATTCAACTGTACTTGCCTCAAACTTGCAACGAATAGAACGTGGGACAACAATTTTGCTAATCAGACACAATTGGTCGCACAATGAATGCCAATCCCAACGTGATTGCCCGGAGATCGGTTCATCCCAACCAAGATTGCAAAGCCAGAGTTGCTGCATAAACTGTTTGTACAAGAAAACAACGGGACCGATCAGTCCAAGTGGATCGTATATGCCTGCGATAATCGAAAGAATTCTCCTCTTGGAGATGCTTGATTCAACGGGGAATGATTTAATGTCAAACAGGAATGAATCGGCAGTGTTATTCCAGAGAATGCCCAGGGTACGCACATTGTCCTGTTTGTTTAAGGGGAGTGATAAATTGTCATGACTTGCGACCACTCTGGGTTCATTAGATGCCCATTTATGCAACGTGAGACCGTATTGACTCAATAACGCACCTAAGTCAGATTTCAACTTGGACAGATCAGAGATGGTGTCTGCGCCGGTAAGCAAATCGTCGACATAGAAATCATTTGTTATAGCTAACGCCGCATCAGGAAAAGAAGCTTCATGGTCCCTACCAATTTGAATAAGACAGCGAGTGGCCAAAAACGAAGCACTAGCCGTGCCGTAGGTTACCGTTCGCAATGCAAAGTGTTTAAATTGTTCGAGGGGAGAGTCACGCCACAGAATACGTTGATAGTGACAATCCTTTTCAGCTACGCGAATTTGTCGATACATCTTCTCGATGTCGGCGATGAGAACATATTTATGCATACGGAAACGTAAAAGAATAGAAAAAAGGTCTTGTTGAACATTCGGGCCTACCAACAATATGTCATTGAGAGAAAAGCCATTGGTAGTTTTGGACGAACCATCAAAAACGACGCGCAGTTTTGTGGTCAAGCTAGACTGCTTAAACACGGCATGGTGAGGCAGATAGTAAGTATTTGAAACTCCTAAATTGATAGAGCAATTATCGATAAGCGTCATGTGGCCAAGATCCTTATATTCATTAATAAAGTCTGCGTAATCGCGCGCGAGCTTACCATCACGCCTGAATCGACGTTCTAAATTCAAAAATCTTGCTTCAGCATTGGTGTAAGATTCCCCCAACTGGAGATGATCGGACTTAAATGGCAGTGAAACCACGAACCTACCCTCATGGTTGCGATGAGTAGAACGCACGAAATGCTCCTCACAAGCTGACTCGTTATCAGGTGTGTTGTCAGGGATAGTTTCTGCTTCCCAAAATTTTTCGAGAGACTGCAAAATTTGACTGTCGTTGTTCCTAGCTAGGAACGAAACAGCAGGACCCTTGTAGCGGCAGTGTTTGGGCAGATTGCCAGCCAAAATGTAGCCTAACTTTGTTTCCTGAATGATGGGAAAAATGAGGGCCGCGTACGTATTTGTTGGCTAAAATTAAATCCAGGTAAAATTGCGCCCCTAAGAGTATGTCGATTTCGGATATGTTGAAATTTGGGTCAGCAAGAAAAATTTTGTCTGGAATGTGGAATTGATTTATGTCAAACGATTGTGCTGGCAGATTGTGGGTTAATGCAGATAAGATAGCACATTTTGCCTCGAAGCTAAATCTCTGATAACGAGAAATAATGCGTATAGACGCGAGATTAGTGGCATGACACGCTGTATTATTTATACCCGTAATTGGTATGTTGGATTTAGTCAAATTAAGCCGTAATTTCTTTGCAAATGATTTGGTACAAAAGTTTATTTGTGAACCGGCGTCCAAAAGAACTCTTGCCTTTTGTCTGTTGCCAGCCTGGTCAATGACAAATACAATTGCTGTTGATAAAAGAATATTATTCATGGATTGTAATTTAAATGAACAATAGTTACTGCTACTGGCAGAGATTGAGTTCGGCACATTTTTCGTGTGCAACAATGTATGGTGTCGTTTTGAACAGATCTTACATGCCTGCTTATTCTTACAATTAGATACAAAATGATCTGATCTAAGACAATTGGTACAACATTTGTGATTTGATACAAATTGTCCCCGCTCAGCGGTGCTTAGTGCACGAAATTTATCACATATGTAAAGCGGTTGATTAGATTTACAACACAAACATGAATAATTGCTTGACGCTGAGTGATAACTCTTAAATGTAGTACTGCCAGCAGCTTTTCGTGATTTATATTTATCAGATTTATTGTTGAGTCTTAAACTCGGCTTGTTGAGTTGCTGTCCGGCATCGATAGGCAGTGTATTTTCTAACAGCTGTCTACGTGCGTTTAAAAAATGAGTGAAATCTTGAAAGTTAGGAAGATTATCAGGGTCTATAGACTCCTTCCATAATTTAAAAGTAGTAGGGTCGAGTTTAGTTGATAATAATTGTATAGTAATAAGTTCAAATGAATTCACTGACAGTTGCATTGCCGCCAGTGAATTAACGGAAGACGTTATCGTATTTGTGAATTCTGCCAAACTTTGGACAGAGTCTTTAATTGTCGACTTGACTTGAAGTAAATTTTGAATGTAGTATTTTGCTAGTATGAACTTGTCATACCTTGCGGACAGCAAACTCAACGCTATCGAGTAATTTTCATTACAAATAGGTAGTGATTTAATTAAGTATAACGGTTCATTTTTTAGAGAAGAATGTAAATAATGTAGTTTCTGCACTGGCGTTAGATCGGATCTTGCATGCACCAAGTCCGTAAAAATTGAATGAAAATGCTGCCATTCCAAGATATTGCGTGTGAAGCAGGGCAAACTTATCGGTTTTAATTGCATATGGGCCGATAATACGGGAGGTACAGTCTGAACATTAAAGGTATCAATCAATTGTAAAATATTTGCTTCCGTAGAATATGGCATTTCTTCGACCTCAACTCGGTCTTCTTGAGCAGCGTTTATGTCTTTACAAATAAGTTCGATTTCAGATTGTACCTCGTCGTACTTCGATGCCAAGCTTTTCAAACTTTCAAGTCTTACTGTTAAAAAGTGTTTTGTATTAGAATTTGTATCAAAGTTACTGACAGCTGATTGTATGCGCACTATTGCGGACTTTAAGCCGCCTCTCTTTCTGACTAACACTTTGAGGCCTTCTTCAGCCATTGTACGCACCTTGATATGATGTTAGTGAGGTGATACCTTGTAGGCGATGTCCTGAAGCGTCGACGCCGTGGAGAAGATGGCAAACACACAGCTCGGAGAGATGACTGCTTTGACTGACGTACTGAAGCTAGCAGGCTCTTGCAATGATGTCGTCAGGAGGCTCAAAGGCGACGAGCGAAATGCTGATCGAATCACGCCACGGTCGTATCAGCGGGTATGCTGAGTCATCCGTGATGGCCAGAAATATGGGCAGAAAAATAATAAATGTGAATAATGTATCCGGAAATCCAGGTCCGGAGCGACCAAAAAATGGTTAGTATCCGGTCCGCGTGGACCAAAAAGTGTTAAGTGTGAAGTGTTCTATTTACTGTAGGTTGATTCGCCAGGATGCTGAAATGATGAAGCGAGTGGACTGTAATTAATACATTTATTTAGTTGTTCACATCTACACCAGAAGTTGTTAGGTTTCATTTTTGACTAAGAGATTGGCTAATAAGCACATCGTGAATACAATTCGTATTACATTTAAATTAATTTGATGAAAGGGCCATATATGAAGTGTTGGCCTAAGGCCAATTAATTAACTATTAATTGTCGCGACAAGAAGAAAAATGTGACAGTAAGGCTGCGGGCGCGAGCCGACCGCCGCTTGCGAGCGTCTATGACGAACTGTGTAGAAGCACGGACATGAATTGATCAGATTAAAGTGCAAATTAAAGCGCAGATTAGCCAACCTATAATGTAAAAATTACCGCGCTACTGTACAACAACCAAGAAACAAGAAAGTAAAATACAGGCCTCGGAAATGACGTTCTTAAGAGGAGTTAAAAGGTCCTCTAAACTTGACCGTATAAAGAACGAGACCGTAAGAGAAGAATTACAAGTTTTTAACTTGAATGAAAAGTTAAAAGATTACAAACAACGGTGGAAGGAAAACTTACGATGCATAGAACACACTCATAGAATGAATGTCAGATTCCAGACTGGCCAAATAAATCTGGAAATACAAACCTGTAGGACCCAGGAAGAGATGACTTCCGGGATCTTTGAAGGCGGAACAGGCAGCACCTTGCCTATGCCGTGTTATGAAGATGATTAAGATGAGATTTAAGAAAACTGTAAATAGGCCTATAGAAAACTATACATGCCGGATAAATACGAGAATTTTAACTCAAATCCGAATGCAGTGTTTACTCTGAAAATTTACTATTTTATGGGCACCACTGATCAAGAATGAAAGGTAAAATTTTAAATTAATTATAAAAGCCTATGTGGGGCATCAAATTCTAAGGGATTTTATCCCAAATACATTTTCGATATTTTAATAATGTGAAAGTATTAATATCTGTCAAGCCCCTTGAAAATATTAGACCGACTTCATAAAGTTTGGAAGCTATATTTGTAAAACAAAAGATTTTACACGTAGTTATCTGTTACGTGCATTTGTAAAAAGTATTAGACACAAGCTTATAGAGATATCAATGGAAACATACATGAACTTAAAAGCTAGGACTAAATTACTTGTCGTTTCAGGATTACGGTTAGCCTATAAGTTTAACTAAAAACAATTTTAGAAAAATTCGGAATTTTTATTATTTTACAAAAAAAATCGGAGTTTTCATAATTTGTCCGATATAATTGAAAAAATATCTAATACTACCAGTGTTATTATTGGAATGTATTTCGTTCATCGTTCAATAAAGTGAGCGAGTTCTGCAGCTCAGGGAGCTTACTAACGAAGTAGAGTGACATAGGCCTACAGTTTGTAAAGCTCGAAATCGTGAATGTGTGTGTGTGTGTGAGAGAGAGAGAGAGAGGGGGGTGATGGGGAGGGGGAGCCTGGGAAAACAAACCAACTAACCTTGGTAAAGACACTGGTTTCCGGTTTAACACGTTTTATTTTTCTTACCACCGTTCTGTGTAGTTATGATAATAAGTCACGCTATTAGCTTAAGTACACTAATGAAGTGGATTCAGCTTTATTGGACACATCTGATCGTATCGATTTAAGCGAAATTAACCGAAACCGAAAAATATAAAGTACCTTATTAACCGAAATTTCAAAAAAGTATACAAACGCACTTCATAACGGAAAACCCAAACATATCGCGTACTACAGTAAATATTGCAATGACAGAATTGATGTAAATACGTATCTGTATACGTAACGTGTAAACATGACATACACGTTACAGTCTTTCTGGAGCGGTGAACTAACCTGAATCCGCTAAAGAATTACTCCCACACAAGTATAGCATAAAATGTCTACAGAGTAGACAAGCAAATACAATTCATCGTCTCACTCCCACGCTACTTGTCACATACATGCTTCTAATGTTCTTGTCAGCCTTGATGCAGCCGACGATCACACTATGAAACACTGTACAAGACTGTTGTTGTGCGCATGTGCGAATTGAATGGAAATTTTGTTAGCCTCACATCGAGATGTTTGTCCACTACCCCATCTCTGAACGACTGTTCAAAATGTATCGTCAGGTTTATCACTATATCACTCGTACATGTTTAATATAGCATTTACTAACACGCGCAGTGTTACAACATACATATGAGATATGTTAAAAAAAAGATCGAACTATTTGTTTAGTACGTCAACATGCGCATAGAGCGACCTGAACAATTAAGTGCTGCTAGCGACAGTCTTTGACGACGGAATATCGTTAGCATCGTCCTGTCATGATCATCTGTCTTAGAGATGACGTTTACACGCTATAATGGGCACGTGCAAACGTCGTCCGTCGGATATGTAACGAAGAGACAATGATCATCTTAACATAACGCGCGCGCGCATGTGCGTGAAACTTACCTGAAAATTTGGTAAAATTTTTACAAAGAAATGCCCATTGCATTCCAAAGTTGTCATTATCATTTGCATTAGTACGCAGTTGCTTACCGATTTCAAAACGGTTCTCTTTCTGATCGACAGTCAACAAAGACAGCAAGAATTTTGCAGCGATACGGCGCGTTTAAGATTTTCTATCAACACTCAAATTTACTAGCTTACATTGATGCCCACTATCTCAGGAAGTCTCAACAGTTAAACGATGATTTAAGATTACCACATCACGAACTCTCTTGCCATGATTTTCGACATCGCTTTGGTCTGCACCGTCCAATTTTTTTGCCCTCTTTAAAAACGCATAAAATAATCGTTCGGCTCATACAGGCCTCCCCATATGCTTATTTGAACAACCAGAATATCCCAGTAAAATTTTCAACTAGTTTTGCCGCAAAATTTCATACGCACACTTTGTCCTTCGAGGTCTTTCTTAGTCACTTTATCACTAATCCGCCGACCAGCGTGCGCACGTCTCCACTCAATCTGATACAGCCCAAAGGCTAATGTTTATAGCCGAACAGAATAAATGGCGGTTTGTTGTCAAAAACTGTAACTAGGCACGCCTAACAGCGCATTGTATGTGCGGCTTGGTGTGTTATTCAAAAAGTTCGGTCTTTTTTTGAACACACCTTATAAAGTAACATAGTACATTGAATTTTTTGTATTTTAATTAAGCATTCTATATATGTTTAACAATTTGCATAATTTTGTCTTGATTTTAATCTTGTAATAAGTAGCTTGTATCTTCTGCAACTATTGCTTTGGCAGCAGAAGCCTCGCTGGTTGATCAACTAAAAACCCACAGTGGGGAAGCAATTTCGAATCGTCGGCTAAAAACCAGAACGGAGTGCGAAGTTAATCTATACGTAGGCCTAGTATGTATTATATTCAAACGTCTATATCTTTTAATCTTATAAATTACATACTCCAAAATTTTTTTCAACCGTACTCTTCCTCCTGTTTAAAAAAAGAAAAATAGGGCCACTATTGGACCTAATAAGCGGTGGCTCCGTTAGCCGAAGTCTACTGTAATAAGTATGTTAACCTGAAAATTGGTGCCGTTATTAACAGTGAAAATCACGAAACATTACGAGTGGGTATACAGATACTTTACAGTTTACAACGTGTAAAAGAATGTAGCAGAATGGGCAGAATCTCGGATTAGGCATAAATACGTACAAAATATAAGGTTATATAGATATACAGATTAATTCTATATACGTAACTATATCAGTTTCTTGCAGTTTCTTATTATATAGCAGCAAATATAATTTCTTCTGCGAGGAGTTGTAATGTATGTTATTGTTTCATTCACCTGAATAGTTAATCTTAATTAATTTGTTAATTATTTACAAACCTCTGAAGATACTGATGAATTCAGTGAAACGTACGTCAGGTGATAATACAATATAATTTTACTTGCAGAAATAGTTAATATTTGAAGAACTGTTCATAAAGCGTACGTAACACAACTTTTTAGAAACAATATATGGAAGGCATGCATTGTTCCCTGTTGATTATTTTGTTAGAAACTTTTTACAAAACTTTTTACAAAAGTGATGAGGCATGAAATATATTAAGCTGTTTATTATTTTAAAAAATTTAATTGAAACATACTTGCACGAACACTGAAGCAATTTATGTAAGAAAACAAGCAAGGTGGTTTCACAAGCTTCTTTATTGAACTGAATTACTACTTTCGCTAAAAACGCACTTCACAGTAAGAATTAACATGTTTACATGATGTAATAAGATATATATTTTAAATTACAAATTTAATGTGATTCAGTTATCAATTGGCAAGAAGTACGTTAGTCGTATTACGTACGTAAGAGATAAATATTAAATATATTATAATGTGATATTGCGAAGTTTGACCGTTTGTTCTCTCAAACACAATTAACCGGGACGGGACTAAATACGTTTATATTTTCTGAACAATGTTAACCAACGGTCAGCGCTTAAGTTAAGTAATTTTTACTCGAGCAATCTGTGTAACAGGCAAGAGGTTAGGGTCAGTACAGGTCAGGGTATATTCAATCGAGCAATGCTGTATGCACAAGGCGGGTAATGCCCACAACGACAATGTACCTAACGATCACTAATATCCAAACACACCTGATTTGTTCACATAAGGTATTCTACATACGTATGAATTCACTTAAAACGTAAACATTTTAAACTTCAACTACCTCACTTCGATACGGCCAGTACGAAAAAGGACAAAAAGAATCTGGACTTTAGCGCATCTTTGATGGGGCAATTGGATCATCACATTTTAAAACCAAACGGTGAACTCTTTCATGATGAAAAGGAAACTTTAAAAAAAAAATAAGTTTTCGTAAGTAGTCCATGCCGCCTAACTGAAAGAAAAAATAATTCAAGTTACACCCAACTGGAAATTTGTAAATTGATGTGAATGATCAATTATAGTGATGAAATAAGAATGGTTGTAAGGTGGTAAGGTGGTAGTAAACAATAATTTTATTAAACGTTTTTATGTTAGAGTTTTAATTTTTTCAGGGCAGTTAGTGAAAAATCTTTAAATAAGCCACCGGGGAGTGATTAGATTATCTAGGCGTGTGGAATTCCTATCCACTATAACTCGGAAACTCTTATATTTAGTGACGTAGAAAATCTATCTTTAACTCGCTCTCCCATACTTTAGCTTTGCGTCAATTACTACTCACGGGTTTTTTGCTTATCCTTGTCTCATATCTTATTTTAACTTCCGTGGCGCCCCTTACATCTTTGAAAAGTTTTAGTTCGCTTTTCTTTTTCTTTCACAAGACTCGTTCGATGAAGACAGTAAGACCTGTCCACCGGTCACCACTTCTGTAATACTGTAAGCGGTAATCTGTTCAACTACCAATACGCCTATTTCTTCAAGCTTACGTTTTCGTTTGACCTATCTACACACACACACACACACACACACACACACACACACACACACACACACACACACACACACACACACACACACACACACACACACACACACACACACACACACACACACACACACACACACACACACACAAGCTTCAGAAGACGATGTACCCCAAATAGACAGACAGACAAATCCCAAACGGTCGAGTCAAAACTGACAAGTCGGTTCGCTCGTTCAATAAATGGTTAACATTTCTGATAAAGGCGCCTTGGAAACTGGGAACAAAACCTGAGAAAGAAACTGGAAACGCTGAGCATACGCTCGTTCTCTGACGTTACATCTACGTTATTATTATCATTGAAGTATTATTCATTACGAATGTTAGGCCTAACCATCTGTACACGAGCTGAGCGTACGCTCGTTCTCTGACGTTACGTCTACGTTATTATTATTATCATTAAAATATTCATTACGAATATAAACATCTGTACACGAGCTGAGCGTACGCTCGTTCTCTGACGTTACGTCTACGTTATTATTATTATTATCATTAAAATATTCATTACGAATGTAAACATCTGTACACGAGCTGAGAGTATGCTCGTTCTCTGACGTTACGTCTACGTTATTATTATCATTAAAGTATTATTCATTACGAATGTAGGCCTAACCATCTGTACACGAGCTGAGCATACGCTAGTTCTCTGACGTTACGTCTACTTTCTTATTATTATCATTAAAGTATTATTCATTGCGAATGTAGGCCTAACCATCTGTACACGAGCTGAGCGTACGCCAGTTCACTGACGTTACGTCTACTTTCTTATTATTATCATTAAAGTATTATTCATTGCGAATGTAGGCCTAACCATCTGTACACGAGCTGAGCGTACGCTCGTTCTCTGACGTTACGTCTACTTTCTTATTATTATCATTAAAGTATTATTCATTACGAATGTAGGGCTAACCATCTGTACACGAGCTGAGCGTACGCTCGTTCTCTGACGTTACGTCTACGTTATTATTATTATCATTAAAATATTCATTACGAATGTAAACATCTGCACACGAGTTGAGAGTATGCTCGTTCTCTGATATCATTAAAGTATTATTCATTACGAATGTAGGCCTAACCATCTGTACACGAACTGAGCATACGCTCGTTCTCTGACGTTACGTCTACGTTATTATTATCATTAAAATGTTATTCATTACGAATGTAACCATCTGTACACGAGCTGAGAGTATGCTCGTTCCCTGACGTTACGTATACGTTATTATTATCATTAAAATGTTATTCATTACGAATGTAAACATCTGTACACGATGTTATTTATTACATTTAATAAATGTAAATGATTTGAATGAAAATTAACAAACGCGTTCGTAAGTGATTTATAAATTGAAACACACTATGATATATAACATAGAGTATATTATTATACGTATTATTCTCTGAATACGTTTAATAACGGACGCATCAGCACGCCACACGTCTCATCTAATTTGTATGTACCTGTTTTTTCGAATTGGAACTGTGTCAGACCAGCATATCATCGCCCATACAACGCACGCACAAAAAAACCATAAACACTATATTCAATAACACTGAAGCGGTGATTATTTATTTAAAATACTTCTAGCAAGCACTCGCTGACGTACGAGCAAAACGTTCTCGTACATTTGTATGGCAGAAAGGACACGCTGAACGTTCTCACCCACACACAAGAAAAAGTAAATGCATACACACTTACACGTTATGTAGAGAATTAATAAATAACACATTGGCTCAGCACATATCGTACAATATAAAGTATGTTATGCTGTCTGGCGTGGAGTACATCCGAGTCATTCAGCCTTCTCATCCCTCTCTCTCACGCGCGCTCTCTCTCTCTCTCTCACCGTTTCAATCCCTCGCTCGCAACATTACAGATTTGAAGTACTGTATTACAATATGTTCCAAAAGCGACACTCCATTTCCACCAGACTGTACTGCCGAACACCAGACCAAACATACATTTGTTCCGGTACTTACTTGTGGTCAACACAGTACATGGTACATGGTTAACAAACACGCACGAGACCGTGCGTGCTCAACCATACTACGCGTGTAGTATGAATTGTTTACAGGTTTCTGTAGGACGTTGGAGAAAATTATTTTAATCGTGGAAAAGCGTGAATATATTAGCTAAAATATGAGTGATAAGTTATTTTATTAAGGAGAATAACAAAACTAAGAAAATGTACCATTTCTATTTATTTCAAAAACAGCAGTGAAATACGAAAAGTAATGTAAGAGGAATGAACTAAACGTACCGATTTTCGCGTTCGTACGAAGTGGCCAATAATGTAGGAAACGAACGTGTATTGTTCGTTAAGTTGCAATGATCCACGTTCAACTTCATCGATGAGTTAAAGTACAATATGTCAGGGAATCCAATGATTTTCACGTTGTTATTTCTTAATTGGGTTACTTTTTTTAGACTATTCAAACAGTTATTACATACTCTCAAGATTATTTCGAATTAAGCGTCTTATTACATTAGCTCTCAAGTCGACAGCTCTGAGGCATTGATGCACTGAGGTTGTCAGAGATAGCGTTTTCTTCGGCTTTGATGTATACACGCTTCTCTGAACCGCTGCCAGACTCAAATGAGGCAACGCCCTATGGTGGCGGCTTTCTCCCCCCATGCTTTGCTTTCTAGTCCAGCATCCAGCATCTGCTAGAAGATACAGATTCAGAGATAACACAACCACCTCGAGGTGCCTCGGCTGTACTGTCGTCCGAAGCACGAGAATAAAATCCCTCCTTGCGGTAGCCATCTGCCTGGACGTGGTAGATCATCCATAGGCCGACGCCTTTCGTTAGCCGCGTCTCTAGCTGCAGAATGGTCGAGTGCTCTCTGCAGAACTCAAACTGATCGCTACGGATGAAATTATCCAACAGCGGCGAGATACGGGCCAGCAGCTCGAACGCCTTGGAAATGATTGGTAATAGCGAAACGGGGCGATAACTGTCTACCAAACATTCTCAGCTTTCTGAGTTTGAGTACCATACAGATACTGGCTGTTTTCCATAGGCGGGAAACATTCTGCAGTCCGAGACAATAGTTAAGCAGCTCAAGGACTAATTCAACGCCTGAAGTCGGTAGGCGCTGGACAGCTGCGGCCCCGATCCGGTCAGGTCTGGGGGCGGCCCAGTGGTTCAGCCGACAGGTACTTAGTAGAAACAAGTTTATGCCTGTCGAACGGGGCAGGAGGTCAAGTAGAGGGCGGGAAAAGATCCAGAAAGGAAGTCCCGGACGACTGCCGAGTGTACAGGGTCCGAGACGCCTCGATGAACAGTGAACTGTATCACCATACAGTTGGTAAAGACCTCGGCCTTGCCTTCTGCCGAATACACAACCCCGTTCGGAGTTTCGAAAGGGTTGCGAGTAATCTTCTCAAGGGTCAATTTAGTCGCCGTTCTCCACACGGAGGCATGGTCGACTTCCAGAGACTCAAGATATGCGTCCCATCGATCAGACGACTGGACGTAAAGAGACTGGGCCTGGAAGCATCGCTTAACGGTGGCATCTCGGGTTCGTTGATTTTGTGGCGGAGCTTGCGCCGAAGCCCCATTCCTGGAGATGTGTGGCACGCAGATCCAATCGTCACGAGTAACGATCGTGTTCACTGGGACACATGGAAACCGTCGAGACAGTCTGTCGTGATAGCAGCGCCAATTGACTCTGCTAACAAGACGATTGGGAGAAATTTTAATTCGTTCCAGGAAAAATGTATATACGCTGATGATATGTTGGGAAAATATCTCACTAGTCACCCTCCAATAATATCTTTCCTGACGAATTCTCGCCCAATTCGCAATACCTGAGTACTAATCCCAGAGGTCTGAATGGGCTACACGGGACTACATGCAAGAAAACGTAGCGGTTGATGGGTCCAAAGAGGATACCGTCAATTTATGACAACCAAAAATATTTATATTTATTCCTCTAAAACAGGATAAAGGATGTGGCCACTAGTCATTCGTGTACAAACTACCGTTTTAATGCCAGTAAACATCAAAAACCAAATTCAGATCCTACCGTGGGATGGCTTGATCGGAAATAGTTGCGTGTAAGCTCCGAATAACAACTCGGTACACACGTTTCTAGTGAAGTCGGTAATTACTAGCGGTCATTAACACTAGCGTTAGGCCTACTAATTTGAGGAGGTTTACTAACTATTATAGCGGGTCTTTTACGAATGTCCTCACACTCTGGTGATTTTTGTTCGAAATACGAACCTACACCGAGTGCTGAATGTAATTATGTTCGTAAATTTTTCCAATGACATATTTCTTACGTTTAAAAATATTATGATGAGAGATTAATTAAAATATACTTATAAAATAATTTTTAAAACCAATTGGTAAAGGTTAATGTTACACGTTAGATAATATCGTACTAAACAATTTTGTCATATGTCTGGATGGTGTAATAACACCGATACACCGAACGCTGTGAATCGTAATTCGTCTCAGTGCTTAATTGCTCACACCCTGGACAGTGGAATCAAGAGGCCTGTTATCTCAGTAATATCTCGAAGTTTAGGAACTTTCAATGTTCGCCTCCCTCCAACTGCCAATTCAAGTTCTATCGCCTGCAGTGGACGCATCGATTGGTCAGACCAGCTGGATACACACAGTTATTGTAAGATCCATAATTAGGTCGCTTGTCGTTAAATGGGCACCATTGTACATAATTACAATAATGACTCTAAAGTAGGCTGTTTTAAACAAAAACAACATGAGATGATTTACATATTGGAGTACGTCACAAACTGTATGTTAGTGTGACATATTTCTTATTTTTCAGGACTGTAATAAAAAACAGATTCAAGAAATTTAAATCAAGTTCGACCAATTTCAATTTCGATCAAGTTTTGGAACTAGAGTATATCGAATACGGATGACGGGGGGGGGGTAACGAAAGTACGGAATGAGTAAAGTCTGGTAGAGTTAAAGCTGTTTCAGTTATTCTGTTTAGTGTAGACGATTCCTTGTACACCACAAGTAAACGTGCCGCTTCAGCATAAGAAGTTAGTTTGGATCAAGATGGACCAAGATGCTGGTACCGCTGGTCCTTCTGAGATGCAGCTGTAGCAATCATGAAGAATGATAAATTTCAAAAATCACTTCCATAATGCACTCGTTTCAGCCCTAAAAGTCATCCGAATCAGCCTCTGAGCATGTGATGCTTTACGCACTCCAAAATAGATAAATTATTATCAGGCATTTGAAAGCGAGTCGGGAGACATCAGCAAAGATTGGATGTCTCTTTGATACAATACAGGTACAGGCCTAATCTGTGATACGAAGAGGACAAACAGAAAGAGAAGACATTGTTAAGAATTATTAACAGCACGACTACTGAACTTCCTATCATTTTCTTCTCAGGGCATCACTTTTGGTGTCTTTTTTTTTCGGAAGCGATTAACAAGCAATCGCTGTGCACACTGAAGACTTACACATTCTGTGCTGTACATTCTCCAGTTAATAGAGCCCCATTGTCCCGCTACGATTGTCACAATTATAATCAGACCACACCGCCGCAGACGACCCAGCGACGATATCTGACATGTGTTGTTCAGATTCCAAGATCACGTAAAGTTTTTATGTTAAAACGATAGGATAATGTAACACGTACTCAGTACAGTCTGTAAACGAACGTAAAGAAATGACAGCCGAATCTGCGAAAGCTAAAGAGAAGCAGGCCAGCCCCTCAACTGTCATTCACTGTTGATAAAAATAATGTTATAAAATTCAAACGGTACGTGATCATCTGTGGGCACAGAGGTCACGTTGTGGGTTCGGTTCGATGTGACCCAGCACTACCGCGCCGCCACTGAGGACATAATTTAATGTTTTGTTTCTGAGTTACGTGAACAACAAGAAGACATCTGGATGCACTATACTTATCTCCTTACGTGGTGTTTACAGTTTACATCAGCTATATTAGATTTTTTTTCTGACGGCGGTGTAATAAGGATTGCATAACATTTGGGCGTAAGCCTACGATCTAATATCTAAAAACTACGATACAAAATGGAAAGAAGCGTAAAGTTTAGAAGTGTCTCACAACAAACCCATGCTTACAACTCACTCATGTCTCTATCTCACTTGAAATTCAAAAGTTTTTTCTATTCTTTATAACCTCACATATAGGATTATCTGAAATCGATGTCTAGAGAGTGTATGTCATTTGGTAACTAATCGAAAGCCAAGATGCAGTTAACACCGGGACAAGATGCAATGAACAAGCAGTAACTCTACCACTGTGCACACTGAAGACTTACACATTCTGTGCTGTACATTCTCCAGTTAATAGAGCCCCATTGTCTCGCTACGATTGTCACAATTATAATGCCATTCATCAGACCACACCACTGCAGACGACCCAGCGACGATATCTGAGATGTACTGTGCAGATTCCAAGGTTACGTAAAGATCAAGGTGGTATTTTAACGCTAAAGTCGGTTCTTTCTGAAGAAATGGGTTACCCACGGTAACACAGAAGTAATAATAGCAAGTTGAGGACTAATGCTGGCCACAATGTGTTCGTTAGTATATCTTACGGCTCACACGGTAACTGGCCTGTATTTCCTGTTCCATCTTATGACATTAACGAGGTCGTGTTTGTGGAAAACGATTATCAGTGAAATAGTGAATGTATACGCGCATATCGATAAAAACACATCTTCGAGAGTAACAACATTCTACCCTTTCGTGGACACGCTACTAAGTTATTTTAGTGTATAGTGAAGAGAGTACAGACGAATAATTTAAAATTTAGTAAAATAAAATATTATAAATCCTAACTATGGATTCAAATGGATACAGTTCGTAATTTAAGACTCACGGTATCGAATGTTCTCAATTCCAAAAGTTAGATATCAATGCAACATGACATTATGTCCTATAGCACTAATCATGCATAAAGAAGACATCGTGTACAGTTTCGATGTTGCCATCGATCAAGTAGGTCGCGTTATATGTAACAACAACAATTACATCAGATTCGTGTGCTAAGATTCCTGGGTCAACCACAACTGTGCGAGATCATCCGCAATTGTTGGCTGCCTAAATAACCTAAGACGGAGAACATACCAGTAACTTCTTGGAACGGATCAGAACGGGACACAACACATGCGAGATCGCCAGGCAATGTAACCTGATTCGTCACGCTTCATGCTGAGTCTTCAACAACAGGGAAGTGAAACACTATGTACTCATTAATATTTTACGGAAGAATATTTAAAGACATTTTATAAATTTGTAAAGACTTTTTTACTATATATAAAGACTTGTATTCATGAACAGTATTAAAAGATTCATAACATAATTCATAGCACGTGTTGTAAATACAGTAAAGGCTGATGTTTTTTTGTTCCCTTGAATGTTTTTAATAATATTTCGTAAAGAAAGTCATTTCGTTTCGTTTTGTTATACTAATCATACTTTGTTAAATTAATTAATCTAAAGAACTTTGAATACTGATACGGGGGGTGAAGTTGATCGCCTGCACGTGGTGCCCCCTGCATAAACTAAACGATCAACAAAGGTTCGCCTAAAGCACGCTGACCAAAATGATACAAAAGAACCTTGCCAAAAACACCAACGGCCCTTTTCAGGGCCTTGCCACGGACCTAAGTATCCTGTATTGGAATGCCGGAGGTCTTAGCAACGATAAATTTTTACAATTTAAACGAAGCATCTGCCAAATTGATGTGGATCTATATGTTGTAGTAGAAGCAGGCGCTGCGACTGAATTCTCTGAATTTTACCAAACTACCGGATACTGCAGCCATATTTTACCTCGATCACGACAAGTCGCCTCGGGGATAATTGTTGGAATTAAAAATAATCTCTGCTCTAAATTTGAGATAATCCATGAGATGCAAGACGATGACAAAGTGGAAATAATTCTAGCCCATGTATGGAAAAATAACAAACATTTCACAGTCATAGGATTATACAACCCTCCTGGCAATATTCCATCCCTTGATGCAATTGAATCAATGATCCAAGCAAATAGCATAATCATAGGTGATTTTAACAGCCAATCACCGAGATGGGGATATGACAGGTTAACACCCGCAGGAAGACGCATAGAACTTTTCATCGACGAAAATTTTCTTGACCTGAAAGACACGCCACCAACCTTCCTGTCATTTGCTGGACAGACTTCCCGACCAGATCTCGTCCTTGCGCACCCTAACATCGCACAGAGGACAAAAGTTCACTTGATGGATGACGCAGGAGGCTGTGGACACCGCTCCATTCTCATCAAATGTGCGACAGGAAAAGCCACATACATTAACAAACGTGCCCCCCGGTGGAACTTTAGAAAAGCCGACTGGAGCGAATACGGCAGGATAACAAATGATATTATACCACACGAAATAAATTGGAAATCACCTGAAACAGCTATAGAGTCCCTGAACGATGCTATACTGAAATCTGCTCTATTATGTGTACCAAGGGGTCAAGTAAAGGGTTTTCGACCGTTCTGGAATAAAAGACTTTCATCCCTCAAGAAAACAAGAGACTCTCTGAGAAGGAAAGCAGAGAAATCTAAAGAACTATCTGACTGTATCCAACTCCGAAAATCCCAGGCCATACTACGTAAAGAAATTAAACAATCTAAAAGATCGGCCTTCAAAACCTTCTTATCGGAGCTGGATTTCCGGCGCGATGGAGCAAAAGCACACCGTTTTGTCTCAAGGCTAAATAATGACACTGAAGCCAGAGGACAACAACCTTTCAAAAACGGACTCAATCTTATCACAGATCCCAAAAAAATAGCTAACACCTTTTGCAAGTACTACGCAAATATAAGCCGAACCCGAAAGACAAGAAACGAACACAGACACCTGAATAAAAAACCTCTAATGCAGTGCCTCAACAAAACCGAACAAAAAATTTGCCTAAGCGATTTTAGCCTCTCCGAACTTGAATTTGCACTATTAAACACAAAGGGCAAGAAGGCAGCAGGAGCCGACGCAATCTACCCAGAACTCCTAAAAAATCTTGGTAACACAGCGAAACTAGCCTTGCTCAATCTCATTAATCTAACGTGGAAAACACGCGTCCCCCAGCAATGGAGGAAAGGGGAGATTATACCTATTACCAAGAAAGGAAAGCCAAGTGATACACCTGAGGGCTACCGCCCCATCACATTAACAAGTGCTTGCTGCAAGGTTGTCGAAAGAATGGTTGTGCGGCGTCTGAACCAGTTCTTTGAAATGAATGCGGTTATTGATGAATGCCAAGCAGGTTTCCGAGCGCACCGATGCACCATGGACCAAGTCGTCTACTTTGCACAAAGTGTTAAGGATGGGTACCACAAGAAAATGTCCTCCCTGGCAGTAATGGTTGACCTAAAAAACGCGTACGACACAGTCTGGAGACCCATGTTGCTTCACAAACTTGCTTTGAGTGGCGTCGCAGGTAACCTTTTTAACTGGATAGCGTCCTTCCTGAGTCAAAGACAAATTCGTGTCCGCTATAATGATTGCCTTTCAGAGTACCGAATTCAACGCCAAGGGCTACCCCAAGGTGCCGTTATCAGCTGCAGCCTATTTAACCTTATGGTCAATGACATTCTGGTGGCTGTTCGGTGTGTGCCGGGAGTACAAGCGCTCCTGTATGCCGATGACCTTCTCATCTGGGCAACTAGCAGCCATATCATGGGTCTTGAAGCAACTATTAATAGTGCACTTGTTAAACTAGAAGAGTGGGCCAAACTAAATGCCATGACGGTAAATACCACCAAGACGACATACCAACTTTTCTCTCTATCAACAAGGCGGCCTACGGTCAATCTGCGCTATTGTGGATCGGAACTCGAAGAGGTGAACATGTCTAAATACCTGGGTGTTAATATAGACACCAGAATGACGTGGAAGCACCATATAGAACAGTCCGCGAACAGTGCGTCCAGGCGCTGCCGGCTACTTAAACGACTCACTGCGACTACATGGGGAGCAAATCAAGATGTTCTGACAATTGCATATAAGAGCTACATTCGGCCGCTATTGGAATATGGCGCAGAAGCAACTATTACTGCCTCCAATGCAGCATGCCAGAAACTTCACTTGGTCCAAAATGCAGCCCTTAGAACGATAACTGGTGCGCCAAAATCAACTCCTATACTTGCCATGGAGTCACAACTGCAAGTCGAACCTATCCAAGTAAGACGGGAAAAGCTGTGCCTCATATCCTGGGAGAGATGTAAAAGAGCCTACCAACAACGGTGGAATAACTATAAAACAGCGACAGAAAGGCTGAAAACTCAGAAATGCCCGATTGCGATCTATGAAGAACTCCAACGCAAATATGACATAGAACCAAATGAGGCAGCACCATTTATACATCACCGTGAATTCTTTAGCCAACTCCCAAATGCTAACTTGAAACTCTTCGACCATAATAAGACCAAAACTGAGTCGAATGAAGCCGAGCTTCGTCAAGCAGCCTTACACACTGTACAAAAACATTTTCCCGCTGAGCAGTGGATACGAATCTACACAGACGGATCCTCTATACCATCTACAGGGGCAACAGGGGCTGGGTTCTACAGCTCTCTATTTGAAGGCCACCTCGCTGTAGGAGGCCGGCTAAGCAACTATGACGGAGAGGTAGCAGCCATAAAGGCAGCATCTATTGAGCTTCCCAAGATCTCACCACCTAACAAAGCCGTCTTCCTCATAGATTCGACTGCAGCGATTCAAAACGTGACCTCAAATGGTGATACAAACTGCTCCCTGACAATTGAGTGTAGGCGAGAACTGCAGAACCTTGTACAATTAGGCTGGCAGATTGAACTGCAATGGGTACCCAGCCATGTC
Source organism: Magicicada septendecula (assembly GCA_034769895.1). NCBI lineage: Eukaryota > Metazoa > Arthropoda > Insecta > Hemiptera > Cicadidae > Magicicada > Magicicada septendecula. Next base: position 165,992,905 of record CM068371.1, on the reverse strand, counting down.
AACATCATGGGAAATGAAAAAGCCGACATCCTCGCCAAAATGGGCGCAGCACTACCTCAGCCGGAGACCCCCAGCTCATATGCATCTGCGAAAGCACGAATAAATTCCTCAATAAGCCTATGGCTAAAAGAAAAACAATTAAGAGCCTGTGTGGGAAAAAGATGGGCAACATTGGTTACGGACGGCCCCATCAACAGAACTCTACCCCGAGCAACTAGTGTTGCTCTTTTTAGAACTACAACCGGTCATGACTACCTGGCCTCCCACCTGCACCGCATTGGCGTGTTGTCGTCTCCTGAATGTGTTCTCTGTGGATACGCTTCCATGAATGCGGATCACCTAATTGCATGTCCAGCCTTGATCTCAGACACGGAAGTCCAAGACGAAGATGGTACGGCAAGGCTCTCACGTCTCTACTGGTCAGCGCGCCGCCTAATGGCCCAACAGCCAAGGGTGGGCGTTGGCTAGTAAGTAAGTAAGTAAGTAAGTGAATACTGATACATATTATAATATATGGAGTTGCTCCCTTTAGATTTGGTGTCTCCTAAAGCCCACTATTGGGTTCGCCAATTTGTAAAATAACGGTGCTGGACGAAGGTATAATAATGTTTAAGTATGCCCCAGTTCCTCTCTATTTAATATATTTGTGTGGTTGTGATGAATTTTATGTATTAAGTTTGTAATTATAATTTTCTCGTTCAAGCCTAGCCGCGTTTGAAAGAGAAGAGAAGGAATTCTTATTGGTTTCTCATTCTCTTTAATACAAAAGCAGTCCGCGAGTAGCGCTGTGGTTCCCAGACAGCTGAAAATTGTAGGTTAGTTACCCGCGTATAATAATTCCTACGTTACACTCACTACTTATATTATAACTTGTTCACACTATACTAAATATTATATAAATGAGAAGATATCATTAAATTCTGAAAGGATTCTTTATTATGATTTTAATATTTCTTGTCAACAACGTTTTTTTCTTTACGGAGATACAAAAGTCTATAGTGTTAGAAGTAATCGATTATCGATCGGATTCAGGGTTATATATTATTTTAGTTATGATTTTGTATTTCTTTAAACACAGGGAGTGAAGGTTCTTTCAACTGTTAGTAAGGTCAGAAAATGCATAAATAGGATTACAAGGTATTACAATATAGTATTAAGTTCTTATTAAATATTATTTAAAATAAGTGTAGTTTTACCGTCCGCTGGGCATCGTGACTCGGTAAGGCAGTGTAGAGCTAACCTCGTCGTAGTGTTTGGTCAATAACGGAATGCAGATGAATTAATCCTCGTCAGTCTTCGCTCCAAGTTCGAAATAAAGTCGAATTCTTGGTCCTGGGATGATGCAGAAATGCCGCTCCTTTTGTTCACCAATGTCCGAGTTTTGTGGTTACGTGTTTCAACGTATTTATTGTCCAACTACGCTTTTTCTATTGAATGGTGTAAACTGATGTTCAAATATAATTTTGTGTTTTATTTTCGTTCTTTATGTTATTGGATTAAATAACTCTATTCAGGTAGTTATTTCTCTGCTTTGGTTGATTAATTAAGTTAATATTTGCTCATTATATTGAGTTTTACTATTAGAGTTCTTCCTTTAGATTTTTCGTCAATTTTCATGTACAAGTTTATGATTGTTCGGTTATATAAGACGGTTGAATGTCAGTGAACCATACTATGGTGATTCATTACTTCATTTGTTTCCCAATTATATAGTTTTAATTTAATTTAATCAAATCTTTTTTGAGTGCATCCAAACTAAACCGTCTTCGTTCATGGAAAATTATTCAATAATGGAATCAACAAATTTTATATCTCTCGTCGTCCTTGACAACCATCCTGTCTACTCTTATTGGATATTATATTATACTATAACCATTATCATACAATGTTTACACTCATCAAAATAATCCTTTACTAAATTTCCATTATATCCTATTATAATTTTACATTTTGTTTGTTACTAAATTTTATATATTTTGCTGTCGTTTCCTCTTAATCTACTTACTCTAACAAGTATTATTTTTCTGTTCCAAAACATTACCTATCGGTATCATTGCACTATTGCATTATGAGAATTTATTTAAATTGAATTTATTTATCTGTTATTAGCAATTATTATTAACTTCTCCTAACTCATTAGATTCTATTTAGTATTTTTTACAAATTTCTTTACCTAACCTTTCTGATCTGACTGATCTTACAATGTTACTGGTTGTTAGGCCTATCATTATATTTTTATCTGCTTCTGATTTTAATTTGTTACTACCTGCATTATTATAGAATCCTTCATTTGTTTATGACATGATTACACTAAACCCTTTTGTATCTCGTTAACAATTGTAGCCTTTCTGGCCAAGTTTACAATTATAATCAGCCTACTATCTAAGTACATGTATACAAACATTTAACTATATAAAGTCTAACAAAAGCTTTATAATGATATATGGATAACATATAAAATGAAATTAATTGGTAATTAATTAATGAGTTGAACAACAGCTCTCTAATGATATATTGATAACACATAATAATTAGTTAATTGGTATTCTATTAAAAGAATTACTCCACTTGCTACACACAAAAAATAACATAACTATCATGATAATAATACAACATGATACAACGTAATAACAGGTACATTTTTATGAAATAAATCATGTAATAATTAATCATTCTCCTCTCATTTAAAACATCAATTATTATAAAACAGTCTAAGTTAGTTTTTACATTATTTGTCAATGTCTGTTGTTTACACCTTTCACTGAACTTTGTAGTTTGTATTCATTAACGTTATTATTTTTTTTTCTTTCTACCTTGTATTCTTATTGGGGATAATTCATTTATTAAATAATGGGTTGGGTTTCTGACCTTTTACGGGTCTGGATAATTATAATTTTTATTTTATTTTAAAACTTATAAATTGATTTATGTAACGTAGGGGACCATATTTTCGTTACGTTACATATGCTTCCCCTCCAAAAGAAGTTTAGTTTACCTGAATATAATTTGGGTCAAAATAAACTTATATTTTTTCATGCCTTGGAATACCTTCCTTTTATTCATCGTAGAGTTTTAATGGTAATTGATGGGAATTCTTAATGTAACATTTTTGACTAGTATTCACCTTTCTCTATTGGATGAAGATTCATTAATGATATTAATCCCTTTGCCTTGTTTCTTTTTAAACATTACTTGACAATGATTGGTCACAATAATCAGTAAAAATTAGTTTTACCCTCTCCTATTTCTAGTTACTTCTACAAATGCGTTTCTCCATTGACCTTCTGTCAGCTATCTTCCTTCTGGTTTCTTCCTTCGTACTTTTGGAATCTGATGTCAATCTTCGCAGCGGTTTTATTATCCCTTAAATATTCAATTTCCCTAACATTCCCTAACATGTGAGCTGGGACAGTTCAGAGAGGCACTTTTTGGCTTCATACTCTGCTGGCCATACTACACTTCAATATAATACTGCTGGAATTCATCTACAGACAGTTATAAAAAATAAAATAATATCATAATAGTCTCTTCATTTGACTAATAATAAACATCTTTGGGATTCTTTACGCTGTCGCGTTTTACATTTAATTATATATATTTCTTTTTCTTTTTGATTCCTTCTTATTTTCAGTACGGTAGCTATATTCAGATAACATTTTTGACAGTCATTATTTGTAAACACCTTTGACCTTCCTTCTTGTGACAGATGTTCTCCGTACTATTTCTTCCTTTATCATTTTCAATTCAAAGCAATTCCAAATTGTATTTGCATTAATTATTATCATTCATTAGTTTCATCGTAACTATAGTCATTAAATTATCCATTGTTCTTCTTATTTTACCTTCTTGTCTGATCACATTACCATTGTTTTTTATATATATTTTTTCTTATTCCATTTTAAATCATATTGTTTATAAATAATTATGTAATCTGTTCTTCAATTCTCTTGGCGTTTTGTCATTTATCTTAAATCACATTGTTTCTAAGTATTTTGAGTAAGTTTTTCTTATATAGTTTTTAATTTTGGGGGGTTTATTCTTAATATATTTAAAATAATTTCTTCTAAATACATATAGTAAGACGTTCTTACTTCCTTTAGAATTTTTTGGGGTTTTATTCTTAATATATTTAAAATAATTTCTTCTTAATACATATAGTAAGACGTTCTTACTTCTTTTAGAATTTTTTGGGGTTTTATTTCTTAATATTCTCGTCCGTCTTTTTAGTCGTTGATGATTGGTGATGGTGTTTCGTCATGATTTTTTTTATAGATTCCTGATTGTATGTTCCCTTAATCTTTTTTGTGATAGGGTTCATTATTTCGTAAGTATTATTGTTATTATTTTTTGTTATCACATAGGGTCCTGTTGTATATAATAATAATAATTTTTTCGTTATTCCCTCTAGAGTACTGGGTAACTCTCGGTTCCTTATTAACATCCTTTCACCGACCTGGTATTTTATTGGTTTTGGGTGGTTCTTTTTATACTTCTTTTTCTGTTGTTCTGCCTTCTCCATTGCTCTGTTATAGAATTTAATATTTTCAAATTTATACTCTGTGTTAATTGGAAAATTGATGATATCCTGGATTTCCCTAGGTGGAGGCTTTTCAAACATCACCGTATAAGGTGTATTTTCAATGGACTCTGTTAGTTTAAATGAGGGCTTCCCTCATCCTCCCTGTTTTCCGGTGGGTTTTGAGACTGGTTCTGTAGTGGTTCTTGTCTGTCCCCAGGATTGTTGTTCATTGGTCTACAATTTCCTCCGTATTGGTATTCGTCCCCGCGTTGTGCCTGGTTATAATAGTTGTGGTTCATGTGTGTCCTCGGGTAATACTGTCTTTGATTATTTTGAGGTCGAGAGTATATCGTATGTAGTTCACATTGTGTCGGTAGTTATTGGGTCGATTGTCCCCATCTCCTCTATTATTTCGATTATCGCGGTAATTATTATAGTTATTACCCCGATAATTATTATTCCTTTGATTATTATTTGGGTGGTTATTCTGAGTTCTGTTCGGGTTACTATTTTGGTTTGTTTGATTATTATTAATATGGTTTGAATTTTGTTGATGGTTGTTGCCATTGTATCTATTGTATTTAGTGTTTAACATGCGGTTCCGTTGATACTGGGCCTCATGTTCATAATTTTCTAAAAATTTAGCCATGGCTTGGATAGTTTTAATCTGGCTATATATACGAGCATTCTTTATCCCTTCATCATAATGGTATGAGAGTTGTATTACCAAACACTCCTCAGGAATTCTGGGCTCCAGATTACGGGCCATGCACACCTTGCCTAGGAAGTATGATGTGGGAGATTGTCCTACGTTTGCCTCATATCGACCATTGCTTAAATTATTTCTTACCATATTTTGGGTCGACTCCGACCAATAATTTTCCCTGAACTGTTTTTTGAAATCGGTTATATCTTGAACATCGGGACGCACTGCCGTCCACCAACTGTCGTAGGTATCTTTAAACATTTCGTCGATCATTCCTCGGATAATATTCCAACGGTTCTCTCTATTCCGTGTTATCATTTCTTCTAACCTTTTCAAAAACTCCATAGGGTTACGCTTGTAACTCCGAAAATTGATTGACTCCCGGTTATCGTTGTTGGTGATATGATTATGCTGGCATGTTCTATCCCGCCATGAATTCACTTCTTCTTATATCTGTATTTCGCGACGGCGGATTTCCTCGATCTTCTCTTTATTCGTACTTACTTGGCTTTCGACATTGTTTAAATTATCATATACTCTCTCCATTCGTTCACCCATGTCAGTCTGTACTAGTGCTATTCCTTCCTTATTCTCCTCCCGTATTTGATGTACCTCTTGTTTAATCTTCTCGCATCTTTCTACAGTCTCCTGTTGGAGTCCTTCAACCATCGTTTTATTTTCATTTTTTATGTCATTGATTATATTTTGTAATTCCCCACGGACTTGTATTACTGTTTCGTTGGTTTTTTCTAACTTCTCATTTGTTTTGGCTATTTCTAGTTTCCTTTCCTCATTATTTTTGTCCATCCTTTGGTTAATTGTCACATGGACATTCTCAATTTTCTCATTAATCTGCCTTAAATTCTCTTCGTTTATTTGTCTGATCTCCTCCTTCATTTGTTTTATATTCTCATCGTTCCTATCAAACCTTTCGTTAATTTGGATTAAGCTTTCATTGTTCTTATCGAACTTCTCGTTCATCAGATTTGAGGTTTCCTCCTGTTTCCTAAAATTCTCCTTGTTTTCCTCATTTATTTTGTCGAGTTTTTCCTCCTGTCTCTTTTTGAGTTTTCCTTATTTTCCTTAATTTCCTCATTTATTTTCCTCAGATTTTCGTTAGTTTGTCGACTCTGTTCTGCCATAAATTTCATCATTTCCTGCCAATTTGGTTCTTCTCTGGCTCCCACTTTATCTAGTTGGTCCCCTTGGGCATCTTCTTCAATTATTTCCTTTTCCGTGTTCATAATTACTTTATCGTCTGTCTGTAGTTCAGTTTCGCTATCTATAACTACTTCTATTTCTTGTTCCTGTCCACCTTCTTCCTTCTCCGTGTCTTCTGCCCTCTTCTTCGATCTACCTCTGGTATTATGCATTTTTAGTCTCCAACAGTTGCCTGCTTGAGTTAAGTAATATTTATAAAATCAACGTTTTACTTAACTTAAGCCCTACACAAGTTGAGCGCCAATTTATAACTTTTCGCGTATCTCTCGTTGGTTGAATGAAGGTATAATAATGCTTAAATATGTTCCACGTTGGAAACGCCAATTTATAACTTTTCGCAATCCCTCTCTATTTAATTCTGTTTATTTCGCCTCACGATGGATGCGTCAATTTATAACTTACCGGATTACCCATATCAATCTTTTCTAGACCCCAATGTTGGGTTCGCCAATTTATAACTTATCGTATCTATATCTCCTAAAGCCCCACTGTTGTGAGTGCCGATTTATAACTTAACCCTTACGTCTTCTCTTTATTCGTATATATAATATGTGTTTTGTTGTGATTTATGTATTTGGATTAAATAACTCTATTCAGGTAGTTATTTCTCTGCTTTGGTTGATTAATTAAGTTAATATTCGCTCATTATATTGAGTTTTACTATTAGAGTTCTTCCTTTAGATTTTTCGTCAATTTTCATGTACAAGTTTATGATTGTTCGGTTATATAAGACGGTTGAATGTCAGTGAACCATACTATGGTGATTCATTACTTCATTTGTTTCCCAATTATATAGTTTTAATTTAATTTAATCAAATCTTTTTTGAGTGCATCCAAACTAAACCGTCTTCGTTCATGGAAAATTATTCAATAATGGAATCAACAAATTTTATATCTCTCGTCGTCCTTGACAACCATCCTGTCTACTCTTATTGGATATTATATTATACTATAACCATTATCATACAATGTTCTTACACTCATCAAAATAATCCTTTACTAAATTTCCATTATATCCTATTATAATTTTACATTTTGTTTGTTACTAAATTTTGTATATTTTGGTGTCGTTTCCTCTTAATCTACTTACTCTAACAAGTATTATTTTTCTGTTCCAAAACATTACCTATCGGTATCATTGCACTATTGCATTATGAGAATTTATTTAAATTGAATTTATTTATCTGTTATTAGCAATTATTATTAACTTCTCCTAACTCATTAGATTCTATTTAGTATTTTTTACAAATTTCTTTACCTAACCTTTCTGATCTGACTGATCTTACAATGTTACTGGTTGTTAGGCCTATCATTATATTTTTATCTACTTCTGATTTTAATTTGTTACTACCTGCATTATTATAGAATCCTTCATTTGTTTATGACATGATTACACTAAACCCTTTTGTATCTCGTTAACAATTGTAGCCTTTCTGGCCAAGTTTACAATTATAATCAGCCTACTATCTAAGTACATGTATACAAACTTTTAACTATATAAAGTCTAACAAAAGCTTTATAATGATATATGGATAACATATAAAATGAAATTAATTGGTAATTAATTAATGAGTTGAACAACAGCTCTCTAATGATATATTGATAACACATAATAATTAGTTAATTGGTATTCTATTAAAAGAATTACTCCACTTGCTACACACAAAAAATAACATAACTATCATGATAATAATACAACATGATACAACGTAATAACAGGTACATTTTTATGAAATAAATCATGTAATAATTAATCATTCTCCTCTCATTTAAAACATCAATTATTATAAAACAGTCTAAGTTAGTTTTTACATTATTTGTCAATGTCTGTTGTTTACACCTTTCACTGAACTTTGTAGTTTGTATTCATTAACGTTATTATTTTTTTTTTCTTTCTACCTTGTATTCTTATTGGGGATAATTCATTTATTAAATAATGGGTTGGGTTTCTGACCTTTTACGGGTATGGATAATTATTATTTTTATTTTATTTTAAAACTTATAAATTGATTTATGTAACGTAGGGGACCACATTTTCGTTACATTACAATATATATAATGAGTTGTTACTTTTTAAATTTAATTTAAAATAGTAAAAACAATTTATTTCGATGTATGTAAAGGATAATTAATAAAACTTGTTTGTATATAACATTGCGTAGTACTACTTGTAAAGTCTTAATCACTCATCGTAAGAAGGTCTGCAATTTCTGTACAGAAATATTACAACCTGTAATGTTGCAACATGCATTTCTTTCACGTAGGTAGGTAACGTGGACATTAGCGCCCGTGAATAACTTTTAGGCAAGCGATAAAATCTGACTTTCAGAAAAAACCCTTAAAACAATCTTCATAAGGCCAATTTTGATTTCATGTGTATCGATTTTTATAAAATTCCGTGTGATGAAAATGATATCCAAGAAATGACCCCCCCCCCCCAAGTGACAGTAACAACACTCGGATTGCGGTACTGCAACACGTTAATTGGTTTTAAAAATTACCAAGTTGAGGGTAGAGGCCAGAGGGGAGGTCCGAGGGGTCCAGACGCCCCTGTGAAAAACCGAAACATTCCGAAAGTTATTATAACACTTTCAGTTAAACAGTCAGCATCGTTCATAGAAACATGGGATTCAGGATAATTACACTTACATTATATACAATTTTTATGTTATTTCACGATAGGCCTAGGGTGCTATTAAGCACTTAGTTTTCAAGCAGCACAATTTAGAAACATAAGGTCGTTTCAAATCTCAATTTTAAATGAAAAAAAAAAGATTTAACATTGCGATATGCTTCATCATACTTTCGTAAAAGGGATTATGTTTCATATTATAGGAACGGAGTAAGTCATATTCAGATTTTAATACTCAGATTTGTTTATTCAAATCTGAAAAAACGAATGCAAATGTTTCTTTTATTCTATTTTTTCTGTTATTTAATTTCAGGATTCCAGGATGTCCAAAAGCCCGACTTTGGGGTTCTCATCAGTATCTTGCTGCGGGGTGAAATCCGGACCCCTCCATCTTTCTGGAAAGAAACATTCCGGAATGAGTATTCTCATTTTTGATTCGACGCCTCCAACCCAATCTGGACCCCCTACAAGAAAACAAAATTTTGGCTACGTGTCTGCTTACGTTCTACTGTTTTCTATAGTTGACTGGTGTCCCGATTTCATGATACAGGTACAGTATATGCAACAGCGCACCGATACTCAGAGCTTTCCGCTAATTCCTCTATACCTGCCCGTCTGCCTTCATTAACTTACTCCATTCAGCTCCGTTCACAAACAGAAAACGACAAATTTCGCAGTGTCAGTGTGCGCGCGTGGAGGGGGTCTCCTTAAGGTCAAAAAGTTGGAATGCCATCAAAACAAGAGATCAGAACAGCGTGCAGCGAGAGGAGTGTGGAATCATTAAACCGGTTTGCCAGTGTCTGCAGCAGAGCCAACTATTTTTGTACATACCTCGAATACTTAATATCTGCTCTCTCCCTCTCTCACTAAGTTGACCTTTAAATAAAAAATACAAACCGAGGTGCGCGCGCGCTCACACACATTACCACATTGGCCAACACGCCACGTTATCGTCGCACCGAGAGCGAACGCCGTTAATGGAATCTGTGTACGAAACGTCAATTATAGAACCATTTGAATACATAACGTAAACAAACGGTCGGTGTCAACATTCCGTACGGACGTTTTTATGTCTTTTTAATTTACTGGAAACACCTGTTGTGCACTGCACGCTACTACGCTGTGTTTTCAACAAGTTTTTCGATTCGATTTGAAAATTAGAACATCCGATTTGTCGATCTGTCTACGTGACCGAACTTATTAAATCGTCTTGGCCTGTAAAAAAGTATAAACACACACGTACACACACATACGTGGTACCTGTTCATTGTACGACTCGCATCTTGTATCAGTGAAAAATTGTATTCTTAACGGTCTAACAAACACTACAGTTACCCGAATACAAATACAATCACTCACGTAGTTGGGAAAAGAAGAAGAACAATCAAATTCATCTTTTACTACATCTTAAGACTAAAATTTTCGCGTTTAAAGCAAAATTCCCAGTACGCTCCAAAATAGTAATAGACAATAAAATTATTTGACAAATGTCCTACTACAGCTATCTAGGGTGCGACATAAGGTAAGCTATGAATATGAAAACGATATCGATAATAAAATAATCAGATACCAGAGGATGTGTGGCACAGTTCATAGACTCTGGGAAAGGAAGTACGAAAAGATAGAGAACTGAAATGTTATAAAGTAATGGCGGCACCAGTATTGATGTACGGGAGTGAATCGTTGACACTCACCCAAAATTAGAGAAAACGGATTGAAGCTGCTCAAGTGAAATTCTTAAGGAGAGTCAAAGGATGCACCCTAAGAGACACATAAGAAATGCAGACATAAGGCAAAAGCTGAATATATAATCGATAAACGATAAAATTAAACAAAATAAAGAAAACTGGATACAACACATAACTAGAATGGGTGACTCGAGAACACCAAAAAAGATAATCCAGTGTAAGCCTCTTGGAAAACGAGATAGAGGCAGACTAAGAAAACGGTGGCTGTGAAGACGGAACAGGCTGCAAGTCTAATCCTTGGAGGAGGAGAAGAAGAAGAAGAAGAAGAAGAAGAAGAAGACGAAAAAGAAGAAGAAGAATATACCTTTAGCACATTCGCTTTCTTAAAAATATTTGCTTTATTTAATATACTGACGTTACCGAAACATACTGAAATTAATGTATTAAGAGTTTTGTATATCTAGGATACCAATAGAAAACGAAAAAGTTCATTAAACCAATATTTACAAATTGTAAGTCCTTCCATAGTCGTGAGCGATCTCGGAGATTGCGATCTATTTACAAAAAGGCGTATGCAAGCAACACGCTATGAAAGAACTCCATTGCTCGAACCTTATAAGATGTTTAATTCTCTTAAAAGGGGGGTGATTATTAGGTATCAAAGCAAGAAAAATATTAAATTAATAATTTCTGCTTACAGTATTAAAAAAAATTGCTCATTAACATCCTTTAAAAAGAATGACATTGACGGCTCTGGGACACTTACACGGAACGATTTTTGGCCGGAGAACATTTTCACGGAGCCCGCTCCTTTACCCCATAACTGAGATTGGTATATTTGCTCAGAATATACCGTTTCCGTTTGCTCAGACAAATTTTTCCGTTTAATTATAACAGTCGTGTCTCCAGATAAAAATCAAGCCTCACATGCGTGAGTACAGAAATGTGGATAGATGACCACACAGCGTCTCGGTGGTCGGAGACCTTTACAATAGAAAGGGTAGACAAGATGGTGATTACTACAATTTATAATGGTTTAAAATTTATATAGGGCTGAAGATATAGGATATTGGGGAAAGATGTGTGATAGATTTTTATTTTAATTATTTTTTATTCACTATTATTTTTTGAAAAGACATTTAGCTGACAGTATGTCGTTTGCAGAGAACAACGCTAGAGGTGGGTAGCCTCTTATAGTTCTGAAGAAAATTATTTTCGAGTTTATTTTCAAAAATTTGTATTAGTATTTTTTATTATCTGGTATTACATAATACCAACAATCGTCTACACTGTATTCACAATTATGTGTACAAAACTGGCAAGTTATTTGCTGAACAATATTTACAGCTGTACAATATGATGTTTCTTTTGCGTTTTTCAGAGATTGTACTTTTATAGCAATTTCTGTATATAGGCCTAAGTTAAGTTTGCAGCAGATGGACTCAGTTTCTCATCATCTTCAACTTTTTAAGAGCTTTGAAAATGAACCGATCTATTTTCGCAGAAGAATTTCTTCTCTTTTTTTCAAGATTAGCATCCGCCCAAATGTGATTGCTTAAAATCATACGTATTTTCTGGAACGGTCAAACGATCGTTCCCGGTCATTAAATACTATGCTGAGGAAATGATAACACCGCTTCTCTGCGTAACCACGTGACGCTTTACACGTATACGAGTGTGCGCAGCAGAATTACATAAGACTGTTCTAGATCATTCGAGATGCCCCTTCTAGACGTTAAGCGACTATTCTACCGACATCCAGGCCCGATATGTCATTACAATGCAAGGCTATAAATACTGGATTTCGAAGCGATCAATTTCAGTTAGACTTGGCAGTATTACTAGTGCGGTTTGCAGTGATTGTTGCGTTTAGTGGAAAGTAATTATTGTGTTAATTAGTGCGGAACTGTAATAAGGTGACATTTATTGTTGTGTTGGACAAATTTGACTTCGATTGTTGTATAAGCGTGCCTTTATTGATTTATAACTGTTATTTGGTTTTAATTAAAGTCGTATTAGTGACTTCAATTGTGTTGGATTATTTTGTTTCCATTGTAAAACATGACGGTCCGTGCGACCGTCATATCCGGGAAAATGTCACTCCGTGTAACCGTTGCTACTTTGACGTTAATGATTCAGTAACAGAGCCAGGCAGACAAACTCATCTGTTTGACGGGAGAAATGAGACATGATGAATCTAAGCAAATGAAGTCTATTTTTTATGTATTTACTATTTGAATCATGTGACACGAAACTGGTACATCGGAAAAACAAGAAAGAAAAAAATATTCTACATCACGGAACAAGCAAATGCTGAGAAATATGAATAGCTGATAGTTTCCATGAAATGGAAGTATTAATAGAAATTCTCCTGTATTGTATTGGAGGCATTATTACAATGCGAAAGAGCTAAAAAGTCTTTTCAATAAGCGTTAAAAAATAAAAAAGCTCCATCGAGACTGGGAAAACAGTACGGTATTGCAGTTTTTAATACAACAAAAGAGAACAAAAAACATTTTAAAATTACAGAGCAATTTTGAAATTGACAGCTGTCGTTCACAGTGAGTTCAACACTATCGCTTCAAGTTATTCTGAGGCACTAACTGCTTTGGATTTATTTCTAACTTTACCTGTAACAGTTGCATCCACTGAAAAGCCTTTCTTCATCTCAAAGCAGGACAATAGCTATTTAAGGAGCTCAATGGGGCAGGAAAACGTTAGTGATCTGGGAATTTTAGCCATCATCACTAGAAACCTTAGCTTTGGGTAAGACATCACTGATAACAGAATATGAAGAGATTAAATCAAGTAGAAAACATTTCTTTTAAAGGATATGTAATATTCATTCTATTTTTTATGACAGTTTGCAAATTATCCTGTAAAAATATTCTAATATAGGAACTGACTACAACTGTTGTATATACCGCGCTCGTACATATTGCTGCAACGGAGTATATACATACATATACAAATTGCTGCAATGAAAAATCCCGTTGCATGTATTTTATGGGATTTTTATAGCTCGAAATAAAGCATGTGATGAATAAGAGACATGTGTGCAGAGTTGCATGTGGGGCTCTGTATTGTAGTCTGTATGGAACTTTGTTGTTTAGACTTATAAATAAATTACTGTAAGTTCGGATTCGGGTATGAATATGTTTCTTTTTAATAATTTCATGTATGGCTCATAGCTGAAAAGCAATAAAAAGAACATACAAATTCAGATAATTTAGTTGCAGGTTTAGTACAATTCTTTGACCAGGATGCCCGAGCTATTGGTGGGATTGTAATTCCCTCACTTAAATTAAATATTGACCAATCAGGCCTTAACTATCACAATCAAGAATTCATATCGTAAACGTACATGAACAGCATAAACAGTTCATATCGGTTATTCGAACCTGATACATGTGTTTCTCTACAAACGATAAGTTTGGAGGAAACGAACACAATTCGGGAATTCAGGGTATAGAACGCTGCCGATTTCGAGCTGTTTACCATTATAACAAGTGTTAGCCGACCGCAATCTAAACCCGAGTGCTTTCCGTGGAAATGGAAGACTGTCCGCTTAGGTTTGTAGACACTTCAAGCTTACTGGAATTAGTGTAAGACCTTACAGGCGTACCGAGTTTAACTCGTAAAATTTCAAACCCAATTAAACCCGAAAGCGACTCTCATATCAATAATAAGTTTATCTATGCTCATCCATAACATCGCAATATATATATATACTTAAATTTTTCAAAAAGTATCGAGCAATATTCTAGGCCCGATATTTCTAGATCCAGGCCTGGGTGGAATACAGCTTTCAAATCCAAAATTCGCAGATGATGTAGTGATATTTTTTGAAACTGCAGTCGGGAACCGAATGTTTTTTAATGAGCTTAACCGGGAAAGTGAGTGGGCTGGTCTGAGAATAAATACGGACAAGGCAAATATAACTTGCGCCTTGTTACAAGATGCAGACGTATGCACATTATAATTCATAAAAACTCACAATTTGTCACGTCATTCGCCACATACCAATATTACAATAAATGATGACATTTACAAATTGAATGGAACGACTGCAACAAATTCCCTAACCTCCAAAAGATAATAACGCAGAGCCCAAGCTTTGGAGCACGGACATGCGGTTACATAGTGACGGTCGCGCCCCGAAACACTGACCTACATGGAAGCGGGGTAACGTGGAGTCCGGTAGAACTAACGACAACTGGGTGCGTACAGCAGTCCTGAGAAGCGGGAAGGACCAACATTACTAATGTTGTCAAGCAAACATTTAGTCATTTCGTGGTTGGCTACCGTGATTTCAGATTTAATAAACTGATACGCAACTTCCCTCCCTTTTTATGAAGTCGGGTCGGGCGAATAAATCCCAAAAGACGGTTCTTCGATTTTTAAATATTTCTGCCTTTTTCTTTTCCTTGCTTAAAAGCATCACACAACTGAGCAGGTCGCAGAGCCAAAGGACGACAGACCGGCTGACTGTGGGGTACAGTTTCATAAGAGAGAAGGATCCTGTTGGATGAAAGAGCGTCATAACCAATGGCGGATTATCCATAACGCTAGGGCATATTGCAGTACCGGGCACCAGGGCCTCAGCTGTCAGAAGAGGCACCATGCAGTCCTAAAGCACAAAAACGTTTTAAAGATAGCAAATGTGAAAAAACAAATGTCCTCATCCGATCATAAAAAACGTGTGCTCAAAGTATTAAACTGGATTATTGACTGTAAAATTATTGATGTATTTCCAAATATATACGCTACTATATAAATCTGCTTTTGACGATTCCAATAGCTAACTGCGAAACTGAAACATTATTTTCTGTATTAAAACGCATTAAATATAATGATGAGTTCAACTACAGGAGAAGAGGGATTATCCTCGTTAGCAAGGTTGAACATTGAAAGCGAGACACTTGAATCGCTCGAATTAGAAGAAATTATACAGGACTTCGTTAAGGCAAAATCAAGGAAAAATGGATCATGGATCGATTGGTATTTTCTAAGCTTAAGGACTACTATGCTCATTGTAATCACTATTTAGTTAAATCTTTGTTGTAATCTGAGAGTTTAATATAATAATTGTTCTTTCGAAATTGTGTATGCCATTTATCAGTGTAAATAGCCCTAGTGGATAAAAGTTTGAATTTTGAATCGAGGGGGGGGCAGCATAAGGCACCACGCGCTTCTAATCCGCCCCTGGTCATAACGTAACAAATAGGTTAATATAGGTTATTATACGACGTAGCTTATTTGAAAGGTTAATACAGTGCGATATGAGATCTCTACTCAAGATTAAAGTTGCGATTCAGAAAGTATAATAAAGTGCAGACAGGTCTATAGTAAGCTTCGCAACAGTATATTTTGATTCGTGACGATATACGACGAGCTAGTAAGCTGTTCAAAAACCATTTCATTTTTATCTTAAATTACTTACCCGAATATGCTAAAACACACTGAATGGCTAGAGATGTTTTATTTATATACATTTAAATGATTACGTCTATAATGGAAATTCATTAGAAGTGTGGTAGAACAGAACTCTTGTTCTTGTCGTTTACATTATGCAGACAACAGACAAACAAAACTATCTGAAACATAAACAATAGTGAGAGAAACGTGAACGAAGGCGATAACACAACAGCGGCACCTGAGAAACAACAAAAACACCTACAGATCGATAAAAACAAAACAATGAAGACAATAATGGATATAAGAGTTGTTAACACAGACAGTGACAATGGCAACGGACGACAATTAATAACAATAATCCCATTGTAACGTCACTTACAAACAAGGGAAAAGAATGCAAAACTGCCGGCAACAGGTGTTATCGCTAGCTTTTGTCGGCTGGTAGTGCTGCTGACGATGCTTGTAATAGCACTGGACTGACTCTAGTACTACTACGGTCGCGTAAGAATGCGGCGTTGGCTTCTGACTGCAATGGTACGCACACCACACAACCAGATTTTGTAATCCCGATTGCGCCACTCATGCGTTTAATCTGTTCAAACGGTAAATTTAGATCTAAAATGTACTTTATTTTTAGTAATTTGTGTTTGTTTATCATCGTTAGTTATTGTGCAAGACGAGGCAATTTTTTTT
This sequence comes from Magicicada septendecula, assembly GCA_034769895.1. NCBI lineage: Eukaryota > Metazoa > Arthropoda > Insecta > Hemiptera > Cicadidae > Magicicada > Magicicada septendecula. The sequence goes on along the minus strand of CM068371.1, from coordinate 165,976,028 downwards.
TATTTATTTAATTATTTCTTTAATTATTTAATTCGTATCGCACTCAAAATAGTAATTTCTGAAAAACTCTATTTCTACTTTTACTACTTTCATACAGGATTCTGTTTTATAATAATTACCTGTGGTGGACACGAGAGCTCTTATTCCTTGTTTTCCACTGGGTATACAAACAATTACTCTAATGAAAAGTACAATAACAAATTAATCACGGAAAAGTTGAAATATTTTGAGTATCGGAAACAAATAATAGAGTTAATTTAACCGGATCAGAGATCAATTGATCGGAGAAGACGTTCCGTTTACATTTTATTTATTAGAACGGAACAAGTTTCTACACGGTACATGTAACGATAAGTTAAAGAAAATTTGAATTTATGTTTAAATTTTGCTGAAACTTTGTATGATGTTGTATTGGACAGTGGAAACAAAGACTTCATCTAATGCTTCTACGAAGCTCTGGGGCACAGCGGAAAGTGCTTGTGAGCTTCCGCTATTTTCTATATACCGTTATCTGTCTTGTTATTCCATTCCATAAGCTTATTAACAAAACTTTTTATTCTGTCTACGCGGAAGATATAGTGAAAAGTTTAGAAGAAAAAGGGGAAGAGAGGGATATTTAAAGGTTCTGTGCGAAATGTGCAGACACTCAAACTGAACACGATATCAACATGATGGTATTCTCAGCATTGTAGGACCGCGTGTCCAGGAGGTGAGAATTGGAAAAACAGCTTAATTTACACCAAATTTTAAAAACAACTTTCCGACGGTAGAAGTGTTTAAGATTTTGAATAACTCCGTGATCCATGGGTTGAACTACTAAAGATATGTTGGGAGTGAAACGCACATTTTAACGATCTAAAGTTATGGAATGTCATTGTGAGCCTTGCAGTTATCAATGAAGATAATTATCTTCTTGTTAACAGTAACAATTTTTTTTGCCAAGTCCAACAGACGCTTTGGGCAAACTTTTCACTAAGTTTAATAAGTTTGATAGGCCTAATTAAAATAAATGGACAGCTCTGTGCCTTTCAAAACTGTGATCTGTTGAGCTGATGTGAAGATGCAGTGAAGACGGTGATGGATGAATTCAACAATTAGAGTTTCAAGGCTGTTTAAGAAAAACGTGTGGATAAGAAAAACATAACGTTTAATAATAAAACGCCAACTGAGGAGAAAGAAGACGATAAGGGGCTGACAGCTCTGGTTTTAAAGTAACGTTCACATAGAAGAAAAATTGAACAGGTGAGTGAAAAAAAAGAAATAACTGCTGCTATTCAGGAAACAGAAAAACATTCTACAGCTTTCCCTGTTGATTCGATTTAAATGTTGTCTATACAGAAAATGTTCAACATTGTTTATAGAATATAACTTTATACCAAACCTTGCTTTATACCCTACCGTATGTTGTGTACGATTTTTAAAATGTTTTAAAGGTTTGTTTTATTCCCCTTTAATTTTAATTCCCCTTCTCACTCACTGATAATAACTTTTACTTTATTTGCTTCCCAACCTTTTTCCTAAATATTTTTTGTTTGAAAATATATTTAAAAGGTGAAATAAGTTTATATTATTGTGTAATCATTTATCAGATTCATTTTTACAGAAAAATCTTTTATTACTCTAGCTGTTTTGAAAAATTTGATAAAATCGCAACAATTCACGTGGGTGTCAAATTAAAGAGAATTTTGACTAACATCTGAATGTAGTTTAAAGTTTTGAAAATTTCAAAATTTAGGACGCAGCCAAAAAAAAGGGATTCAAGTTTTGAACAAGATTGTGAAAATCCAGAAGGCTGTCAGACTAAAAGGAATTGTGGAACTGTAACACAAATCCGAATATTTCAAATTTTATTATTTATTGTATGATTGTATGCTCCACAATTGTTATATTACTTAAGAAATAGTAGAGTAATCGGGATTTTTGTGATTTTTCCACAATTGAAAAATTCTCTAATATTGAAATTTATGTAACAATAAATGTGAGTGAGTAATTGAAAATAGTGAGCGAGTTCTGCACCTCTGGAAACATACTAGTTTATAAATAGTTGAATCATTAAGACTATACAGTCCACCTGGTGTCCTCTGGTTAACATTAATAGGTTGGAAAGAAAGAACGCTTAAGGTAAATGAAATATAAAACAAAACGAAAACTAATAATCAAAATAAAATCAGAAGAAAATTATAGGAACTATAGTCCACTAGGGCTAGTATTAGGTGCCAATGGCGTAACTCTTTTTCGCGGGCCCTCCCCCGGCCACAAGAAATTCTTTGCGGGCCTCCTTTAGTACCCTTGCTTAATCCATCCCACTGTTCCCTCTTGAATACTAAGCTACTTGAATACATAGCTGTGTCGACTACTAAAATTATATAACGTAAACAGAATACGTTCTCCTCAGAACTGTTTAAAATCTCTTCTTCTAAGCCTAGATCAAATTCATCGGTTATTTTTATCAATCCTAAAAAGCCTTCATTAATTTTGAAGTTGGTTGGCTTTCCTGCTTCATCTTCAGAAATTGAGACATATCTGATTATTTGACTTAGTTGATCTTTTCTATTAATGTCTTGTGTAGTAACCATTATTACAGAGAAAAATCGAGCAGATTCAATCTGGTTCAAAGTAATCTTTCCAACTTTTTTATATAAAAGCTGACTGAATTCATTCTGAATTTTGGGATATACTTCTCCCTGTTCTTTGGACTACTGACTATCTCTTGCAACAATGGATCGTACTTAATCAAAAGATCGATAATTGCCAAAACGTTCCCGCTTTATGGGCTGACTTATCTTCTCTAAAGACTAAATTTGAAGCTGCCAATGTCAGCTTAACATTTACAAACGTGATCCAGTACTTTGACCCATCTTTTAGTTTCCTTCCGTACCTCATAACCAATAAACGATGCAGGCCTCGCCGGTAGCCTCGGTTCATTCTTAACTGGAATCACTGTTCTGTTGTGCAATTACCCGACTAATGTGTACTTTTAAAGTAAATCATACTAGTAAAATAACAGTAAAAAAATAAATGTATTTGAGTATGATGTTAAATATATACGGGAAAATTTGGTTTTACTTAAATTCAATGGTTTATACCTATTCTTAAAAAATTAGGGAACACTACTGCGCGGGCCCTCCTAGACCGCAGGCCCCAGCTTGCGGGCCCGGCTGTTGCGCCACTGGGTACAGCCAGTGGGTGACCCTCTCAGGTAGTGCTTACCGAATTCAAGTGGTTGTAGGGATCTCGCACCGAAATCCAGTGGCCCGATGGGACATAACGGGTTGTGATTCAATGGCTGGTGAATAATCCAACCAGGATACATAATCCACACCGACGGAATAAATTTTAGTATCATTTCGCGGCAGATCCGATTTCATACTTTGCAACTTCCAATAACGCAGCAGCAATCCGATACAAATTTATGTACAGTAGCCACACGCCGAAGAACGAGAAAGGCCGGTGAAAGGTGACGGAGTTAAACAAGGTTATCGGCGGTGGAGAAAAGGAAGATGAGCGGCGCATAAGTAGGCAACATCGACAGTAGGCAAGTACGACAGATGGTTACGTCACATGACGAGATTGGCTACGTCTTCCCACGGTATTATAAACACTCGGTCGATGTAGGACGCACGCACCGCACCGCAGCGCACCGTACTATTGTTTGTCTTCGACAGGCATTTGCCTACAAATTAATGTCTAAACAGAACAAATACGGTAGGCACTACAGAATTTTTTTGAAGAGTTCCTTTCTTTAACATCAACAAAAAGCATCCCACTACGTATGTTATCGTTCACAAATCGTTTTTTAATGACCCTTTTTACTCCTGTGCCAGCGAACGCGGGCTGACCATTAACACGCTGCAGAATAGTCTATCTCTATTCATAACTATATGTAAGTAGTGCTATCTATAGTCCATTTTTAATGCTACTGTTACAATTCAATCCTTATATATTTTGTGAGAAGCAGTAGCATACTTTAATCTTTAGATTTATTATCATGCAGCTATGAAGGTACGTACGTATAACTTCATTCCACTTAATGAAATAGTTTGCCTTTAATTTGTAGATTATTATAACATGCAGATTAAAAACTATCTGACATCATAAAAGTGGAACAGTTGCCCATTTACAGCCATGTAAACGTAAAATTGAGTGGAGTTGAACACTTCCAGTTGGCTGAACAGACTGCTCACCAATGTGTTTAACTCTGCCAATCAGATTTCTTTCTTACTTGAAACAACTATTTAGCCTACTTTCTGAAAGCTGCTAGATCGAGGGTGTTTTCGTTTTAAGGGAGTTTCTGGAGACCGGAACTGAACTTACTCGGATCGGGGCCAAATTTGAGAACCCCGGAGTAACACTGGGATATATTCAGTTGACCACTGGGATCCATCTAAAGTGGGCTTCTGAAGGCCGGAACCGAACTTTCTCGGATCGGGATCAAATTTGGTACTCAGTTTGGGCCCCTCTAGACTAAGAAGGCGGGATACTTAGTTGACCTTCGCGACGGTTTTTAAGGGGGTTTTCTGAAGGCCGAAAATGAACCTTCTTGGATCAATACGCAAGTAGGATACAGCGATAGGAAATATGCAGGCGAACACGCCAGTCTTTGTCCCACTTCGATATCTTTTTCTTATCACGAGTTATTGCGGTTGGAACTCCGAGAGGACGAAAAAGGATGTAAGCCGAAGAACTGGATAAAGTGGAGATTCGAACCTCTTCAAAGAATTGTACGCTCCAGGAAGGATGTCTTTTACAGGGATACTACCAAAAGGTCCGAATAATTACAAATTCAAGGTGTAAAGGAAAGGAATTCCGACAAGAAAATAAATTGTGGAATTAACCGTGATAGAAGGATTACAAGAGCCCCGCTCCGACACGTACAGAATTCGGTACCCTTCTTCTCGTTCTAAAGCGAGGAGATATATAATGTCTCGCGGAAAATTGAAAACGAATTCGGCCAAACGGTTCTTGACTGTCTCATATGGACTGAGCGGAAAGTGGTATGAAGTCATGCGGCAATTCTGTTAAATCCTCATGCGGTCCTATCCTGTGCCAACCTCTTCAATTCCGAATACGCACAACACTCCACATTCTCAACAATCTGCTTCCTCCTACAGTTCTTCCCCTTCACTGCACTCTCCACCGACAAAGTAGTTAATTCTGGGTGCCAACCATTGCCCCATCAATCTGTATCGTTACCATAATTATAGTTCTCTTATTTAGATATTTAACTGTTGTTTCTAAATCATAGTCATGTGTAATGCATCGGCGACTACATGTGTGTACTGTAATTTTCCTTCTTGTGTAGGCCTATACCTGCTGCTACTTTCCTGCCCATCTATTTCATATTAATCACATTTATTTTTTCTTGTTTTCTTAGCAATAATTTCTTTATGAATCACATTGTCTCAAGGATACAAATTTAACAAAGCCAATAATAATCAAAATTCAATTTCTGTAATACGTAGGCCTACTAAATAAAATTAAATATTATTCACTTTATATTCGAAAAGCGACTTCCAGATGCGTGTACACTAATTGAGTCGAATCTGTAAGGATGTCGGATTACAGATCTCCACACTGAAGACCAAGGTGATGGCTTTTCAGGAGGTGATTCCATATGAGCAAAAATTGTTTTAGTTGGTACTGTTCTGGAGCAGGTCAGTAACATTGAATATCTGGGCTATAATGTGTGTTACATTACAAACAATGACGTAGTGAAGAAGCTACTTAATTTCAACCATATGTGTAGAAGCATCAAGAGAACTCTAAATTCAACGAGTAAAAAACGCAACGAGAATTGGACTTTTAACGAAATCCCACGCCAGTTGTATTCAAGCGGCCGAAATTTAATTCTCAGGCACGCGGCAGGATATACTCTTCAAGATCACAAAAGAAATGTCGATGTACGGCAGGAACAGAATATTATGAGTATACTCGATTAGAATATCGCCTAAAATGGTGAGAAACATGTTTCGAATAGATGACTGCCGCATTCCCAGACAACTATTGAACTACAAGCCGAAAGGACGGAGAGGCGTGGGGCGTCCAAAGAAGCGTTTGAGTGACCAGCTCTAGTCTGTCTGGTTGGTACCGGAACAAAGGATTAATTTATTATTTAAGCCTAGCTGAAGATGATGGTGAATGAAAGTATTATATCTGGATTATGTTCGGCTCCTTAAGGTTAAATTTATTTTATCGTCATTAAAATCGTATTAAACCTCATGTTGTCTGCTCAGTACTACCTCTGTCTCTGAGTATTCAGTGCCTCTCTCATCTTGTTCTTTCCTGATACAGTCACTGTCCGAAAAACGTCTGATGACGTATGTCGTCTAAACCACATTACCAGTGTTTGTCCTGTCGATCTTCTGTCTTCTCTTGGCCGTCAGCCTATTATTTATTCTCTTCGCCCACCTATCGATCCAACTACCGATGCAGTTGATTGAATTATGCCCACTACGGTCTGATTCACGTGTTGTTCTTAAGATGTTTTACTACTTAACTTTAAATTCAAATTTAAATTGTCACGAGAGAATAAATAATGGTGGAATAGTTTCATCGAACTGTACCAAAAATTTACCGTTCGCCCTGATCATGAAAACTCAGTTCGTGTGTCGCGGCCTGATCTATCTCATTGTGTGACATTAATGTTACTAATATGTAATATGTATATTATACTACACTGTCCGTCTAGAATCCAGTATCTCGTTAATAAAAAGCAAACGTTTAACCAGCGACGCATACTGCCTAGTTTTGTTATACAAGGGGCTTCTTACTTAAAATAAATACATAATTAATATAATACAGGCCTCTTTTTAACAACAGATTTGGCTTAAGGCAGGTTTTCCGTACGAAATGCACGTCAAACAAACAAGGTTCCGCCGCTAGTCATTACCCTACTCAATCATTTCCATTGGATGAGCCGATCTTTTATTCTGTGGTTGCCCGGGAATTAAACCCAGATTCGTGGCCAGGCGCCATACCATTGATCTACTAAGCTCCTCCAATAATGAACGAAATATATAAATGCACAATAACTATATGTAAATAAATATGGTATAACTAAAGATATTTACAATAAAAAGTGCATATCTAAAAATGCGAAAATGAGGCATTACAGTACAGTAGTGAGGCCAGAATGCAATATGCAAGCGAATGTCTAGCATTGAATTATAATTTAGACAAACTAGAAATATTGGAAAGACGAATTATTAGGAAAATATTAGGCCCATGAAAAACTTCAGAAAGTTGGAAATTAAAAAGAAATGATGAAATATAACAAAGTATAGAAAATATAACAGAAACAATGAGAAAAAGAACTTTTTTTTGACATTTATATAGAATTGACGATAATAGGTTAACAAAACAGATCTTCAAATATCTGTGGGGAAAGAAGTCAACATCAAGTTGGATTAAAGAAGTCCAAAAGGATTTAGAAAAAAAATAATGTAAACGTAGAAAAAGCAATTGAAAGAGACGTTTTTAAGACAAAAGTGGTAAAAATGGAAGGAAGGTTCAAAGTGGACTGAAGACAGGTAGAAGAGACATAGTGAAAACATGAAAAAATATTGGAGAAAAAGAAAAGAACTGAAATAAAGAACTGAAATTGGCATGTGGTCCTCAGATGGGCGATAGAAATAGAATAACTGCACAATAATAGTTACTTACAATTACCAATCATCTGACTATTAATTATCTGTATTATATACGTTTCCTTTGGATACTTGTGATCAATAGCGTTTAACCAGACATTTCGTTTTCAATGTTTTTCGCCAGTCTGCTTGGTTATGGACAAAACTTTACGGTGTCTTCGTTTTTTAAGTCCTATCTCAAGTCCCAAGGGTTCAGAATAGAGCGTGATAACGACAGATACACCGAAAGGCCTCGTCCGGAACGTAGCGATTAGTAGATTGGCAAAAATTGACGTCTTATTTTGGACACTTTTGATTTTAATCAAAACCTCTATTTAAAGCAGAAATAGTTTATGGTTATAATCAAAATAAGTTCACAAATAAAACTAATAATATCACCTTAATTTTGCTCCTACTGACGAAATCGCATGTCAATTAAGTGATGAAGTAAAAGTAAATATGTGTTAGTAGGCCTACTAATAACATCGTCGGTTAGCTAATCTTGGTGTACCGTGATTCGGATCGCAAGCGGTGGGAGTTTAGTCGTTCTTATTATGGACAGTACTAAGGTGGCCTTACAATAGGCAGGAAACAGAGAATTTAACGTCTATTAGCAAAAGAAAATAACAAACAGATTCCGAGACCGCGCTTGCGTGAGGTAACGACTAAAGCTTACCTCTGACGTTTGTCTCGAGCGATTCAACTGTTTCTATTTTTCCTTGTGAGTAAGAAAATATGTAACGATACGCTAAATAAGTACGTGTAGCTTTATGTACACAGCACATTAAGTACGGCGTGACCGGTGATGTAACTGGGAACGTTTGTCCGCTGATGTCAGTGCTAAGTCTTGCAGGCAGCACCTCTGGGAATTAACGATCCACCTTTGTGATTAATCTCGTTGCATTATATCGCGAAATCTCTGCAAGTACTCGACCTACGATAAACATCTTTAACAATATCGTCTGTTTTACAACAGTTCAAACTACCGTGCAGCTGAGCTATTAAAAGTTTCAGCGAAATTCCGTAACCACTGAATGTATTTCTATTTCTAAGCCAGCTGCGTGGGTTAAAATAAGGCTCATAAATAAAATTGTACAAATAAAAGAAATTACAATATTTTTAAATTAATAAAATAAAGTAGGATTTTCTTAATAATAAGAATAACTCAAGCTTTCGTAAATAACATACGTATTCTCAGCCTTGAAAAAAAACATTTACGGACGCGCTAGAAAACTAAGGCAATGCCTATTAAGCTACCTTCATTTTTTGTATCACTTAAAACGGACGCGCCAGAAAACTAAGGCAATGCCTATTAAGCTACCTTCATTTTTTGTCTCACTTCGTTTCACAGGGTTTTCCTTGTCATAATGACTCCTCCTCTAGTCTAATATCTCTACGGTTTGAACTGTTGTCTTTGCACAGATAAACTAGTAGTTTCTATACTTCAATTCAGAAAAATTAACTTAAATACATTAACACGAACTATAAGTTGCTTAAAACGTTCTGGTGACAGAATGGGTAATAAATCGGGGGTTTTCAAAATACCTACAGAAAGACTCGTTTTCACAAGATTTATTAAGAACACAAATGTAGACTCAAAGTGATTCCTAATGACATGAAATTTTTACCTTTGACTAAAAATTAATCAAGATAGAATATTTTCAAATCAGCGGTTTTCCATATTGTTTTCAACGATTATACTTTACGTTGGTTTACTCAAAAACTTTGGGCGCAAAGAATTTATAAAATTATATGGGAAGAATCCTGAATTTCTCATTTGTCCGAAGGAAGTGAGGGGGAGGTCCAACCTTCATGCTATGCTCACCCCCCTTCCAGGACTAGGTATATAGTAGTAGTTACGCCATTGGTGGAATACATCACGGACGCCGGCTGTCGGAAAGAGCAGACTGTCGCCTGTTTCCTAGATATGGAGAAGGCCTTTGATAGTGTTTGGCACGACGCACGGGCTCTTATTCAAGCTCCAGGAAGTCCAGCTTCCAGGTTGCTACCTTCACTTTATCGCTAGCTTTCTGACGGAGTAGAACTTTTGCGTGAGAATAGACGGCCACGTCTCTTCCGAGAGACATATTACAGCCAGGGTACCTCAAGGTAGCGTTCTAGGACCATTTCTGTTCTCCGTCTACTTCAACGACGCACTCAGAGAGCCTGGAGTCCAGATCGCCCTGTTTGCCGACGACACAGCGGTTTATACCGCCGATCGGAACGCAGACAGAGCTATCATATGACTCCAGCGCGCACCGATGCGTACACGACCTGGACGGACAACTGGAAAGTTGTCGTCGACGATACCAAGAGCTCCGTGGTGCTATGCTCCAATCGCCAGAAGGAACCGCGAGGACGAATGAGACTCGGTCGAACGAACCTGACCTGGTCGAGAAAAGATAAGTACCTCCTTGATCGTCGGCTCACCTGTTGTGCCCACGCCCAGCCGATGAAAACTAAAGCGTCCGCAAGTCTGGCGTCTCTGTTTCCGATACTTGTCAACAAGGTTATGACCCGCTAAGTTGATCGTCAACGCGTACTTGTTGCCGATCATCACCTATGCCATCCCCGTCTGGGGCTACCTTGCCGCTGTTCATAAAAGAAAGTTGCAAAAGCGTTCTCGATGGGAGTGTTCGGATAGCGGCCAAAGCCCCTATCGGTTCCCTTCTCGTCTTTTGAGAAGTGGACTCGGTGTCCGCTCCTTGGATGACACCGTGCTGCGACTTGCACGTAAATTTTACGTCCGAGCGGCAAGGGCCCAGACAAACCCCCTCATAGCCGGACTAGGCAAGTACCGTCCACGTCCAGGTGATTCTTGGAAACGGCCTCGCCAAATACTGTACTAGAACGGCCTAGTACGAGCATGCCTTTGTAACGGCCCTAAACTAATTAAAAGATTCCGACTGGACCGGACCACTAGGCAGGAGCTTCTTCCGGAAGCTCGGAACTAGAAAATCATAGGGACGTCTCGGACGCGCATCCCTACAGCTCTGGCAGACTACTACGTGCATACTGAGTATAAACGACTCCTTAAAACGTGGGGTTTCTTGGTTGTCAGAGCAAAAAGATCAGTTCTAGTGGGTACGCTCACGTACTCTAATTTTTAATAATATACAGTGTCGTCTGAAATGTTCATTAAGAATTTAATCTCCAATTTTGTCGTAGTTTGTCGCTAAACTGCTACCTGCTGCGTCGTGTTGAACGCGATCTTTCGATGTAATCACGATGTCATCTGAACGCAGTTCAGAAACAAAATACGACGATGTTGGAGTGTTGAAGACTGTTAACACGAAACACCTGACTGACAATTAGACTTGACTCCGTTGCTTTATTTTCAGTTTACTTGAGACCATTTAGTATTTATTTACTTGGAGTAAATTTGTTTTATGTATTTTAGTAATCGGATTTAAGCATTTACAACAAGCAATTTAGTAAGCATTTAAAACAATTTCTGATACTACGGATACTGCACCGAATTTTATATAATGGCTTGTTTCGGTTTTACGTTACGTAATGAATACAAAAACATCTATAATCCTAATATTAGTTTATTTATTAAGTCTAGACTTTTTTAAAAACCTAACTTTGGATTGTACGTGAACATTATTAGAAGGTTTAGGACGGACTAGTGCCAGTGGTCGTCTTCAGGTGTAAGTTAAACTAGTACATTAAATACAATGTGTGAACTAGCGTCAGTGTGATTGTGCTACTCGGTTCTGTCCACCGGGCTTAGAGGGGAAGTAGACGTTCCTATTATATAGTTTTTTTTTTACAGCTGTGTTTAACTGTAGATGGTGGTGGAATATTGTAACTAAACAAATAACTGTCTTCAGCTGGGTTTGCTTTATTTTGTTTTACGCTCCACTGTTATGAGCGCCAATTTGTATCCGATCGTGTAAAAAAAAAAATATAAAACAAATTTTTATATTTATTTTTTTTATTTTAAAAAATTAAAAAAAAAATGTTTAATGTTTGTTTTATTGTTCAATAATTTAATAAATAATTCTTGTAAGGGTGTAGTGTTGAAATTTTAAGTTTGTTGGAGTTATTTGTGTCAATAATCTAGCTTATGGTTTTCTGTAACCAAATTCCAGTTAACAGGATTGTCTCAATTCACTAATCGATCGGCGATATTTCTTTCCCTCCGTATATATTACTTTCCCTTGAGTAACGGTCGCCTTTCTGTTAGTCCTGTTGTTAACTAAAACTCTTTTATTAAATTGAGAAATAAATTTAAAACCAAATTGTTGAATTACTATGTTTTTTATTGACAATTATTCAAAAGATCGATTGAAAATCGATTATCATATATAGCTCGACTCTTTCACAGGGGCAATCGATTGTTAATACATCTGTTATTTCATATAAATATTTTCGAAAGGTTTCTTTTAACGGTTATAATTAATAGTCAGAGAAGGGGCAAGTATAGAAAGTATAACATTCACAATAAAATATCTTAATAGTTAGAAAATACACATTTTGATAATAATATATAATGTTTATTAAGTAAGAGGTTATACCAAATGACTTGTTGAATACTATTCGACGTAGGCGCTAGGCATGACGGGAGTTCCAAAATGGCCGCTTGCTCGCTGCTGAAAATAAACAGGAATGGTGTAGCTGGATTTTTCTGTTAATAAAGATGCCTTCTCAACTGCTTCCTTGTCTCCGCAATAGTGAATAATGTCTCTGGTGTTGTTTGGGTTGTCCCGGTTAAGTGTTCTGTGTTCACTTCGATTAAATGTTTTGGATTAGGTGTATTCACTTCTGTCTATGTGTGTGTCGAAAATTGTGAAGTTCGTTTGGTTATGAATAATTAGTGTTTTATAGTTTTATTTCCTTATTTCACTTGTATTCGGTTCAATATTAATTGTTTTCAATGTTTGTAGTTGTTGTGTTCACTGATTTATTTTTAAGGTAAAATTTCTGTAACTCTCGGTTTTTTATTTTAGGCTATGCTCATTTTTATTCGCCATTTTTGGTTTCGTTATATGTGTTATTAGCGCGAGCTTAATTCAACCGTACACTTCGAATGTTAATAAGAACTGTTTTACTTCCTTCGTTTTTGAAATCTCTTAGCCCATTTAATATTAAAAAAGTATTGTTTCAGTTTTTATTCACTTCCGATGCATGTAATTGAAGTACATTATATCACAGAATATATTTTGGTTATTAATTAATTTTATGTAATAGTAAATACATAATCGGTTTCTTTAACTCCTTCTGCTTAATTTGATATACAATAATCCATCTTTATAAGGTTTTTTATCAAAATTGCTATATTTCTGTCATTTTGGAAAGGTACGCTCAATATTCTGTTTCCTGTCCTTGTCCAAAATTTAGCCATCTTATGTGTTATAATTATGATTATAATAAATCTCAGATTGACATAAATGTTTATCTTTCCTTAATTTCTTGCAAATTTATCCATTGATCATCCTTTTAAATATAATTCATGAACTTATGATTTTCCCCTCTGAAATTGTTAGATATTACATTTGCAAAATTTTTAATAATTTTATACATCTTTTTATATTATCCTTTTAAAGTATAGTTTTAGTTATAGTATTTGGTGATTAATTCACCTTATATAAATCTCATCAATTTACCTGGTTTATTTAACTTAATTACTCAATTATAATGTTATTGAAATTTACTATTTGGCCAAGATTTTCTGGTTTTACATATAGTTTTTTGAATAATACTATGTCTATACCCCTTCTGACTTTCTGAAGTTAATATAATATTAAATAAAATCTCCTTAAATAACTATTAGAACATGTAGGATCGTATTCATGCTCATAATACAAAAACAATATTTAAAATTAACTATTGGTCTTTAAAGTCAGACATTTTAGTTTTAACTATTACTAGTAACACATAACAAACATTTTATAAAATAGTATGGTATTCATACTGAGACATTTTAGTCTGTATTAACCCTGTGAGATATAATAAACATTTTTATAATAATAATAAATCTTATTCTATACACCACCTTGAAATATGGAGTTCATAGGCTTTAACACAAATACAATAAGCCATGTATTTTTATTTTTCTTAAATTTAATTTAGTTGCAGTCCTTTCTGTTTATATCTTAGTATTACTTTTTAATCCCCTGTCACTGTATTTATTCCCCACCTGCTCTCTTTATCATTCACATTTTAAAGAATGTTTTTTGATAAAAAGTGGCATCTTCTTTGAAACATTAGTAATGTTTTCATAAGAATACTTCATAACATTTTATCTCTGTATTTATAGAAAACATTAAAGTTGTTTAATGGTACATAGTTGAAGTATCAGTTACACTTTTATTTGAAGTTTATTGAATATATTAAAATAACTTGCACTGGTTCACTTATACTTTTGGATATTATTTATACTTGAGTTTTACAATATTCCAAGACCAAAATCTTAATTATAAGGGATTATGAAGATTTGTCTATTTCATTACATAATAACTTTAGTGGGTGCACTTCTACTTACAACCCTAAACACTTTTGTTTATAACTATTTTACATTTTTATATGAGGTTTTGGGTGTTATAGTTTCTTTGGTGATTTTAAATCTTTTTCGGGGTTTGTCATTCTTTGTAATAGGTTTTCCTTGGGTATATCTTGTAGTCCTCCCACCCTACATTTTCTTTCTTCACAATTCTTCCTTCTTGGGTTCTCCAAGGTAATCTGGTTTTATCATGTCCGTTGGTTTATTCGGGGTATCTTCTTTATCTACTCCTATCCTACCTGGGTTTTACCTTATTTTATCTTAGTTGTTCAGGATTTATTTTCCTTGATACATTTTTGTTGCATTGTGATTATTTAATTTTACTTTTTCCTTTTATGGTGGTATTTTACTTCGATATTTAATTATTTTCATTTGAATTTTCTTGTTATTTCATGTAATTTATATTGAATTATGATCAGATGGAATTATTATTTAGTGGATTATCTGTCATGCTACAATATTTATTTTTTTGACGGTTCACGCTTGTTAGTGAACGAATCTCGGCCTGGCTTAAGTTTGTATTTAATGTGCTAGTTTAACTTACACCTGAAGACGACCACAGATTGTTTAGCGGTCGAAACGTTGTGTGATGAATTCTAACGGTAGTACTAGTCCGACCTAACCCTTCTGATAAAGTCTATACATGTTTCAATAAAGTAAGAAATTTTAAAAGAAAATGTAAAAAAAAATGAATTCTTAAATTTTTTTGTTTATAAGGTACAAAGAAACCGAGAATCGGGGGATAAGAGCAAATTTTGATTGCAGAAAGCAAAGAGACAAATAAAACGAATAAAGTTCAGTTACAGCTTGAGCCTCATACTGCATTACGAGTTATGTAGTTAATACATAAGCTGGCTTTTAATTATTATTATTTTTTTTAGCAATGAAAAACGAAATCAGATCGAAACAGAACGTGACATAATGTAAGATCTGATAATAAAAACGTATATAATAAAGTCGAGGAAAGATACATATATATTAGTGGGCTATTCGAACAAAGCTATATAAAATAAACCACGTCGAGATATACGCTAATTAAGAGATTCTGTCTGCTGGTCGGATCTGTTACGGTTTCAGTAACTTCACTGAAATTATTTCCTTAAAATTCGTTTCCAAAAGATTACATTAATCTACAAAAATTGTAGAAAGATCTTATCCATCCTTTTTAAAGGGAGAGGGGATTTAGTAATTATAAATATCAAACATCCCCAATCTCTTTAATCTTTTCAATCAATCACGTTTCCTTTACAGCTTCTCTCCATATTTTTCCTCTGTCATTCAAAGAGTTTTTCTTCTCCAGGTACGAGTATCTTCAGAGCTTTTCACGTTAATTGCATTTCTTTAGGTTTTTTTGTAATATTTATATTACACTTAACATCATAATGTTAAGCAACTGTAGTTAAAACGTGTACTACATCAGATCGAAAGGAACTGAGGAAAGGATGTAATGTGGAATAATTCAGGGAGAAAAAGCGACGTTTGAGAACACTAAAGACAAAAATTGATTTTTAAAAAACCACGCTACTAGTTGTACAGTACATTACAAACGGTGTTCTCCGAAATTTACTTTTTGTAATGGGAGTCACGGTATTATCAGTGAAGGGGCCATACGGTCCCAAAGTAATGTCCATCCTTAATCTGACGTGACTCAAGTTTACAGCTCGAAGTGAACAGAATCCATGAATCATCATGGATCATCAACATCATCAATAATCATCATCACCAGGCGCTACAATCCTGCGAGGGCCCGGCCTGCTGAAGGAGATCTCGCCAATAGTCTGTCTGATGCAACCACTCTCCAATTGCGGATTCCTGCCATTTCTGCATCCCGCTTCTCTCCTTCTCGCCATCTAGGTCATATATGCGCTTTACAGGGTCCTGAGGATACATCCTGCCCATATAAATCGTCGTACCTTTATCTTTTTAGTCATGCTGTGTAGCAGGTTATATAACTTTTAATTAGTTCTTTTTCTCCAGACATCTCCCTCATTCACTAGCCCATACATTCATCTCAGTTTTTTCCTCTAAAATGAACCTAGCGCATTCTCACTGCTCCTGAAGAACCCATGTCTGCGGTGTATACAGTAGCACTGGGACAACCAGTCCTTTCCAGTGCTCTTTGTTGCCCCTGACAGCAATTTGGACTCAAATTTCCATTGTAAGATGAAGTACGCTCTATTACCAACAACACGTCTTCTTAGGATATAAACGTGTTAATTACTAAATTGGATAGAGTACCTATTTCTCACATTTTTGTGACCCAATGGTGTACTACTGATGTGGCTGACTAAGTATCATGAGGTAGTTTGAGAGTCTGAAGGCTTTAACCGATTCATATCAAAAGTTTTAAAAAACTATGGCCACGCGAAAATAGATTGACGCGTTAAAAAGTTATCGTGAAGCATACCCCAAAAGGACAGAAAGACAGACAAATATCAAATGGTCAAATTAAAAACTGAGAACTGGCTTCTCTTGTTAAAAAAACCGAACTAATATTACATATTTCTATATCCATTCTTAAAGCCATCTGAAGATGTAAGCGAATGTTTATGTCGTTATTTCCTAATGCAATGCATTAGCTGTAATACCATCTTATGATGTAAAACAACTATTTTAATGTAAAAGTAACAATTAAGCAATATGATATTCGTGAATATTATTATAAAGAACAAACTATGTACACGAGAGGTTAAATTTACATTTTGTAAATGGTTATAAAATTATAATGGTATGTTGGAACAAAATTTACAATTGAGTTTTAAATGTATTATGAAATTTTAATTTGTTCTGTTATGGATGTAAAGTTTTTATTTGTCGTAAATAAAATGTTTGATTTACAAAGCGATGATGTGAGAATATATACAGGGAGCCACAGTTGTCGTCTCCGGGCATTACCATCCGTAAAATACAACGTATACATTTTATTATCGCCAACTGATACATCCGTACTCTAACATATACACCTCCACATTTTTAAAGCAGTATCCAAATGCATTTTGAGTAACGTCGGAGCTTACAGTTAGTGGAACTTTACGCAACAACTGATGTTTGTATGTACCACCTGAACAGTTCTTATTACAGATCGCCAACATCATTCTCTTTCATGACAGGCCACAAATTCTTTCACGAAAGGGAAACTTGTCATACATGCTGACTTTAAATCTATGAAAACTAAATGAGTTTCAGTATCTGTGAACATTTTTTTATGCAGCAATTACTTCAAGCAAAAGATGTTGGAGACAAGATATCAGGCCCCAATTAGACCGTTGCGACGTTAGACCGTCCGGTGATATCGCGACGGCGGACTGTCTGTCAACTCATCTTTGTGCTTTCGTGCTCGCATGTTGTACATAGCCTACTGAGTTACCATCGTAAGAAAAAGATGAAAAAAAAAATGTCGAGGATACAGCGTAAGACTGAGTTTCGTATTATTTAAACAATAATTGAAGAATAATTATCCACGGAACAGCGGATAGGCTGTATAGGACAGACAATGATAGAACACTGAAGTACTAAAAAACTAGATGGGTTATTACTGTCCAAGGACGAACATACAAAAAGTGAGAAAATTGCGTTCTTATAATGCATCAAATCTGAATTTCAGACTACAGTTATTAAACAGTAAATTTCGTAGACTATCCATGAAGCGGAAGTATGTTTGTTTACGCAGAGCCTACCTTAAAGGCGATATTACTGCCACTCAGAGAACGAAGCTTGCAAAAACTGTGTCTGTTTCTGGTCTGGCCACTTACCTAAAACAAACAAGGAATACGTGTTAACAAACTGCAGTAAATAAAACAGGGCAACAAAACATGTAGAAACGGTGTATAACAAGAATATATAAGTAAATATAACAAAAAACAACGTTAAGAGCTTTGTAGCTTAGTTTAGTGTGTAGTCTGTAGTTTAATGTACAGACAAACTAAAAAAACATATTTTTTAAAGCAATATAAGGTGGACATTATTATTAAAACTAATTATAACTTATAATTAAAACTTAAAAGTCTTTGAAAATAACAAAGGCTTGAAGTGACGGTAATATTTACAAATACGTTAACTAAAAAACATTTCCTTCATTAAATAATTCTCTTTTAAATTATAGAAATTTATGACGTTATCAGGCGAGGGTTGAAGGTTCCTTCCATCGATGAGTCTGTCGATGACGAGCTCTCTTGCGCTCAAACTGTTCATACGAACTTCTACCTCTTCATATTCTCATCTCCGCAGCCTTAGTATAGACGAAGGCCCACCTTCATGAGGATATAAGCGCTCCCGAGCCTTGCTCGACGACCCCTCCCTATAAACAATCTTCTGCCCCACACCGCGCATGAGAGTATCGAAGATTGGTCGCCAATATTACATGTCAATTGGTCGCCAAATAAATAACTACATGTACATAATTTATACACTTGGAAATTGCAGACACCACAATGGTGAGAATCGAAACTTTTATGTAAGCAGTCGTTGATTAGATTTCAACAAGGCCTTCCATAATTTTAATAATGCATTGGTCTTGTTCTCCTGTTCTTTAGGACTACGCAATAGTTCTGTTAATCTGTTTGTAAGGAAACATACAAACAAAATTTCCTATTCACACTTGGATTAAGAATAGGTATAATGCTTAATCTTTACGGATATTCCAATGAAGAAACGTGATTTGTGTGTATAGCTCGAGGTTTCGACATCAGTTGCGAAATGGCGGAAGCTTGAAGGAACTTCCATTATGTACGTTATAACGATTCATATAGTCGACCTATCAGATCGTTATATGAAAGTGTCAAACTGTGCTAGTATAGCGGCGTAAGCAAGAGAGAGAGGGAATAATCGCAGCCATCTCTGTCTAACATCGCCACTGCTACTACCGATGCGGGCACAGACATGAAATTTTATTCAATTAATTTTATGTATTAAAACTGCAATATCTTCAAAACTAATAAATATACGGCAATTCTGAAACCTGCATAGTGTTCAGCAATTAAAACTCTATAAGTAGCCAAAATATCAACTAATATAATTAACATTTAAAGAAGTTATACAGAAGAAGAACGCCAAGAGATATAACTAGAGAATTAGGCTAGGTACGAATTAGGTGTTTTCACACACATACAGAGAAAGACCAAAGCAATAATATTCTGTGGTCAGATATTTGAAATCACGTTTGCAAATACCTGTAATCAAACGAATTGCAAACAGAGGAAGTATGAAATTAGCCAGTAATTCTCTACCATCTCAAACTTGTTAAGGGGTGTTTGACCGACTTGTTCGATATTGTTTCAAGTGGAAAACGCATGATTTATTTGGAACAACCAATCAGAATCCTGTATTTAGAGGAGACGCCAACTCAGAATGAGGGAATTGAGCACTCTTCGTTCGGGCATTAAATAAGCAAGACGTGTGTTAAATACGAGCTAAAGTCCACAAACAACGCAAAGTATTTAAATAAACAGTTCGCGAAGTGGTCCGCAGTAGTAGAGGAACTAGTAAGGTTCAATAAATAATCTCGCTGCGTAATAACAAATTAATTAATTAAATAATTAATTAATTAATAAGTAAGTAACAGTGAAGTGACCTGTGCACCAGAGTAGCTACAGCATCTGTAATTGTCCAGGATCATCAGTCAACGGTATTGGTCAACATTATTTCTTCTGAGCCGACCCATCAAAAGGAGTATCTCTACTGATTACTATCTACGGTCGACGCATCAATCAGATAAGAAATATATTCATTGATCAATGAACATAAATAACAAACTAAATAATTAAATCAATAAACATTTTTTTAAAAAAGACTATATAAATTCAAATTTTGTATTTAATTAATAACATTAGATATAAAGTAATATAGGAGTGTTGAATGGAGAGTGAGGTGTAGTATTGAACGTGCAAATTATTGCAGACCCGTTCTTTAGCACTGGTTTGGGAGATATAAATTCCCTAAATAAACCAGATAAGAGCAATTGGCCGTTTGGACGTTTTAATCTTCACTTTTCAAGCACACTCATTAAACAATAAGATTTAGGTAAGCAATAAGTCATCAACTTAGCTTTTACAGAAATTAATACAATAACAGAATCGCTAATTAAACAAACTTCAACAATTTTTAAGAGTTATTTGTAACGATTCCCCTTAAATTCCACACTCACTGAACGAATCCTGAGATAGTGTGTCTCTATGCTCTGAGCTAAGCTGAATCCGTGTCATTTGTATCTGGGATTTGTTCTGGCGCCCAGGTAAAGAAAAAGTCACGGGCAAGTAACATTTGTTCTATCATTATAAATATAGAAAGTAGATTGATAGAAAAAAGGGTGTTATAACGTACACACACATATGAATATGTAAACACAAGTCCTACTGTTTTATCAGATGGTTTCAGCGTTTATTACCGCATCACTTACCGTTATATTCTTTAAAAGGGCTCACACACCTACAGAAAGTCGATTCGTCTCCAACTGTAGGAAGAGACGTAGCTAATCTGTCTGCAAACGGTGACTTCACAATAGAACAATACGCGGCCCACGTCCGTACAAGAATAAGTCACACAAAGCTGCTAATGGGTTTTTTTTTTGAACTTCCAAAAGAGAAAAATCAATAAACACAATTGTACATCCATCACAGCAGACTATTGGGACCTAATATTTGTTTTGTACTGGGAGTCGCTGTCATCTACGGTGTTTATAGGACGTTGATTAATGTTATGTTTAATATCCGCGATGCTATTAAGAAAATAACTCGCGTTTTTTTTTCTTCATAATTTTTCGGAAGTTTTGTTGATTTAGAGAGGAATGCCTAGGTGTAGAGAATCTGGGCGCCTGTGTCCCCTCACATTTGTCCGATAGTAAACACCACTGTCGTACAATGAATAATCAACAATCATTGCTTCTTGTCTTTAACAATCCTCTAATTGTTCACCTTCAGTAATACAGTATCACTTGTTCCGCATCCCTAGAGTTTACCATCCTTTACGTCGTTTTATAACGTCTGTCCTCACTTTAGATCGTCGCTTCCTGCACGTAATCTACAATTTCGCGTTCTGCACAAATGCCGTCTGCACTTGTTCCGACGTTGTTCATTCTTGACCTTCACTGCGCGCGTATTTGGTTCTTCTATTGAGTCCGTAGTCCTGAGCTGATCTTTTCGTAAGTATCTCTGACATATGTAAGAGATCGTCGTCGCCGTAATTCTGTTGAGGAACGTTTCTTCTTACTACGGATTCAGAACCGTTCTGACAAAGAGAAACCGCCACGATTTCGTGCAATTACAACTTTATTTCTTTTAAGTCGTTTCTTCTCAAAACAATTCCTGAGGTGAAAACTAGTCATACGTTTCTCAGTTCTGTAAGCACATAATAGAGAGTTGGCTTGTATCTGCTAAATCTGAATACCGCTTTTATACTACTGTAAAACATTTACTACACGATACTTGAATCCATCAATTTCCGTTGCGTTCTGCTCTGTATGCGAATATATTACTGCTGTTATAAAGAACACATGTTATATTATCAAATAATAATTACTTATGCACGTGTATTTTTCTTATTTTTATCACTATATATTTGCACCTGACGCACGTTTCATTTGTATCTTCAGAGGTTTCTACACAACTTGATAATACAGACTCAATATGTGAAACGTGGGTCAGTCAGTAGCGAATGGTCTGGGGGGGGGGGTCGAGTCGGCTTCATACAAAAGAAAAAAAACAAGTTAAAACTAATCAACATTACTATCTTTAAAGTGGTTGAAAAACGTGTGATAATATCCTGAAATCAGTCCCATTAAAATATACGGTAAGAACACAACAAAAATACGCGTTATCCAAATATTGTTTAGAAGGTACTTATTGCCTGAATTGATTTTCCTGTATTTCACACGTTTACGCAAATGCTGTGTAGCATATTAAACATGTTTGTATATTTAAACAAGAGTTACTACTATATTAGCGTGCACGGCTGAAAAAAAACTAGTATAAAAATTAAGAGATTAATAAAATTCGTCAACTTTTTCGACCCTCTGGAGGGGGGGTCCGGTCCTGTTCGTCACCCCCCCTAAATACGCCCCTGGCGTTATTTGCAAAAAATAAGAAAAGTGAATTTTCAGACGTAATTATTATTTGATAGTCTAATGTATAACACACAAATACTACAAGAAACATCAAGAGTTATAAAGAAAAATATAATGTAACTGTATCCTCAGCATGTGAAGAAGGATTAGTTATTGGGGGATATCGTGAATAGCAAACCCACTACGTTAACAACGATCTGAGGAACCGAATTTCAATTACCAATTTTCTGTTTGAAAAATACGTGTACGCTGATACCAGTCTTCGGGTTATTTGTTTTTGTTCGAAAACAAACACATAGGCTATGTGACGAGCACCTTATTAAAAAACGTAACATATAATGGTACTGGTGAATGAAATTTATTATAAAACAAGGTATTATAGCAAAATATGTATAACTAAAATAAAAGCCGTATAGGAATGTAAATGTAAAAAGAACTAATACATGCATAGGCCTACATCAGCCTAAATAACAATTTGTCGTCTTATCTAACATTTCCTTAACGAGTATCACTTCGTCAATACCTTACTTGAATCTGAATTTAACTGTTAGACTTTTTCCATCACAGAAAAAATATAAACGCGCCGTTTCGGCACCTGAACAACGGCAACCGTTTTCAGGCTAATTGCATACTAATACATGTAAAGAAATCAATAATATTTTAAACCAGTGATAGAGAGTCAACAAAATAATAATAAAAAACCTTCACATAATATATAATCAATGGATAAAATAATCCAAATGAATACTTACTATGAAAACACACACAGCACTCACAAAACACAAGCACAATGCGCACGAACACTTGCACACCACTATTGTGCCTCAACACTGTAAACTTATTGTGCTTGTACTTGCACCACACTTGAACACTCTTCCTTTTGTTATTATTATTTTGTTGACTCCCTATCACTGATTGATAGAGTATTATTTATTTCTTTACATATATTAGTATGTCGTAGGTTTAGCGCTAAACTTACCCAACTCCACTTAGGTGAATTTATGAAAACTGAAATTAAAAGTTTTACAAGTGCAATAATAAATCATAAAATTATTAAACGACTTTCAAAGTTAAGTTAAAATTATTAATAGGGTTTTGTATTGATTAAGTAGGTTTTGAAAAATTAAAAGAAAAACGAAAATTGATAAAAAACACGTGTTTTTTGAAATATCATTGGAGTTGGGTATTTTACACTAACCGCTCGATATAATTAGTCTCAAGACGGCTGCCGAAACGTCGCATTTGTATATTTTTCTGTGACGGCAAAAGTCCATCAGTCAAACGGCAAAATTCGAATTCAAACGTGTACAACAATCACAGCCATATTTTAAACGGATTAATACCTTATGTCTCTCTGTCCGCCTTGGTATAAACAGAGGTTCCATTTACTACAGTTTTATGTGTGTATCCTAATTTACGAACTCAAAAAAGAATTATCCAACGGCAATTCAATATTAAAATAACAGACACTTAGTGGTCTTCATTACCCATGCTTCAGATTCGTGTAATAATGTACAAACAGCCATAACGTCTAAAAACGTCAGTTGACTATAATTCACAAGTTGACTATTGTGTCACCGAAGTAAAGTAATTTAATACATTACTTTCACTCGTAGAGTTTCGTGATCCAAACTTTTAATAACGACACTTTATTCGGTTGATAACTAACTATGTTTATTGGTAGCGTTGTAAACCGAAACGATTCGCTCATACTATGATGTGGCAGTGGCGCCCTCAGTTTTACCACTGATAAAACTTCAGTGAGGATGCCACATCATAGTATGAGCGAATCGTTTCGGTTTACAATGATACCAATAAAATGGTCAATCGAAAAAAGTGTTGTTATAAAGTTAATATGTTGTTCTTTAATTGCATGTTTTACACACTTTATGATTTGTAGTTAACCGTATATATTATTATTTGAAGTGATGGGTGGTGGGTGGTGGTGAATGCTTAGCGAAACGGGAACTTGGCATTTTTCTTACTAAGTTCCAGATTTTCCTTTAATATGATTTTAATTTTATTTTATAAGTAACACATTGATCATATTTAAATTCCTTCGCACGTATAAGCTACTAGATTTAATAGTCCACGGCGCGGCCTTCTACGTAGGAGGAGGTTTAAAACAACAACAAAATCGCCTGAAACAGAGTAATAGGGTAAATTAGTGTCTAAGTCTCCAAGAGACAAGAATGATTTCTTTTCAGTATTCAGAGTTCAGATTTAGCACGTGTCATTTGGCGAAGTCAGTGCCCATCAGGGGCGGATCCAGCAAGCAATTGGGGGGGGGGGTGAATTTTGAGGAGGAAGTATGAAATGTTGGAATGGTTTAAAGTATAAACGATGGGAATGAGTGAAGACAAAAACACAGTGGGTTATTATCAACACAACACGTTCATTAACGTACAACTATAAAACTCATATCTCCGTTTGTCAGTTCATTATTCTTTTAATAATATTCACTTACAGTTCAAAATACACGTTTCTCTTTTAAATTTTGTATCACAAAAACACTGACACGGTGGTAACGTATAGTTACAACTTAAACTGATTTTAGAGTAAACCCATGAACCTTCATAACGTGATATGAATTTTGTATCGCATTCACAAAATCATTCTATAATCACAAGACGACGAAAAAATTTCTTCTGAAGTGACCATTGGGGTGACCATTCGCCCCTCCCTGGATCCGCGTCTGGTGCCTGTAAAATATTACTGTTACCGACATTCTGTCGTGTATTCATTAGGCCTACTTAGTGAAAAATACAACTAATGGTGCTTTTAATGAACAGATGGTTTTATCGACCACAGTCCTCCAACTTAGGTATACAGTAGACTGCAGAGTAAAGCTATTTATTCTGTTCTTCTCATTACGGCGATAGTGTACATTTTGTAGCTATGAACAATAATGTAAAATCCACTGTATCGATACGCATACTACGACCAGGCTGTAAATAATGGAAACCCTTTTTTGGCTCCGTAGAGCGTAATCGTGCCGTTGGTTGCTTTTTAACGAAGTTTCAGACCTATAAAATAGGCAGTTGTCTGTACACATTACGCAAACTCTATAACTAAACACAAATTTCAGATAAGAATTTCCTTTAAGTCGTAATATTATTGTTTACCATTCGTGTTAGTAAAGTCGTTTTCACAGAAACAGTCTGCAGTGACTACAACCCGAGGTCAGTTTTTCGTATCCACTGGATTGTGCCGGAAACAGAGTAGAAGTTGACACGTGAGTTGAGATCTATTGTCGAATGGATGAGAGAACTGTCGCTTTGTCGGTGACACGTAATAATTAAAACGGAGTGGGGAGAGAATTCGAAGCGTTTATCGTAATTTTGAAAAGGAATCAAGGAAAACCGCCTAATAATTTTTCAATTTTTTAAAATATATCTATGAATTCACTTGTAAGTTGAAGTTGAAATACATAGGATATATATTTCAGACACCTAACAGCGCAAATAAATAAACTATGTCGAATAAGAAGTTCAGAAAACACAAATAATTAATTTTAATGTACAACTTTTTCAAAATATTTCTCAAACGCAACTTTGTCCTGGTATCACACGTCTAAGAAATTGTGCAGATCAAAACAAAAGTACGAAAATTTCTCATATTCTGTTACCGTAGGACAGACCCTTATTACGTAAAATATACTTGCATAGAGAATATGAGAATGGAAATCTTATGCAAGTTTAAGCATCGACAATAGGCTGTTATTCTAAAAACATAGGAACGCGGTAATCAAATGCTGTATATCAGATTGAAGACGCAACCTGATACCGGTTCAACTGTTCAGTCGCCTAATTAACTCAGTGACAATAATAACGGTTCGTTGTCATGAAAGGCGCGAAATTTTATTGACTGAACGTTAGCTTACTGACTTAAAGCTATTAACTCACTGACTTAAGAGAATAATGTATGGTACGCGCTACCCGATTTCACTTATCTTAGACATGGTAATAAGAAATACACTTAAGAAAAGAATGTACTACTACAATTAGTGTTTGAAGATACCAAACGCGCATCTGAAGAGGAAAACGCAGCTTAAAAACGAAGACGAATGCGATAATGCTTAGCGTTTATGGTGAAATCAATTGAATTGGACTTAATTTTTATGGAATGTAATATTCTACGGGAAATTCTATGAGAAGTGGCAGTGAATAATTCCATAACCGAAAAATTATGACACACAGATGAACCTAAGTGTCGATCACATTATACGAGCGGTATTGTACTGGGGCAGATGTAGCCTACTTAGTTGTTTCAGTCGTGAACATTAGTTCCAACACCACAGGATGTAACATTTTATGTCTCATGAATAAGTATAAACCACGAAGAAGGAGACAGATTAAAAACTCTTCAGAGAAGCATTCTGAAGGTCTGCTTAATCATTATCCCACGCGGGTTGTTAATGAACGGTGAAAGAACTGCTTGTTTATCCGTAATGTTTACGTTGTATGTGTAAAATTCATACCACTGAGAGAGCATACTTTCTTGCGTAACTGATAAATTTTTATTTGTGTTCATAGTAAAATAACAATGAATGTGAAGCACAGACTGAAGGCAATCATCGAATTCTTGATGAGCGAACGATGTACAGCTGTAAACCCAAACATCTATGGCCGGCTGAAAAAGGTGTATTGGGAGACAGTAAAGACGAAAGAAATACTGAAGGTGGGTCAATAAGTTTAAGGCAGCAGAAATTTCCACAGGTGACAAACCACGTAGTGGAAGACTTAGTGACTAACGACAACCGGCAGTGAGCTGATGACATGATTCGTGTAGATCGGATAATCACAGTACGCAAAATTGTTATTGTCCAGCTTGAATTGTGGACGTGATGCTGTACAAAGGATTACAGAGGACCTAGGACACAGCGAAGTGTGTGCCTTATCAGTTAACATCTGCTTTCAAAGACAGAAGTGTTGAAATGTGTTCACAACTGCTGTTAATGTTTGAAAACGATGAACAGAACTTTTTTCAAATTTTGAACTGAAGATGAGGCCTGGGTATACCAGTAAGACCTCGAGACCAAGAAGATGTTGATGGAGTGACGACACAATACTTCGCAGAGTCCTAATAAGTTCAAAAGTCTGAAGTCCACAGCCAAGGTGACGGTTCTTGTTTTCCTAGGGTGAGAGAGGAGTCGTTTTGCTGGATTTTCTTGAACAGAGCTCAACAGTGAACAATGATCGTTACACTGCGTAATTGAAAAACTCCGAAAAGCCAACACAAGAAAAAGACCTGAGAAAAATCGTCATACAATTTAACTGCATCATGTTGATGCCAGGCCTCACACGTCTCTAGCAACAACCTTGCACAAATGGGGTAGTCAGTGATACACATCCTCCCTACAGCCCTGATCTTGCACCGTCAGACCTTTACCTCTTTAGGGACACTGAAAGATGCCCTTCCGGGTACTAGATTCAGTGATACAGAAGATGTGAAAGATGCCGTTAGGACGTGGGACAGCGGGTGCTCCACAGACAAATCCAAAGTGCTTTCCAGATATGGATTCAGAGGTGACCCAAATATTTTAACTGCGTCACTATTATTTTGAATAGTGACGTTCTATGCGCATATGTTCAGTGTAAAAATGTTTATAATTTCACTTCTCAACTTCTGTTAATTATATAAATTATGTTAAAACAGGAAATCGTCTTCCAGTACATATTATGTATTATGGTGACATGCTTTGTGGTGTGAAAATATTCGCAAATAAGTTGTGAAATAGGATAAATTCATAAATACATAAAAAACACGTAAATTCCAAATCTGCCCACGTCATAAATCGAATCCACTTTACTCTGGCCGAAAAATAAAGGATTTCATGGGTAAATCATATGGCAAAGGTCATGGGTT
Source organism: Magicicada septendecula (assembly GCA_034769895.1). Lineage (NCBI taxonomy): Eukaryota > Metazoa > Arthropoda > Insecta > Hemiptera > Cicadidae > Magicicada > Magicicada septendecula. The sequence goes on along the minus strand of CM068371.1, from coordinate 165,947,971 downwards.
TCGTCATAAATCTGCTGGAAGGAAAGAAAAAGTATACAAATGAATTTTACTGCTTTCTGGAAAACATTGTTATAGATTTCATAGTTTCATTTAGTTTCTAACATAAACTCGCTTCTAAGGCCTACAAATGTGTTATTATTGACCGTATATGTGAAGCTACCTATTTCATTATCGTAAAATCAGGTTATCAGTCAACAGTGTAGAAGGAGAGGGGAGAATCGAAAGGGGGCAAAATAGTGTGCCTAGATTATTAAATCCAAAATTACTCGATCCTCCATAGAAAATTATTTACAATTCTGAAGGATTACCATATGCAGTTTAAATCGTGTACATATATACACAAACTCATATACATTATTGTGTAAAAGAGTTTCACGGTCGATGACCTTCGGCTTTTACATACGCTGGAGTGTCTCATTTAATTTTCGTCCGTCGACTTCACTGAAGCATTCAATTTTTACCAATAACAATCGTTCCGAATGTTGTCTGCGGTTTTCCTTATTTGCTTCTAAGGAATTTCTGTAAAAAAGTATTTCCTAACCTCGACATGCCTTGCGGGCGCTACTTCGTCTGAGTGACGTCCACCAGTTGGAGAAACTTTACAAACCTATTACGTCGGGTGTTGATCTTGTTTGCAGAAAACAACGACAAAGAACAGCGCTATACAAAATGTAATTATTTTCGTTCAATATGTATTTCGCTAAGAACTTTTGGTAACGCCAAGAAAAAAAATAAAAACACGGAAATACTTCTAACAACGACTAATTGTATGGCAATAGTGACACAACGAGCAATAATAAGAATAAGACAAACGAATCGTTTAAAACCATCATCATCAACGTTTCAATCAGTTCGTCAAGTATTAGAGCGAAAATTAATCGTTATGCGTAAAGCGTTGTGTGTAAAGCGTTAGACGCTGGCATATTTTGGCAGCTTAGCTTCCTCCCCTCTCTCTCTCTCTCACTCTCTCTCTCTCTCTCTCTCTCTCTCTCTCTCTCTCTCTCTCTCTCTCTCTCTTACGTGTTGTTAACATTCTATTTGGATATGATCCTAAATAGAAAGGGAAAGCCAGATTACAAGAGAGAAAGGAATATTGACGAAAGTTCTCGAGGGGACAGTGGAGGGGGAAAGAAGAAGAGGAAGGAAGAGATTAAAGATGATAAGCTTAGGCATAGGACATAACGTACATACATGAATACTAAAATAAAATACTAAATTAGTGCTGTAAATAAGTTTATAAAAAGAGATACTTGGTTTTTATCTCGCACGCTTATAGATGAACGGATAAGAATAGAGCATACGGTAGAACATACAGATATACGTATATACAAGACACTTTTGATTTGGACGTATAATTTTGTTTTTGTTCTAAATAACGTAATTTTCCGAGTAGTTATAATCCAATTGCATCGACATCGATAAAATGTTGAAACTGGTACATAGAATACACGGAGATATACATTAAGTACATTTTAAAGTAGACAAACTCATATATCAGAAATGGACTATGTATAGGCTACATAAAAAGAAAGTTAGCTTTATGTGTCTTCCTGTCCTGTAAACAGTGGGCTGTTCCATGAACCTCTGCATTCCACGTTGAATATGTGTTTCAGGTGTGGATCAACGGATGGGGAATTGCGGGATTTCCCGGTGGATATTTCGTCGTTTTGTGATTTTAGAATGGTTTTATGCTTGTGAGTATGCCAAAAAGTTCACATCATGTTATGTAGGTTCATGGTTTTATTCTAAAATTACTTTAAACTGTAACTGTAACTTATCAGCATGTTAAATTTTGTTTGATACATACCTTAAATGAGTAGTGTGTATTTTAAACTGTAAGTGAATGTTATTAAAAGAACAATGAACTGATAAACACAAATATGACTTTATACTTGTACGTGAATAAACTTATTGTGTTAATAATAAGTGTATTATTTCTATCTTCACTCATTCCTCTCATTTATACTTTAGGCCTTTAAAGAACGGCCCAACTTTCCATAACACTCCCCCAACAAACTGCTTCCCGGATTCGCCTCTCATGTGAATACACTCTCACTGCCCATTATTTTACGTTCTTGAGTTCAAGGTGAAGAGTAAAAATATGCTGAAAGTTAAGTGTATAAAAAAAAAACTTCTAATTAAACAACTTCAAGTTCTTTATTTGTGCATAGTACGACAAATTTCAAATTCTTACGATATTAAGGTTTAATTCTTACGAACAGTAACGGTTCCAAACTCATAATAAATACTTAAATTCAGTTATTAAACGAAGGCAAAATGCATTTAACTTACTTCAAAAACAACAAAAAAAGAATTTAAGGTGCACTCGAGGTGTACTTAACGTACATTTAAATGTGAATATTTTTTTTATTACTCACGTATGCGACAGGGATTTATGAATACTGCGGTTAGGTGTGTCTGTCAATGTAACCCGGCCTACGTGATGTATCATTGTGTAATTAGCATTCCAGTCTGAGGGCACGACCTTGAACGAGTCTCTCCTCACCATCGGTTTGGGTGTGGTTGGTTGGTTGGTTACCTACCCTGCCATATTGTTGTTAAGTAAATAAATAAACAGCAACGAAAAAAAGATCCGATATCGCGCACAATCACCGAGCACGACGAACAATACGTACGAGGTATATTCCCCGCAACATCATACGATTATTATAATTGGTGAAGGCGTCCGTAATATTTTGCGCCAGTGTTTTATGACCGTTACGAATTCATTATGTACAGTGGCGGGTATTGTTACAATCACATCGCTTTTTTGTCATTATTAATAAAGATTAACGATCGACAATAACCTGGTAATCCGTGATCAAATCGTTGGTTCCAAATCAGGATACGCGATTTAAGTAATGCTTTAAAAGATTTTAAAACTGTTAGCAAGTTCGTTTAAAATTAGTAAAATAACATGGCTATGTTCTTAACGGCAAGTTCGAACTTGTTCGGGTATTGTCGAAACCAAATTGACACAAAAAAACGAACCACACTGACAAAACCTTACAAACCACAAAACAAAAGTATATGCCAAAACCATTCACAATACCACAACGAGCACAGTCCCACCAACAGCAACAGCCGACCGCAATACAAATACATTGTATGTATCAGCATGGTTGACTACCTGAAACGTATCTCACGTCAGTAAATATAACTTCGCTGTACGTTTAAACAAAAAATAATCATTTAAGGCCTCTCATTCACTGTCGCCTGTTCTACGGCAATCGTGGTTTGAGACACTACGAAAATAACTTCCTTTTTTCTTTATCAGCTAGTTCTTCACCATCCATCAGCTCAACGACATCTTTCCATTTGTTGTTCTTCATTTCGCGATTTGAATAAGTTTCGGATGCGACGTCTAAATGCCCTCCTCCTGTATATTTATATTATAAACTCTCTGTACGGAAAGCCATACAGTTTTATGAAAAATAAATATTTGTTAAAGAAACAGTGGGTATTTTTATCAAAGAACCTGTTTTTCTTTTCTGATGAGAGATGTGAACGGGATGGACTGTGCTGATCGGCTGCCCCTGCCAAGCGAACACGTGATAAGAAACAATCGGTTGTTGCCATCTCTAGTTCCATTCGAATTCTTGGTCTCCGACAATCGGCTGGTTACCGCAACCACGTGCATGAGCGCAAATTTTGTTTGTACTGTCTAATGGTTGTCTGTCAACATGTGCTGGCAACCAGTCGACAGTATAGAAGAGCCCTATGTAATTTTCTTTATTGTAAATCCAGTATTTTGTAGAGGTCAACAGCCTTATTTTTTTCATAAATTTTACACACACACACACACACACACACACACACACACACACACACACACACACACACACACACACACACACACACACACACACACACACACACACACACACACACACGCGACTGTAATTTAATTGTTTGAAACGCAGCCTATGAAAAATATGCACTGTTATCAGTTAGTTAACGCTCACGTTGTTGTATGTATTTTTAGCAAAAAACTTTTGATCCATTATGACGTTTGTCATTTTCAGTCTAAGTTTTACCACTGACGACGTCTCAACCCTGACCGAGACGAAGCGACTGGTCTTACTCGATATCGCGAGTAGCTGAAGTAAAGAAACACCCTCTGATTCTTTGTTTGTTCAGGGCGTTCAACTTCAGTTAATAGGGAACCATTAAGTTTAAGCGATTTTGTAATTATCGCTGTATGCTGTGCACCTTCGCTTTTAGGTCGGCGATTGCTAACAGTACCAACAACGAAATAATGGAATATGGTCTGAAAATATTTTTACAATTCCAATCGCATAAGTGTATGTTTCAAAATATTTCTAATTTCCCCTTTATGGGATGACTTAAATTGTAACGAAACTTTGTTCTCAAATACTGTATAACGTTTTGTCAAGACATTTTAGATTGTTCCAGTCACCTTTTATTCATTAATTTTTATTATCTACGATGTCCATACATCAGATTTACATATTGTGTAGTGTACTCCTAAAATTTTAAAAAGTAGTTTCTTTTTTAATTAATAGAACCTCTGTTATTTGAGGATTGATTGTAACAACTGCAGCAGCAACGTTTCTGCTACCTTCATCGCTCGTATTTAAGTATTCCAAATTCAGTGATTAGGGTGAATTGATAGAAATCTGCTAAACTGATTTGCATGCTTGCTAGATGATCTGTTATCGTTGTTACTAAGTTTGATCTACACTAGCCAGTGCTACATCAATTTATAACTGGTATCTAGACCAGTGCTACATTAGTATCTAAAAATATCCCCTAGATGGAAACACACGGGATATCAAACCAGTTGCAAAAATAAGTGTATTATATGATAATTAATTTTAAAAAAGGTTATCACAATAGGTTCTAGCTACTAGCGCATGACCGTTTCATGAATAGTGATAACTTAAAACATTTAAATAAAAATAATGTTTGAAAATAATATTACATGCGAAGATAAAAGATAGTTTTCTGTTTTATTCTGCATTGGAATTCCTTTAAAGGATCACAAAGTTTTTTTTGTTTGAGAAGCTTCTCTGTCCTTGCTTATTCCAGCGTAGAATCTTCGCCGCCCATAAACGTTATTCAGTAAATAATACTGGCATTATGCTGCATTACGTTCACCTTGTTGCAGTGAATACTTTAAAAAGAAATCCCTCCAAGGTTTTACCACGAGATTGTTTAGCGCTGTTATCTTCATATTTAACAACATTTCTATTAATATTTGTGTTCCAGCTTCTACTTCTCGGATTCGCTTCGCCGAATAAAAGTCAGAACACGTCGGGGGGGAGGGGGGGGGGGGGGGGACAAGCACACACGTTCAGCGACAGTGGGAGACAAACGGATTTAAATATTTGAAATTTATGGAGATAATTTGTGTACAGAGCTTTTTAGTTTGGTTATGATTCTGTTAGTATAAAAGTTCTTGTGACATGTAATGAATGGAGAACTTGGTTTTCCACATTCCACAATTATAAAAAATACTCATTTTCCAATAAAACGTATATGATAAATAATATTCCACACGTTCTAATAGAGGGAATAAATGATAACAAGACATAACATACAGATTTTAAATATTTTAATGGTCATAAAGAAAGAAAACGTTACTGGAAAAGTATGAAAGGCAAGCCAAATCCGATAAATAACTCTACACCGAACACGCCTAACATTTCGTGTATTTTTTTGAGGCAAGTCAGAGCACTTGATCGAACGCCACGAGACGGATCGATTATTTTCACCATGAAAAATGTCCTAAGAGTGCCAACTGTCTAATTCCTGTTTGGCTCATGAATATTTATCAATTCAAACCGGTTTCACGGTGTTTATTAACTCGGGTTTCATTCACGTCTTCTAACAAGTATGTCTGCCCGTAGTTTACACTCGCTCAACAACAGTTTTTTTTAAGCATAAAATTTTTCAGTTTATTTTAGTATTTATCATTCAAATGCTGCGTTCCGATAATATCCGGCGATAAAACGTTACCATGTAGAAACCAATGAAACCTGAAGTACAAAGCTGGTTAAACGGGGTTCAATAGACAGTCGCCCTTCATACCCGTAAGTGCGTACTATTACATATAATACATACACATACTACATACACACACATATGTATATACATATATATGTATATATATACATATAATAAACTACTATTACATATAATAGTAATAGGAAAGAGTAAAGAAAGGTAGATATGTAATATATACAGACAAACAGACAGTAAATAGATTAATACGCAGAAGAGCGAGTGAGAGGGGGGGAGAGAAAATACGAATATCTTAATAACTTTATTGGTGTATCTTCGTAGTAGTATCGTATCTGATAACGGACGATGGCTATCATTCTGCCAATAATATTTTTATTACCACTGACGGAAACAGGTCTCCTAATGGTTTCTCATAACACTGTGTCCGATACTTCAATCACGATGTACGCCTTCCGAGAGCCCGTTTTCCTTCAATTTATCCTTGCATATTTACGATGTCCCACAGTGGCCAATGTAAGATAATTTTTGAATGTTCATACGTCTTACAACTTCAGTATTTGGTTTTTACTCGTCGTGTCAGTTCAGTAATGGTAACGTAATCTGTCCAACTAATCTCCTGTACTCGCCAATGGAGTTCCATTTCGAAAGCCTCCACCCTCGTAACAGGAGTGTAGCGGTCACAGGACCGTACGTAATATTTAAGACTAGGCTAATGAACCTAGAGGAAGCGAAAAGTGTGGTGAAGCTTAACAGAGTGACAGGATTTGCAATCGACACATTTTAACAAAATAAGATTTATTAGCTTTCACGTTGCTGACACAATGTTCCAGTTTCACATTGATCTTTACATATAGTCATTAATTTATAGTATTTAGTAAATGGACATAAAAGATATACATATATATATTTTTCCAGACTAGCATACCCCATGAGGGAGAACAACGCGAACATTAATCCAGTAGAAATGACGGACCATACAAACGTTAACCCTACCACTTAATTAAAGAAAACACTAATAACCTTTGAGAATGATTATAATAAAAATAATGGTAATAAAGATAATCTGACTCCACATAGCTTAAGCAAAGCAACCATGCTTAAGTAGAACAGTTTAACCACCCACTCATGGTGTATGTTTGACAAGTTACAATGGAACCAGTTACAATTTTTACAACTTGAGTTCTTGTGACCTTGAGATATTTTCAGTTCTTAATAAGTTGTTACACGGACTGAGTTGACAGATATTTAATGTCGAAAACAAGGGTAGTCAGTCTATGGAGTTGATGAAGTTTGAAGAGGGATAAATGAAACGCTCCCACCTGTAAGTATGTAGCGACGAACTCAAGTTGAAACCGGATGAACTGTGGACGAGCAGATGTTCCGAAAATTGTCCATGTGCTATGGTGACTGCTTACTGGAAATCGTTCCTGGTCTTTCTGGATCTCCCGGTGTATTTTGATTCTTCCGCATTTCTTGGTCTGACGGCTTCGGGGAGCGCCTTAATGTAGAACCGCTCTGCTGGTGGTCACAGATGTTTGCATAACCACCGATCTTCCCCCTTTTTACTGGCTGAGGCAGGGACCCTATAACATTTTATCTGGGGATTAGCCGCCAGTTAATATACCCAGACACAATCTCTCGCCTCGGAACACAACCACCGCAATCACTTTGACAATTAATCTTATTAACACATTATTCACTTCAATTAAATCCAAATCGTTTAATTTCATTAAATAATAATAATTAATTTCAATAAACTTTAACTAAATAAGAGTTAACAAGAAATAAGTTCGTCCTTAGACAGGAAGTAACTAGTACATTAAAAATTTTACAAAGCATAAGGTTGTACAATAACGAATAAACCGGCCACACACACGCTTGCAGAATCGTAACACACATAATCCATAATTAAATAAAAATGAAATAAAATAATTAAGTATACACACATGAACGTCTTGAGGAGTCTACTCACGCATGAAAGAATTCAGACACACATAACCTCGGCCGTCCGACCAACGGGAATGTCCTGGTTGAAGGCTTGCTGAGAAATGAGGCCGAACCCGGGACTTGTTGGTCGTACCTGCCTGCGTAAAACAAACCTGTCCCAGTTTGTCAAAAATAAAGCCTTTGGCTAACCCATCGATCTAAACTACCTAGATCCATGGGCTAACCTAACTGCCGCCATTCTGAAATCCCAAAACAGCGCACAGCTGACTACAGCGACTGGTCACTAAATCGCGTCGCCGTAACTTCGACAATAGCACTGGCAGGCACTGCTGCCAACCGTGTTGGTAGACCTGAACAACTCTACACGCGCCGGGAAAATTCAATTCCTAGTCTGTGTATAATTTATTATCATCTATCGTGATTTATTGTTATCATCTACCGTTCTATTAAATATTTGATGTTATGAATAAAAAATACGTACGTTAAAAATTATTTACATTATTAAATGAATGTAATTTATGAACGTAATTTATTAATTACGTTAATAAATGAAAATTACTAAATATTTTTAAATTAACCAATTAGAGCGATGATTAAGAATGAGAAAAAGCAACACCGAAATCACCAGACGTTGCTGAACTCTCCAATCAAACCAACTAACTAAACGGCAGAGTGACAGAATATTTCTTGAAGACACAAGTTCTTCATTAAATAGTCGACAATGTGACCACATTTTTTTAAATTCCTTCCTATAATAATGAAGAGTGAAGAAATTCCTTGTAATTCGTGTAGAAAAAAACTGGCGACAATATCTATTCTTTTTACGACCGAAATATGGACAAGTACAGTACTGCCAATTTTCTAATACTTAAATCTTATTCATTCATAAATGTCTCCTTAATATTTAAATGTGGTCAATTTAAACCAAGATAACGACTTGTTCAGTATGTTCACACAACCGCATAGTATTCGTTTTCGTGGTACGCTAGAGGGGAGTGGAGCTGTACAGAGAAGATATAAGCTGGTAAACATATAACGATGGAGCTTAGAGATATTGTTTCAATTATCATACTGTGGATACTCTATCAACTATCTTGAGTTTATACTGTGAGTTCCGATTCACTGAATACTGCTAATTTCAAAATACTAATCGACAGAATACGCGATTCAAAAAACTCAACACTACAGCAAGTAATTTAAGTAGAAAGAGAAATGAAAAAATAGTGGAAACTAAAGCTTGATATATGTAACTTACAAGGTACAGTATATGGGAAAACTGTTAATGAAAGACTGCGTAAGTATGGTAATAATGGGGGTTCTGGCTCACAAAGGAATGCCGCCTTTCTTAAAAAACAATAAAAAACGCTAAAAAACAATATCTAAGAGATGACGCCGCCACCGCTGGACCCGCAGCATCCCAATGGACCACAGCATCCGCGAATTTCAGCGAAAAATTTTTTTTTTTTTTTATTTTATTTTTTTATTTTTTTAATTAAATTGATTTGCATATCAAGGGGATGGGTGGGGGGTGGGATGAGGTTCAATGGACCACCTGCATCCGTGAATATAATTTTTTATTTTTTTAATAAAGCTGATTTGCATATCAGGGGGTGGTGGTGGGTGGGAGGTTCCAACTTGATGCATTATAGTGTATATATTAAAATATATGATCAGAGTTACCAACCTTTGCAGTAGTTCAAATTTGTCGCGTGTTATAATGTATATTAAATCTATATGATCAGGTGTACCAACCTTTGCATGAGTTCAAATTTGTTGCATGTTATAATGTATATTAAATCAATATGATCAGGTTTACCAACCTATGCATGAATCAAACTTGATATGTGTGTTATATAGTGTATATAATAAAAAAAAAGATCAGGGTTACCAATCTTACATTATTGTGTATAGAACAGATCTGCCAACATTTTTTTCTGTGGTGGGAAATTCAAACTATATGATCATGGTTGTTGTCGATATCAATTCTCTCTTTGAATGTAAGTAACTCTCTGTCTCTAGACATAGTTATCCATCACGATATAAACTCTCTCTCTCTCTCTCTCTCTCTCTCTCTCTCTCTCTCTCTCTCTCTCTCTCTCGTTGTCAAACGTTATGTTCAAACCGTTTCTCCTCTCTCTCGTTAGTGGTCATTACCGCGCATGTATATGATTTTAGAAAGTTTATATATATTCGACAAATATTAACTGTGTACGTACGTACAAGCGCCCTCTCTCTCTCTCTCTCTCTCTCTCTCTCTCTCTCTCTCTCTCTCTCTCTCTCTCTCTCACTCGTTGTCAAAACGTCGACTTCATTTTCAATGTATTAAATAATTAATTAATAGTTTTATAATGCAGTCAGTGTGATTGATCCTTGTTAGGGGGGTCTGTATATGATTTTAGAAATATATATATTTGGCAAATATTAACTATGTGTGCGTGTGTGTGTGTTGTTGTCAATGAACTACTTACATGTGTCCACTCTCTCTCTCTCTCTCTCTGCGTCCATTGTATGTATATCGTTACAAATGACGAGTAGAAATCCAATAAATCGCTGTCGGACAATGTACGCACTGCTCACACACACATTGTGTATGTCTCTCTCTCGCTGCAAACGTTGACAAGAATTCCCTTATTCAACACTCTCACTCTCTTTCTCGCTCGCAGACGTCAGAAGAAATTCCTACTTTATAATGTAATTACCTGTGCGTGTGCTGTTACAGATGACAAATCCATACGTTAACGGCTTAACAAACTCTCTCTCACACACACACACACACACACACACACACACACACACACACACACACACACACACATTTAGTATGAACAGACGCGTCCTTGTTAGTAAAATGTACAAATCACATGACTTTATGTGAACGTCAAAGGGTTCAAAATAAAAATATGTAAAACAAAAATATATGAATTGTTATATATACAAATAAAATATATTACATATACTATTTGCAAATACAAATGATGTTGGTAATGTATGATTTTAAAGACAACTTTGTCACTAGCAATCTTCAATACGCTCTTCTTCATGTGGTACTACATTTGGTACAATACTTCTGTTTAATGGTTGCAGTTTACAAAATAATTACACACATAGGTTCAGTGGTGTATAGCGAAATAAATTAAAATTATACACACATGTTGTTACAGATGAAAACGGTGGTTGAAATTCATACAAATCTTCTGATGTAACGGTTCCCACAAGTAATACAGTTCACAAAAAAAAATAAAATTAATTGTACACATGTTCAGAGGTGTATAGTGAAATAAATTAAAATAAAGCCATAATTGTTTAAATGATTAAATATATTAACAATATTTTAAAATTCACAATATAAAATTGATTTTTTTTGAAAAGTTTATAAATTCACAATTCATAAATAAATAAATACATTATAAAATTGATATTTTTTTCGAAAAGTTTATATATAATTGTGTCGTACTCGTAGGAGAAGCAACCTGCACAGATCCTGCAACATACAATCAGCATAAAAATCATGTTAAATATCACACACACACATGTATAGTTGGCGGAATGCAAGAATCAACGCTTTACGCGAGTAACTTCTTAAATTATGTGTCATTCTCTCTCTCTCTCTCTCTCTCTCTCTCTCTCTCTCTCTCTCTCTCTCTCTCTCTCTCTCTCTCTCTCTCTCTCTCTCTCTCATAAGTTAATGTCCTTTCAAATATTATTCATCAAAACTTTGTAAATTAGAATCTGCACTACATTCAAACACACGCACACACAGTGATAAAAATTAGTAATGTAGGTTGTTACCTTAACGAGGTACTATCTCACCTGCGCTGTTTGGTTCCTCATTCCTCGAAACACGAGATGTAGGTCGCTCGGATTTATATGACGAAGTTCTTCATCTGTAAAGACGTCAGCATATCTCTTAGGTAGATATACGTGATAGCGGTACTCGCCATCTTCCAACGTTACAAGCACAGACTTCCCATATCTCGTGTCCACATGCACCATGTTAACGATTGGATACTGCTTGTTCACTGTTAATTCTGCACACCGTTTGTACTCAATAGCAGAAACTGCATTGAATTTTGTGATAAATGACATTATTAGAAATGAAGACGTCTGTATCAAACGATGCGGAACCAAACAATGACTGACTATTCGCTACAAAGAAGACTAGCGGCCATCAGGAAAGTTCGCTTTTTCATCGCCTGAAGCTGTGCATGTACATACATGCAGAATTAGCGCTGTTACAAAATATATATATTAGGAAAGCCCACAGACTACTTTCATACAGAAATAGTTATCGCCTGCAGCCATGTACAAGTTTCCTAAACGAAATTAACAATGCTATGAGACACTCACATTAAAAATGTTTGTATAACAGAAAAATCATTAATTATCCACTCTCTAAGTGCGTACACATTATGGTTTGTACAACGTGTAGAAGAAGAATTGCAATGTGTAAGACATAACGTACCGGGAAATAGATATGGTATGTATTTAGGGCAGCCAATGTCATCAAGATTTATTATATGATGATGGATTATTTTCGATTCTAAAAAACGTTTTTTCTCAAGACCCTTCACAAACACATATTTATATATGTTCGTATACGTTGTTAACACTGAAACAAGATTGTCGTACGGTGTCTCTCCTTCACTCCATCTGAGGCCATGATAATTTGATGTTAACCAGCAGTTGGTTCTAGTGTATTTTGAATTCGTAACGACTGTAGCAGGCGGGGCGAAAATCCAATGTCTGCATGCAAAACGTGTTATGTCCATGACTGACAATTCCTTTACTATATAATTGCTGTTGTCATCATAAAAGCAGTGAAAGTCAATTATTACAGCAGCGTTTTCCATTATACTATAAAAAAAACCCACACATTACAAACTAATATGTATAAACACAAATATCGTGGGGGAGCAGAGTCGTCGTCGCCGTCGGCAATTAATTTGGCACGTATCCGATAATGACCGTACGCAAGTGTATCACGGCCATTTTCTAGTATATAGCGCTTATCATCATACGGTGACAACGCTTGCTTATTTACGCGCATCGTGTACAGCGTATGATGATCGCTACGTAAACACAACGCACTGACAGAAAACTGACAATGATCAGTGAGACACTTGCGATACATATCGTGACGCAGACTCCTCTTAATAGCAACTCGAGGCACACCTTTACACACACGTTTTTGAGACTCATTGCTAGAATCTTCGTGGGCCACAAGGAACGAATAACATTTCGCTCTGAGACCTACGAATTCTCTAATAGGACGACCACACGTTTCATCCTTGAACAGTCCGACAACCTTTTTGTTCTTAAGGCTATAACAAGGATGAGACGTAGGGTAATCCGAGGTGTCAAAAACGTGCAAGTCCTTCTTCATATCTGCATACAAGTCTGATGTTTGAATATTATACATCAGACTGTCTGTATCAGTCATTAACAATTTAACGTTGCGGCCGTACTTGGCGACAGCATAACGATAATGAAAGTCGTACATTATTGTTTTGCTAACGTCAAGCACCGTGAAGCCGACATACACGGGACGATCGATAAACGGTTTCAACCAAGCGCTTTGCTTAAAACACATCACCCTATGAGTCGCTTTCAGCTCTAAACCAAGACTTAAATACAATTTCAAATTTCGATAATGGAGAACGTAATTTTGTTTGTCCTCCAAAGTCGTTAACAACTTCTCTACGGATGACCCTGATTCGTTATACGATGATCTGTATATACTCTCGTGTAAACGTTTGGAAAAGGGAGAAAGGATATCGGATGTTACGCGCTGGCGCACAGGTGCAAGCGGGTAGTCGGAATGCAGGTCGTGTAGGGTATTAGGATAGTGTAGGTCGACTTCGAGGATGTACCCGATGTCGGAATCATCACTCACATTACGTAAGTCCAAGGACTCGATTTCGTTACGATCGAGCCATCGGAAGTCTGCGTAAGGGAGTGGGTGCGACATGGCTGCACCGTATAGATTGTTACAGTCCGTATACAGAATGAAGGAGGTCGGTTTCGAAACATCGTACTGATCTGGAATCAAAGGGTTGTTAGCGACAGCATGACGGTTGGATATCATCGCGCAGCCTCCGCGAACCTCAGACTCTACAAACAGATGTTGATTTATCTCTGTCAATAGCTCTAATTCGACCCCTGTCATTTTTAGCATCGCGTTCCAAGCGAGTCCGGGAAGCGAGTAAAAATGACATGGGTCCAAGCAGTAATCGCGTAAGGCCATGTCCCGAAAACTTTCAAAAACATCGGCCAGCAGCATTACGTTTGTCAACAAATACAAATCATGGTAATCTCCAAACGTACGCAGATTGAATGCACTCCACACGTTTTGTGCGTGCTCGTAATCCGCGTCCGAAATAGATGATTCCATCAACCGGTTATCAAAGTGTTCACGAGCGGGTAGACTTGTTTCGTTGAACCGATCAATACTGTCAACATACTCGTATGGGTATACCCCCTTGCGTACGAGCAGATTGGTCTGTTCATCGAAACCCCGTCTAAGCATTTCCTCTCTAAGCAAAGGAAATTGGCTCCCGGACGTGGACAGATTGGTAACGAGTGTGTCCAGAGAGCGATTAAGAAATTGAAAAGAGTCTACGAAACGCAAGGGACCCAGGGAGAACGACACGTAACGCTCGCTGGATGTCGCGATGCAGGATACGCGTTCGTCCTTATATTTCCCCAAACCCAGCATTAAATGGTGACAGTCGTAGCCACGAAGGTTGTGAAAGAAGACGGGGATATGACGAGGCATCTTGTAGCTCAGATTACAGCTATTATGAGCTGCTCCCAAGAATTAAGATGACAATGATTGCGTACCTTGTCATCGTCTGTCAAAGGGCGCTCATACAAATGACAAACGGTGGCGTTAGTGAACGCAACATTGTCATCATTGGACATAATTAATTGTACGTTATGTCGTACTACCTTCATCATATCCTCGACGTCTTTCATCAACCACGAGAAGAAAGTGTCTACGACGTTTTCACCTCGATAAACTTTAGCCTCTCTCCAGAGGCTGTGCGTGTGATCGACGATAGCATAGGAGAAACCTGACGGAATATGCATCGCTTCGTATGATGTGGACGATACAGGAGGAGAAGTTATTTTCTGACGGGTACCGCTGCTATCGACTGAGTAGAATTCACCTAACTCTTGCACTGTCGTCGGGACGTTGTTACCAGGTGAACACGATTGAAGCGGAGTGATGAGGGACTCGAAGTCGGCGTAGACGGTGAAGGGTACTTTAAGACAGTGTGCGTAATTTTTAAAGGACATAAACTTCTCCTCCTCCGTGGGCATTTTGGTTTTCTGCTCGCCGTAAGGTGTGCAGTAGGGGAGATGATCGGACAGACCATGTTCTGTGGTGAAACGATGCAGGCAGTAGTCGCAGTAAAATGATTTATGAGCGTGTTTTGTTAGGGATGATAACAATCTACTCATGTTACTGATAAGACAGTAATGTTTTCGGCTATTTGTATCGGTCAGAAGCAAAAGATTAATGTGATGCGACCTGTCCTTATTCGAGGTAATTCTCAGAGAGTAAACCTCATTTTTTGATTCGTTTCTGATATTGTCTTCTATATCATAGCCGAAAACGTTTATAGAAATGTTAGGATTCTGTGCTTCAAATTTGGAAATGGACTTTAACGAAACAGGGTACTCGATACCGGTCATATTTAAGGTGTTTATGAAGGGGATGTAGTTTGAAGCACGTTCTTTATTATGTTGTTGAGGGTGTATGTGAGCTAGAACAGACCACAGAAAACACATTTCATCTTGGGGGTTCTTGATGTTGACTACTGCCTTGGTGAGTGAGAGTTTTCGCGGGGTTGGAAGGTAGGAGGACGCTGCTAGAGGCTGGTACCGTCCAACAACCAGTTCCAGCTTCAGTACAGCATCCACCGACCATCCGCTCCCGTCACGGGTAAAATTAGATATGCTATTGAAGATTTTATCGTAGGATTCATCGAGTAGACAATTCAACTCGTCGCTGTGGTCCGTGAGCAACGTGCGACAACGTCCGTGGAAGACGGCGTCTTTCGTTACCTCTTTCTCCTCACCACTGTCACCATCTACCACGGTTTTGGTAAAACGTATCCTGCACGCAATATGCCACTTGATATTGCGTAAACGTGCCTGCTCTGCCTGAATATCCTCATGCAATAAAGGACGTGCCTCAGTCATTACGAATACTATGTCATGATCCGACGCGTTGACGTTCACTGGAAGGTAGTCGAAGGTTGTGATGCACCCTCGGACACTACTGTTCCTCTCGATATAAAACCGAGTCACAACTGAAACAATAGAAACATGAGTATTATTAACCAATAGGAATAATAAATAACGTGCACATAAATTAATGTTTGTAGTAAATAAATAACACTCGTCGGGGTAATATGTCAGTTTATTACAAACCGTGAAGATGTCGGCTACTCCTGATTTTAGTATTGAAAGTGAAAGAATAAAATCGTTCAAGTATTGGGAAGTGACGTTTATCAGCCCTGACGAGTTAGCGTTTGCAGGGTTCTACTTCTACCCTAGAAATTTCGATGTTTGTGGGCATAGTATGTCATTCGTAGACGATAGAGTTAAATGCTTGTGTTGTGGAATTGAATTAGTTGATTGGAAAGAACGTGACAAACCTATGAAGGAACATGAAAAATTTTCATCTACATGTCAATTTCTAAACGATGTTAAGAGAGAGACTTTTCATACACACCAATAGACATAGTATGACTCAAACGTTAATTCGCATCAGCAAGTTTGAACGCTACATAATTACAAAAAATAATTTCTTAACTGTGACAATTGGTATTGAACTTTTTACCTTGTTCAGTCTGCTCCTGCCTACGTTCCTGCTGAAGGTTGGCCATGATCTTCAAGAGAGAGAGAGAGAATGAATGAATACTGAAAAACAAAAGGAACTGTTATAACACTGGTATTATGTTAGTGTATCTTAAACGTTTTATATCAATTTGTAACATACAATTTGTAGCGCAGCAACATGAACGAGTGGTAAGTAAGACGCTGTTGCAAAGTTCATCGGTTATATATAGTGCGAGTGTCGATGTGTATGCAACTGTACTAAAAAAGCTGTTATGCACATGCGCAAATATTTCAAATGCACTTACGTAGATGACTGAAAAAGAGATGATTTACATAATAAATGTACGCTTAGACCAACTACTTGTTAGATCGAGAAAATTAAGTTTATTTTCGCGCGCGCACACACACACACACACACACACACACACACACACACACACACACACACACACACACACACACACACACACACACACACACACACACACACACACACACACGACGTAACCATACACACGCGCAACGCGCGCACACGTTGGGTTGAATCATGTACACGTTAGGTCCAATTACGTTTGTTACACGTTGTGTCGCACTGACTTGATATTTATAGATGACCTCCATACAAAACACAGATAACAGATTTAAATAATAATAATTTCATGCTTGCAATATATACAACCTATGTACACAAACTTATAAAGCATCAAACTATATATCCTTCGTTGGGTTGTACACAAACGCACGCAACGTAACCATACACACATACACACACACGCACGCACACGACGTAACCATACACACGTGCAACGCGCGCACACATTGGGTTGAATCATGTACACGTTAGGTCCAATTACGTTTGTTACACGTTGTGTCGCACTGACCTGATATTTATAGATGACCTAAAGCATCAAACTATATATCCTTCGTTGGGTTGTACACAAACGCACGCAACGTAACCATACACACATACACACACACACGCACACGCACGCACACGACGTAACCATACACACGTGCAACGCGCGCACACATTGGGTTGAATCATGTACACGTTAGGTCCAATTACGTTTGTTACACGTTGTGTCGCACTGACTGATATTTATAGATGACCTCCATACAAAACACAGATAACAGATTTAAATAATAATAATTTCAGGCTTGCAATATACAACCTGTGTACACAAACTTATAAAGCATCAAACTATATATCCTTCGTTGGGTTGTAATTATTACTAAACAGTAATACATGCTTAGAATGAAAATATTTGCTATGATTTTAGTAACATATAACAGCGTCTTACATACCACTCGAATCTATATATAACGTTCTGTTTCAGATGATAATAATAATAGTTTGAATATAAAAAGACTGTGTATGAATACAAAGAAATATCAAACACAACAGATCAATTATTTGAGTGAACGTGATTGTGTATATGAGTAGGAAAACAAACGAACCGGTAAACATTATGAATTTCCATATGATTACAACAACAGCTTAACTCAAGAACGCACGCTTTAAATTCAGCTATACCTAAAATATATCTTCAATTAGAAGTGTGATATAAAAAGTACAGTAAGAATATATTTCAGAAATTGTAATTTGATCACACACACGCACATACACTTATTTGAATTAGTCATGTATTAAATCAATAAATAATGCACTTGATAATGTTTTTTATGTTTAAATAATATCTGTACATACAATAAAATTATGCTGTACACTTACCAAACTAGCGTATGTTGACTACACGCACTTAAAAAATGACGAACGTTGTGTATATTGAAGCTCACACGCTAAATTCAGCTATACCTAAATATATATCATCAATTAAAAGTGTAATATAAAGTACGTTAAGAATATATTCAGAAAATTGTAACAGACATAATAATTTGATTATACACACACACACACACACACACACACACACACACATGTATTAAATTCAAATATATATATATATCTTCAATTAGAAGTGTAATACAAAAAATACGGTAAGAATATATTTCAGAAAATTGTAGCAGACATAATAATGTGATCATACGCACGCATACACATACATGTATTAAATTCAATAAATAATGTTTTAATGCAAATAATTTTTACGTTTAAATAAAATCTGTACATACAATAAATTATGTTCACTTACCAAACTAGCATGTGTTGTCTACACACTTGCGTATACTGAGACGTACAATAATACAAACAGTCTATCAACTATTAAAAATGCAGTGATAGATTTATCAGCACACGCAAGCAGTCAATGAGAAATTATCATTGATTTTCTTGCGTATATATTGTTCTCTGGTAGTGGGGAAAGCAAGTGTCTGTTTTGGAAGTAAATACTTTCTAATCCATAATTACTTGCGGTGCTGCTGCTAATGAGTGTCATGCGTCAAATTAGAAAGTGAAAGGAGGATTTAGCGAATACACAATGGTTTATTTCGTTATAAACCTCTGAACATACATGCAATTAGTTGTATAGTAATCAGAAATGTGTGAGAGAGAGAGAGAGAGAGAGCGAGAGAGAGACACAATTTAATAGTTTGAATTTCATACCACAAGGTAAAATATATTTTTTAAGTCGTGGGTTGTTTCTTGCAATCACGAAAATTATTATTTAAAACTGATAATTGTTTTATTAAAATCTTAGCGCTATATACTAGACAATGGCCGTGATACACTTGCGTACGGTCATTATCGGATACGTGCCAAATTAATTGCCGACGGCGACGACGACTCTGCTCCCCCAACTGCTAAAATTCCACGTTACACCACCTGTTAAAAACAAAAAAAATTCTCACTGTGATATCCTTAGTTATTGCCTCTCCACACTTCAGTTCGGACGGCAGTAAACGTAAGTTTGTGTATTATTATTATTGTAACCATATTTGTGTTTATACATATTAGTTTGTAATGTGTGGTTTTTTTTTTATAGTATAATGGAAAACGCTGCCGTAATAATTGACTTTCACTGCTTTTATGATGACAACGGCAATTATATAGTAAAGGAATTGCCAGTCATGGACATAACACGTTTTGCATGCAGACATTGGATTTTCGCCCCGCCTGCTACAGTCGTTACGAATTCGAAATACACTAGAACCAACTGCTGGTTAACATCAAATTATCATGGCCTCAGATGGAGTGAAGGAGAGACACCGTACGACAATCTTGTTTCAGTGTTAACAACGTATACGAACATATATAAATATGTGTTTGTGAAGGGTCTTGAGAAAAAACGTTTTTTAGAATCGAAAATAATCCATCATCATATAATAAATCTTGATGACATTGGCTGCCCTAAATACATACCATATCTATTTCCCGGTACGTTATGTCTTACACATTGCAATTCTTCTTCTACACGTTGTACAAACCATAATGTGTACGCACTTAGAGAGTGGATAATTAATGATTTTTCTGTTATACAAACATTTTTAATGTGAGTGTCTCATAGCATTGTTAATTTCGTTTAGGAAACTTGTACATGGCTGCAGGCGATAACTATTTCTGTATGAAAGTAGTCTGTGGGCTTTCCTAATATATATATTTTGTAACAGCGCTTATTCTGCATGTATGTACATGCACAGCTTCAGGCGATGAAAAAGCGAACTTTCCTGATGGCCGCTAGTCTTCTTTGTAGCGAATAGTCAGTCATTGTTTGGTTCCGCATCGTTTGATACAGACGTCTTCATTTCTAATAATGTCATTTATCACAAAATTCAATGCAGTTTCTGCTATTGAGTACAAACGGTGTGCAGAATTAACAGTGAACAAGCAGTATCCAATCGTTAACATGGTGCATGTGGACACGAGATATGGGAAGTCTGTGCTTGTAACGTTGGAAGATGACGAGTACCGCTATCGCGTATATCTACCTAAGAGATATGCTGACGTCTTTACAGATGAAGAACTTCGTCATATAAATCCGAGCGACCTACATCTCGTGTTTCGAGGAATGAGGAACCAAACAGCGCAGGTGAGATAGTACCTCGTTAAGGTAACAACCTACATTACTAATTTTTATCACTGTGTGTGCGTGTGTTTGAATGTAGTGCAGATTCTAATTTACAAAGTTTTGATGAATAATATTTGAAAGGACATTAACTTATGAGAGAGAGAGAGAGAGAGAGAGAGAGAGAGAGAGAGAGAGAGAGAGAGAGAGAGAGAGAATGACACATAATTTAAGAAGTTACTCGCGTAAAGCGTTGATTCTTGCATTCCGCCAACTATACATGTGTGTGTGTGATATTTAACATGATTTTTATGCTGATTGTATGTTGCAGGATCTGTGCAGGTTGCTTCTCCTACGAGTACGACACAATTATATATAAACTTTTCGAAAAAAATATCAATTTTATAATGTATTTATTTATTTATGAATTGTGAATTTATAAACTTTTCAAAAAAAATCAATTTTATATTGTGAATTTTAAAATATTGTTAATATATTTAATCATTTAAACAATTATGGCTTTATTTTAATTTATTTCACTATACACCTCTGAACATGTGTACAATTAATTTTATTTTTTTTTGTGAACTGTATTACTTGTGGAAACCGTTACATCAGAAGATTTGTATGAATTTCAACCACCGTTTTCATCTGTAACAACATGTGTGTATAATTTTAATTTATTTCGCTATACACCACTGAACCTATGTGTGTAATTATTTTGTAAACTGTAACCATTAAACAGAAGTATTGTACCAAATGTAGTACCACATGAAGAAGAGCGTATTGAAGATTGCTAGTGACAAAGTTGTCTTTAAAATCATACATTACCAACATCATTTGTATTTGCAAATAGTATATGTAATATATTTTATTTGTATATATAACAATTCATATATTTTTGTTTTACATATTTTTATTTTGAACCCTTTGACGTTCACATAAAGTCATGTGATTTGTACATTTTACTAACAAGGACGCGTCTGTTCATACTAAATGTGTGTGTGTGTGTGTGAGAGAGAGAGAGTTTGTTAAGCCGTTAACGTATGGATTTGTCATCTGTAACAGCACACGCACAGGTAATTACATTATAAAATAGGAATTTCTTCTGACGTCTGCGAGCGAGAAAGAGAGTGAGAGTGTTGAATAAGGGAATTCTTGTCAACGTTTGCAGCGAGAGAGAGACATACACAATGTGTGTGTGAGCAGTGCGTACATTGTCCGACAGCGATTTATTGGATTTCTACTCGTCATTTGTAACGATATACATACAATGGACGCAGAGAGAGAGAGAGAGAGAGAGAGAGAGAGAGTGGACACATGTAAGTAGTTCATTGACAACAACACACACACACGCACACATAGTTAATATTTGCCAAATATATATATTTCTAAAATCATATACAGACCCCCCTAACAAGGATCAATCACACTGACTGCATTATAAATCTATTAATTAATTATTTAATACATTGAAAATGAAGTCGACGTTTTGACAACGAGAGAGAGAGAGAGAGAGAGAGAGAGAGAGAGAGAGAGAGAGAGAGAGAGAGAGAGAGAGAGAGAGAGAGAGAGAGAGAGAGAGAGAGAGAGAGAGGGCGCTTGTACGTACGTACACAGTTAATATTTGTCGAATATATATAAACTTTCTAAAATCATATACATGCGCGGTAATGACCACTAACGAGAGAGAGGAGAACCGGTTTGAACATAACTTTTGACAACGAGAGAGAGAGAGAGAGAGAGAGAGAGAGAGAGTTTATATCGTGATGGATAACTATGTCTAGAGACAGAGAGTTACTTACATTCAAAGAGAGAATTGATATCAACAACAACCATGATCATATAGTTTGAATTTCCCACCACAGAAAAAAATGTTGGCAGATCTGTTCTATACACAATAATGTAAGATTGGTAACCCTGATCATATATTTTAATATATACACTATATAACACACATATCAAGTTTGATTCATGCATAGGTTGGTAAACCTGATCATATAGATTTAATATACATTAAACATGCAACAAATTTGAACTCATGCAAAGGTTGATACACCTGATCATATAGATTTAATATACATTATAATACGCGACAAATTTGAACTAGTGCAAAGGTTGGTAACTCTGATCATATATTTTAATATATACACTATAATGCATCAAGTTGGAACCTCCCACCCACCACCACCCCCTGATATGCAAATCAGCTTTATTAAAAAAATAAAAAATTATATTCACGGATGCAGGTGGTCCATTGAACCTTATCCCACCCCCTTGATATGCAAATCAATTTAATTAAAAAAATAAAAAATCAAATAAAAAAAATAAAAAAATTTATTCGCGGAAATTCGCGGTGCTGTGGTCCATTGGGATGCTGCGGGTCCAGCGGTGGCGGCGTCATCTCTTAGATCTTGTTTTTTAGCGTTTTTTATTGTTTTTTAAGAAAGGCGGCATTCCTTAGCGAGCCAGAACCCCCATTATTACCCTACTTGCGTACTATCTAGCATATTTTAATATTTTACTTCTTGATGAAAAGGCAGGATTTCGAAATGGCCGTTATTACACTGATGACGTGTTCTTTGAAAACACTGATTGAGAAAAGAAAGGGATTTAACTTGGAGATAATCCTGCCTTAAGTAACTATGAAAAAACGTTTAATAGAATTAACAGATCCATTCTATGAGATATTATGCATTAGAGAGATTATCATAGATATTTTATCGACGTTATAAGGAGCTACTATTATCGTACAAGGATAGTATATTGTCTATAAAAGAGGATCTGAAAGAGGAGAGACAGCGCCAAGGCTGAAGCATATCTGTGACATTGTTTAAAATCTATATTGATGACACAGTTAGAGAGCGGAAATTAAGAATGGACTTAGGGGTAAAAATAAATAATAGAACAAACTTCAATACAATGCTGTTTGCGAATGATCAGGTAATAATTCAAAACAATATGTGCAAGTTTCAAAGATCGATGTTTCAGTTACAAGTCTGTTCGAATTATAACATGAAAATTTCTGTGCAAAAGACAAAAACTAATATGTGCAAGTTTCAAAAATCGATGTTTCAGTTACAAGTCTGTTCGAATTGTAACATGAAAATTTCTGTGCAAAAGACAAAAACTATGACTTTTGTGGTATAATATCCCTTGCTAACTAAAACTGTATTAGATAATAAGAGTATACAGCAAGTGTCATATTCCTGTTATCTTGGTTGTGACATCACTTATAATGTAGATCATGATGTTGATCATAAGCTGGTCAAGTTTCAATCATACGTAGGACAATTCGTCATGTATTATTGAGGAAAAGAAGGAAAGACTCGACTAAAATTTTATGAGGTAATGGTTCTGAAAATTGGATTCCGGGGAAGAAGACAGGCCTCGGAGATGAAGTTCTTATGATCCGTTAAAGGCCGCAAACAAAGTAATAAGACTTTACAACGAAGACATACGCAAAGAGTTAAAAATTGTTAATGTTCGAGATACTGCAGAAAACGAAGAGAGATAGACTGCTCATCTGAATACGATACTGGATGGCAGGTTGCCCAAGGAAGTTTAGTATCCATATTAAACAAATGTGGATAAATTTTGGCCAATATTGTATCAGCTATCTTCAATCAATATTGTGAGTTCCGATTCACTGAATTATCTAATTTCAAAATTGTGTTCGAAAGAAAAAAAATTTAAAAAACAACACTACAGCAAGCAATTTAACTGGAAAGAGAAATGCAAAAATACCGTGAAACGTGAAGTTCTGGAAACTAGTGTAAACAGTGGGAAAGAGGCAAATTATGCAGAATGGTTATAAGTAAAACAGTTCAGTGACTGCGCAGTAATTTGGTAATTCCGTTTCCCACCGCGTTGACAAGTTGGTTTACTAGCCAGGGCCAGTGCCTAGAAGACTTACCGTTTAAAACGAACAGGAAACATTAACATGA
This sequence comes from Magicicada septendecula, assembly GCA_034769895.1. Classification (NCBI taxonomy): domain Eukaryota; kingdom Metazoa; phylum Arthropoda; class Insecta; order Hemiptera; family Cicadidae; genus Magicicada; species Magicicada septendecula. The sequence goes on along the minus strand of CM068371.1, from coordinate 165,923,277 downwards.
CACGCGTGTGAAGTAACTAAGATTTGATACATACTAAACGAGGCAAGCACACTTTGTATACATTAAGAAATATATTTGGAACAAGGACACTATTCATCGCATTAACCTTAAATGGTCACTGTATAATCGAATACATAGTTTCCTTTTTAGTTCTAAAGACTGTCTATTACCTGTAACAGTTTAGCAGTATGTGACGTCCCTATAATCTGTAAGATGTCTGGCTAGTCTTAGTCTAACTTTATGTAACTACGCAAAACAGTACTTACTATCAGGTATTCCGTCATCAGGATCAAGTATAAACTCTCATCAAGCAACACTTTATTTCTTTTCACTTTCCAAAGAAAAAAATATCGGTATGGAGAACCATACATGACTTCCATGTTCTGAGATTTATATTTAAAATCATTTTCGAAATGAAATATTTCCATAGAAACTACTTCTTTCTACAGCCTTAATCACAGTACTGTGGTCACTAACATATACCACCTCACGTTAGCGCACTCGATTTTCACTGATGATGTGAGTCGATGGCACTGCCGAAACGTCTAGTTTTGCAGAAAATAATGGACCACGGCCAAACAGCTCGGAAAGGAATTTTAACAACTACTTCTTTGTTGGCGATAACATGGTACACATACAAAAACTTATCCCCTCCCCTTCAACTATTATTTTAATTTTCAGAAAATACCCCCCTTCCCCTTCAACTACCCTTTGCATTTATAGATATTTCATCTACTTTTCTACAGTGGATTACTATGACCTCATTTTCAGGATACTTTATTTATCAAAATTAAGTACTTTACTCTTTTTGCAGGTAAACTATCCCTTCCCCTTAACCGATCTTCACCAAAGTCAATAGGCCTTGAGACCTCTACAACTCTGGCACTTATGCAAACAATTATTCGGTTCTGTTTGAATTTGTGGCAGTTATCGTTCGCTATAGAAAAAATTCCACACACAGACACTTTTCGGAAAATGACTTTTCTTCATGTTTTGAGGGTAGTACAATCAGAACCAGCCCTTATCTCGAACACGATTTTTTCGCCATCACTATACTTCCATTTCCTTATAGAACAAGGAAGTAAAAGAAAGAAAAATCGTTACAATAAAACATACAGTCAGCTTATTGTCATACTACGACGGGTAACAAAACATGGAAATTTCCAATGTTCAATACATAATTATTAAAGTCACTATCACAGGTGGGGGTTTGTTAAGAAATTTAATAAACAGGTTAAGAAAATAAAATTTAGTTTGCTCTTTCTTTTTTTACAGTTGATTTATACAGTCATTCGCACAGCCTGTATTTTACTCAGCCCTTGAATAACAGACAGATAAAGAATCAAGAAAATGACGGACGTGCAATTGAACAAATTTCAAACGATCTACGACAGAATAACGCCTAACTGTTAACCAGTTGTTATATAAAAAAAATAATTTTTACTTACAATAACTGAAAACACTCAGCACATGATAAAGCAATAAGTAAACGCATAAGTTAGCTCCAAATTTACATCACTTGAAACTATCTTCAATCACGGATTGATTTACAATTTTTAATATCATTCCTTTCTTTTAAAAAACTTCGAAATTTTTTTTTAATTTGGTTCTTGTCATATTATATACTTCATCGTAAATTTACACCAATTTATTACAAATTAGGGACAAACTCACAATCATATGACACGTGTTTGGTATATGGCACGACAGTTACGGTATGGCCTTTACACTGGTACGACTACCCAATCAACAAAATATTTTATCCGAGGTTGAACACTTTCATATTTTGTGTCTTAGCCTGTCACGGCCGGCGTCAACTCTGCCAAAGTCGTTGATCCTTGCCGGGCTATTAGGCCGTGGTCTAATACTGTTTATAACAACAGGGCATCTTCAGTGTTTCACGATTGTAAGTTTAACTGGAATGATGTCCACCAGTTCCCTCAGTACTGCGGTAAAGAACTTAACAGCATTAGACTACGGCCTAATAATAGCCCGGCAAGGATCAACGACTTTAACAGATTTTCATATTTAGCATAAATTCTGTACAACGTCTGCTCTAAACTATTTGTTCAGCCAAGGCAATAGATTAGTAGGCTATACGATCCTCGCGTAAAGATATATAAAAATATAATGAAGTCATAATATACGTCATTCCGATTCGCGACTGGTTTTTTGACAACGATCTTGAAGAATTAAATGCTGGAAGAAAGGCTGGTTTTATTTTCTCAGTGCACATAAATGGATTAAAACTGATTTTCGGCTAAATCCTTTTTCGTTTACCGCTCCCAGTTTACGCGTTAACAGTATGAACAATACATTAATAATTACATCTAGGATTACAAATTTTATCAATTGTTCGTTCGTTAATGCGTTCTTATACATGACCGAGTTGGTCTCCGTTCCGTTTTATGGTGATCACGAAGACATACGCAGAAAATATGTCATACACCTTATAAAGGGCTGAAATTGTAATCTAATATTCCATCATTTAAAATGGCCGGTTGACAGAATGTTTGTTCAGGTAGTAAACCTACACGTCATCCATGTCTGTAAAACCCTTTCCTTAAAAGTATACTAGTTTCCTATTCAACGTCTTGAATTCCACTAGTACATAATGACGGACTAATAGCACTTAAAGAGGTCACAAACGGGCTTAAAAAGGTTATAAAACGTTAAATGTTTTTATTACACAAACGAGATTAAAAAACAAATAAAATGAATTATTTTAAAAATCGGTATGTATTATTTAAGTATTTACTCATTAGTTTCCTTAAAAAGTGTATACATAAATCTCATAAACAAGCTCTTACTGTTAATAAGAAACTCAAAACTAATTAATGCATTAGTGGGCATAATATATAATAATTGCAGGCTTTCATGTAGTTTCAGTATAATTATATTTACATAACTAACAATCTGTATAATCTAGTAAAGTTTCGAGTAAGTGGGGCGGTTAAGTAAACAGATGGATACGGCGCACGGCTACTAACAACCTAGACGTGCCGAGTTCAATTACCGGGGCGCACCATCAAATCGAGACGCGTTTTTCAACTCTCAGGTCGACTCTTGCGTACCTAAGATAACATCCTGGAATAATAAAAGGCGGCTGAAGCGTAGTCGTGGCCACACTATGGGGTACGGGTCAATATGGCAGCCTACCCTTTGTTTGTCGGTGGTGCAAAGGTACCAATATTATTATTTTGTTTTACGCAGATCAAAATACTCTAATAATACTGTACAGAGGCAACCAATGTGTTAACGTGAGTCTCATGCAGTTACGTGCAATTGTGTCATACGGTAAGAGAGACACGGTGTACGCACGCAGTACAATATACGAGGGTCATTCAATAATTAAAGAGACAAATAACTGTAGAGGAAAAACGATTGGTAGGCGGAGTACGGGTGTTTCAGAACTGTAAGCTGGCATCGCTGTGATGAGTTCTGATCAGCTGTTTGATTAGAATTATTTTGTTTATGATCTCAAATTTCATTTAACAATGGCGAGTCCTCTTTAAGTTTCGGAATTAGTTGAACAACGTGCAGTGATCCGTTTTTTGCTTTCTGAACATGAAAAACCAGCTCAAAATTACTCAGGTAGGCTATGACTACAGAACAAGCTGTATGAACCGCAAGTATAAGCGGATAGAACAGTTTAAACATTGTTCAGTGTCTAACGTGTGCCGTTCTAGACGTCCAGGTCTTTTGGGATGCTGAACGGCCGTCTTTTATTTTTCAGAAGATCAGCGGACAATAAACAGTACATACTACTCTGACATGCTTATCAATTAAGTAACACCGGCAGTGATGCGCAAACGTCCTGCATTTATGCGCAAACACGTCATTGTCCTTCATGATAACGCCCGTCCACACACAGCTCAGTTAACACGTGATACCATCAATAAACTGGCTTGAGAGACTCTACCTCATCCTCCCTATAGCACCCACTTGGCTCCTTGGCTCCATCTGATTTCCACTTGTTGAGTCTACTCAAGGAGAGGTTACATGGTATGGAGTTTTATGACAACGACGAGGTCAAAGAAAATGTCCTAAAATGGCTCCGACATCAACATAAAGATTTCTTTGCAGCAGGCATATAAAAGCTTATTCAAAGATGGGACAAGTGTATTAACGTTGCTGGGATTACGTTGATAAGTAAAAAATTTGTCATACTGATTCAATGAACCGTTTTATGTCTACTGCTGTCCGTCTCTTTAATTACTGAATGACGCTCGTATACTCACTGTTATGTTAGACTATGGAATAAAACAAACAACAAAAACACAAGGTATTCCCAATGGAAGGAGAAATTCTACACTTATAAGGTCATAAGTACGTCCAACAGCAATGCCAAGTTAACGCAGATTTCACCTGAAATTACGCGAACGTGACGGAACGTTTTCACTGCATAACAGTCAATAAAGAAAAGAAGTGCACACAAGTGTATAACGAAAGCGGGTGCTCGCTGTGACCTTTGTGTCTGCTGTATGTAGCATAATTAGTTTTACTCAGATCATAAGTTTTTAACAAGCAAACTCCAGACGTCGCCTCGGATGCGGAAAGATTTGGAGCTCTATTCACGCCAATCTAACAGAAAAGTGCTGTACGAGATTCGATCAAAAAATTCATACCATTGTTTGTTTATTATGAACTTATTTACATTCTTTATTTATACGAACTTATAAAAAAATTATGACTTTATTCTTCCCCCCCCCTTATATTGCCCCCTTCAAAGTAATTCTCACGAGATAAAACACATGCCAACGTTTTTCAAGTCTTCAAAACATTTCTGGAAGGCACTTACTTAAGTAAGGCTTTCAAGTACTAAGCCTTAAACTTACTTAGCGATTTTTGTTTTACATCTTTAGCGGTCACGAAACTTTGTTTAGCATTGACTGATTTAGCCTTGGCAAGAGGAAAAAGTCATATAGGGTCATATCTGTTTAATATGACGGTTGCGATATGACTAAGGTCATTGGCGGATTTGGACTTTTTGCGGTTCTAGGCCCGGAGGCCCCCCTTTTAGCACAGGAAAATTTATTATCCCATTTTAACACACTTTCAACGGTTCTGTATCACTCGTCTCCTTGAGACTTTGCTTTCATTTTTTATTTCAGTAAAAGGTATTTGACAGTGATTTATTTCAAAACGCACTTTACATTAGAATTATCTGCTAAAACTGTATGCATGATCGTTTAAAATAAATCAAGGATAACATAATAAAATCACAAAACTAATTAATTAGAAAAAACTTAATCGTCACTTCGCAGATGTGTATTTCCTTAACAAATCAATGCAATTTTATTATTACGATGCATTTCAAGTGGGTAATAAGACTAAAGAAAAATAAAATAGTTATTTCTGTTTATTTAGAATGCTAATTCTTATCACACAGCATAGAATTTGGTTTTAATAGTCCACCATATAATATTTCATCGATAAATATAATTCTACAATCTTGAAGGGTGAAACAGCCTATTTTAAATTATTTAGTGAAATGATCTAAAAAATGTTTACGAAAAGGAAAAGATTTTTAAAATACAGTTTATTTACAATAGTCCACTTTTTGTTTTTTAAAAATAATATTCTGCTAAATTAATCTTTATTATCAACGGATAATTCATCCCAAATGTCTTATTACTGTTCAATCATAAAGAATTATTACAATCCAACTAGACGTGATTTTGAAGAAGCAAAATCTTGATCTTGAATAACATCATCGAATCCCATATTTTGAACAAGTCCAACGTTTGAAACAAAGGATTGAATAATTCTTTATACTTTAAGCGTTTTAATAAAATATTAATTCTTTTAAGTACATTAAAAGGCCTTCCGCCAGATGAAGATCTAGTCATCATACAGAAGAATATTCTCAATGCAACTTCGATGTTGGGAAAAATGCAGGATAGTTGTGTTTCAAGAATAAATTTCAAGAACTTTCCTGGAACATGATGAACTTTTTCGTACAGTCCGTGTGCTTTTGTAGGCCTAAAATCTTTGAAGACTATATGTAATTTGGATATGTTTGAATCAGGGAATCACTTTGTCGTCGAATTTAATCTTCTCTCATTTTATGTAACTTATATAGGAATCCAAATTTTTGATCAAGATTTTGGCCCCCTCAGCGCTGCGGCTCCAGACAGAAATTCGCCCCGGTAACTACGGTGTTATTTTTGACCAAATATTCTTAAACCACTCACGTGTTTTATTGTGACGCGATTTCCGTAAATTATCTTTCATAAATGTAAAAGTCTTCTATCAGTATCTTCACGTAAATGACGTAAAGTGACCAAACAGTATACGTACTCTGTACTGGTCACAACAACCAGTAAGAAAAATTCGTGAAACCAATTGGATAAACTTAATCTTACTACCACGCAGTGGCGGCTGGTGGTTGCAGTAACTGGTTGAATGGATGGGAGATCGGTTAAAAGACATTAAACTATCATAACAACAGTTATACAAAATTATTACTATAATTTTATAACCTCAAACAATGGATAACGTTTACCTTGAACCAACGTAAACACTAAACGTGACATAACTTATAAATCAAGAAGGCTGTGCTGAATTTCATGACACAAAGTTGCGCTATAGCGCTACAAGTGGAGCGTTGCAGAAACTTTGCAACCGCCTAGCTAACGTTGGGAACATACGGCAGTTGCGAAGAGTAGGGCACTCCTCCCATATGTTTGTGTAGTAAGCTCTGCCATATACTGTTCAAGTTGCAAACGGCCTACAACCACCAGCCTGCGCGCCACATTTGAATTGTACGCGAACATTGCCGCGTAGGATCTAATACGCTCTCCGTTGAAATTTATGACACTTTTAGCTGCTTAATGTCTTCGTATATTATTTTGTAGTTTAATTGTTCTATATTGGTGGTTGTGCAACGCTGCAACCATAACACCAGCCGCCACTGCTACCACGAACTTCAACTCATTCACAACTGTTACTGTATGTAGTTTGTGAAGCATCTGTAAATCGCTCGTTTCTGCAAACCAGACTCATCAAAAGCTTTCTGCACAATTTCGTCCTCATTAGAAGAGTTTATTTCATTCTTTAGACAAAATATAATGCAGTCTCTTTAATCCTGAATTGTAGAATGTTGAAAAATCGCCAAAAACACACCTCTTAACTGGCTGTAAAATCTGAACTATGCATTCAATACGGCTAGAGACTGACACATTTGTCACAGACGGGTGTATCAACACCTTAAAAAAAGAAGTTTTTTTGAATCGGACATTTCTAGCGCAAACTTTTTGATCACATCTCGTATGTGGTATTTTGGGTTTATAAGTACGGTAAAGTTAACAATCTTTTTTCTGAGTATCTCATTTGAAAGGAGAGTACAGGCATCAACAGTGAAGGATGCCTAAGGAGCAAAGTGAAGTGAATTGAGGGTCTTCTATATTTTAAGTTCACTTTTCAAACACATTCGACTCTTTTCAATCAGTTTTTCACTACAGTACTTCGGTTACGGACGTTAAGCCGTAACGTTCAACATTAAATTAGATCAAGAAATTATAATTTTAAATAAATTTTAACTCAATTTCCGTATGAAGTGAATATGTAGTTGGCACACTAAAGGTACCATATCGTGTTCGCGCAATTGTGTCGGTACACTATAAAAATGTATGTTTATACTAAACAACTGGGAGCGTAATACACGTAAATATTATTTTACCGATATACAGGCCTATAATTGTTATCGTCATCCCCATGTGTCTGCCTGCTGCTGTACAGACGGTGCTGGGGCAATGATGGATGAGGATATTGGATTTCTGTCAAAAGTTAAAGCTGATGGCAATGAACATATCACTTTTACTCACTGCATGATCAATCGGAAAGCACTCGTAGCCAACAAAAAATATCACCAAATTTAAATGCTGTGCTTAGCGACGCTATCAAAGTCATTAATTTAATAAAAATCCGAGCCCTCTCGGAACGAAAAAACAGTCGTATATTTTCAGAACTTTAATAGATTGCTTTTAAAAATGTACTATCTGTCAGATATTTTTGAAAAATTTAATGATTTAAACATGTCACTTCAAGGAAATAATTGTAACATATTTACGTTAAAATATGAAATTGAAAGTTTTGTTAAAAAAGCGAACATATGGAAAATAGAGTGTAAAATGGATATTTAGAAATGTTTACAGCTACGGATGCTTTTATAATTTTTGAAAATAACCTTTCCAAAAATTTAATTCAAAAAGTTGAAGTTGAAGATTTAATTGATCATTTGAAGTGTCTGGAGACACAATTCCAAAAATATTTTCCTTCAAATTTTGATGTAGAAAAAGAAAATTGATCCATAAACCATACTCAATTGAAACGATTAATGTCAGTCAGATGCTTAATTACCAAGAAAAATTTGTCGAGTTATCGAGCGGCACAGGTTTAAACTCGAGTTTTCCAAAAAATCGTTGAATGGATTTTGGCTCGAGATTAGGACAGAATTTCCAACACTTTCTAAAATGGTCCTAAACATACTTCTACGACTTTGTACAACGTATTCATGCGAAGCGGCATTTTCAGCATTAACGTTTATAAAATCAAAAAAAATCAGTCAATTCTACGAAACTTAGAAGAAGCTCTACGTCCTGCAGTATATCAAATATTCATCCAAGATTTAAGTCTTCATGTAAAAGTAAACAAGTACGTCCCTCTCATTAGTATGAATATTTGGTTTTGTCTTTAATACATGGTAAAATTATATTAGTGTGTATACCAAAGAATTGTTTTCGAATAAATTTTCTTTATGATTTATTATCAGCAAATGTTTTAATTTGTATTCCTAGTTTATATAACACCTCTATACCCAGGGTCGCGAAAATAACTGCTCGGGTAAAGGGGATCGCTAAGTGGTTTGAGAACCCTGGCATAGATTACAGTAACAACGAAAGCCAATAAATTTATTACATAACAAGGAATACAATTACACAGTGAAGTTCACAACGCTTCGAGTACCAAACTCATTACTTTACTACAATTTTTAGAATTGATGGTTTCCATGACTTGAGAAAATAGAACTATGTTTCTCGCGTAGACCTAAGTAGAATGGAATGTATTAATAAATGATAATAACTACATTCAATTAATATTACTACAGCAGAAGAAAACAATGGGATATTGCTGCCAACAGACGTCATTACGCTTCATATAAACAAGTACTAAGCAAACTTATACTGTTCAGTGGCCTCGTTTCTATAGCATTTCATACTATCGTAGATATGTATATATATATATATATGATATGATATATATGTATGATATAATACCGTACATACAATCGTGTTACTTTATGGTTCATAGAGGTAGTGGAGAACTCACCGTGTTTAGTCCTACACTGTTCATTTAGAACAGTTTTTTCTGTTTGTTTTTCTATTGCTACAGCCGTTACTATTATTAAGGAGCGATGTTATATTCATTATATATTATTACCGTTTTCTGAATGACAAATTCAGAATTATTTAGTTATAGAACTCGGATTTTATACATTTTTTAAATTTCCTGATTTCATTCAACTAATCTTTGAAATTTTATTTAGTATTACTGAAAATCTTATCAAACGTTTTACAAATATGTATTTGTAATACCAAACAACGTTATTAATTGTAAATGTAAATAATAGATAACTCACTATTATAAATCAAGTAACAAGTCTATAATAATAAAAGAAATAGTGAATACAATCGAAAATGACGAAAAATGAGTTTATATGAAAGTACTACTGAAATATGATATAAACGTAAAACATGCATAACCGTGCGTACAAATGATAACTTGGCATAAAATGTCACATAAACCCGAGCCCTATTAATTATTTTACATTGAGAAAAGTTTTTATTGTCGAAAGTGACAAAAAACTGAGTGTTTAAGTTGGGTCCAAATAACTTCTATGGGCTTTACGTCAGGGTGATACGAAGGCAGACGAGAACAGTGGCAAGGTGCATTATCCAAAACTAACACAGAGTTTTTTGGTAACCCCGGAGTTTATTACCCATTTCTCGAAACCTCCACTGTTCATATCCTCATGGAAATTACCTGTTTTCTGTTCCTATTTAAAAACCAATAACCCACCATCGATGGACCTTTGATCTGCATCGGCGTGAACTATTATAAATCTGTCTTCTTTACTTAATGGCACATTCGCTCCTTCACCACTTTCGTCCTACCACGACTTTTTTTACTGTACGAGATGTGTACATCTCATCTGTGTACACGATTTCGTAAAATTATAAGTTGTTCTTCTTACTACACATTTACAAAAATTGTCAACATTAGATTTTGTTGACCTCCTTTTCCTTTCTTTAAGTGGTGTTGTAAAATGCGGTGACTGTCCATTTTCTATTGTTACCCCACCCATTTCTTTTGTTCTTTCATAAATTCTTGTTGCCGATGCTGTTCGTTTTTTAATATGTTTTAGTGGAATACTTGTTCCATGTTTTATACGTGTTAGAAGTCACTTAGAAAGCACAATCTTTTTAGCGAACTTTAACTAAATAAGAGACGTTTTCTGATTATTTAATTAAATAAAATTATAATGTAAACAGCAACAGTATTGTTAAACAAATAAAATATTAGTTCCACAAAATAAAATTTCAGAAAATACACCCACAGAGAGTATTAAGTGAAATTTGAAATGAGATTTAATAACAATACAGACTAACAATTACATCAAGTACTTCATTTCTCCCTACTGAACGAGGGTCTACGTCCAAAAGCCACTCCATCGTAGTGAGATACAGTACAATACAAACTAAAATGCGGCTTGTTACTCGCCTTGCTTTTACTGAATCGTATTTTCAGTAAACACAGTTACAAAGGTTGTACACAACAACAGGTCGATAATACGCCAAAAACGATTCAGCGCGCGCGGCTGGAATCTAGGTAACCCGAGAAAAGGCGGTCGGAAACAGTGCGCTTCGGGGTAAAACACACCTACTTCCGTCATCAAACAGGTAATTAACGCTGTGTACCTGGCCAACCCAAATATGCAGACCGTCCTCTAGCGAAATTTCACTCGCTCATAACGCGCCGCGCGCACTTTCTCAACTAGTACGTTAACCTTCATATTCACCACATTAACTAAACGATGTTTCGCCAAATCACTATATACATCAAACAGCCATAATCGAATTTTACAATCTAAAGGGCAAAATTGGCAAAAAATTACTACGAAGGTAACCGAAAAATTTAACGTCGGTTTATAACAGTAAGGTCCTAATAATAGATTCAGATGTTAGTTAAAATACTCTTTAATTTGATGCTCACACAAATTTTCACCCACTTTTTGGGCCTGTCGTCCAAATGTTTGAAATTTAAAAAAATAACAGTACATTCAGATTGTAGTTAAAATTCCCTTTAATTTCATACGTCACGAGCTTTTGCAAATTTTTGCATAATTTTTACCTCCTCACATTATTACCTCCCTCCCTTCTATTTTTTGGGAGATCAATCTCACAAACAATAGGGTAAAACTATGGCCACGAGTGCCGCGAAAATCGGTTGACGCGTTCAAATTTTATCGTGAGGCAAATGGACAGAGAGACAGACAAATGCCAAATGGTTGAATTAAAAACTGTAAACTGGCTTCGCTTGTTAAAAAAAAGAAAACGAACTAATATTACATATTTCTATATTCATTCTTAAACCCATCTGAAGATGTAAGAGAATGTTTATGTCGCTATATTCTAATTCAATGCATTAGCTGTAATACTATCTATAATATAAAACAAATATTTTAATGTAAAAACGACATTTAAACAATATGATACCCGTGAATACTATAGTAATGAACAAACTACAAATTTACTTACGAAGGCAACTAAAATATTTAAAGCTGGCTTATACCAGTAAGCTCTAAGAGCTGCACAACTCGCTCGTTATTTTAAAAAAGTACATTTATTATCATATAAAATCAAATTAATAAAGTTTAATTTTTTAAAGCTGCGAATTCTTCGTACATATACGCGTATGATTCTTAGCATCAACCGAGAAACACCAAAAGGAGGTGACCTACATTATTCCTTATATTTTATGTTAGTCACCTTTAAATTTGTTTACTTTTATGATTTTCTTTGTATGATACACAATGAAGAGGTTACAAATAATCGGTTATTTATCAAATACGGTAATTATTTGTTGTTAAAATTCATTACCGGACCATTCACCAAAAACAGACGTAGGTGATTCATTGTTTTCACCAAAAACAGACGTTTCGGCAATGCCATCGACTGCCATCATCAGTGTAAAATTCGAAGTTTCGCTAAAAGTAAAAATTGGTGTAAAATTCAAGTACGTCTGTTTTTGGTGACAACAATGGACGACGGCCAAACAACCCAGGAATGAATTTTAACAACATTGCCTCCGGCCGTGTAAGCCTACGATGTATACTATGGTAATTATTTGTTTATCGGCAATTACTTTATATACGTAATAAACGTTTTACGGTATTGTAAGGGACTGCATTCGTCTTATAAATGCTCCACATGAACTCTAACAACGTTTTGAAAATTTTGAATTCTAGTTTGGCCGGTTGTGATTCTGAAATTAAAACATTTTCAGAGTAAACATATTCTGATACCTGGCATAGACTTTTAGAATTAAAAAAATTTCGATTTGATCGCATTAAAAAACCATGGTGTCTTAAAAGTTTTGAATTACCAATAATGAACACTACATTCAGATTTTTGTTAACATTTTCTTTAATTCGATACCCCAACATAGATTTTTGCCATGTTTTCAAAATTTTAATCCCTCACATTGCTGCTTCCCACCCGCCTATTTTTTGGGTGACCGATCTCAAAAATCAATTGGGGTACGTGGGGTAAAAGTACGAATATGCATACTAAGTTTTACAAAAGTTGGTTGGTGCGTTAAAAGTTATCTAGGTGGCATCCTCCAAATATATAGACAGACAGACAGAGAAATGTCAAATGGTAAAATTATCGGACTTGTTTCGTTCGTTCAATAACTATAAAGAAAACATTGGTGTGTATATTTCTTTCCCCGGTGTGTTTATTTCTTCGGTACGGCATATTTTTGTTTGTTCATTTTATTGCGTCTGCTGAAAGAGATAAAAGATCTTGATAGTAGCCTACATATAACAGATCGGTCATTAACATATTGTTACGACGGTCTACACGATCGTCGTAGGTACAGTGGAAACAAAATAAGTACAAGACACCAATCAAGTCACTAATCACACCTTTAATTGTTATAGTAAAACAGTTCGTAATTAACAACACAGTGCCTACAACAAATCAAATGAAAATTGTTCATACGCAATAAAATGTCCACTAATATTAAAACTCAACTGTATTGCAATTATACCGTCCGAATATAAAACGCAACACTTCACTAATAACTACTTGCACATACACAGTAATAACCCGAACCGCTCTGTAAATATATCGCACTAATACTCTCGAACCGCACAGTCAAAAATCTCGCATGGAACTCAAACTAAGGCCGCGACGCGGTGTATTTATAGTTACGCTCACACACCAGAAGCTTCCAAACTGCGTCTTATCTCTCGCGAACTACGTAATTGCTACGGCCTTGACACAGTCCGAGCGCCCGAGCGACGCCTGGCACAGTCGAGAAAATTCTCGCAAAATGCGTCTAGTAGCACGTACACCGCACGCTTACGTCGAAATCTTTCTGGCGCATTCGATAAACGCGTAGATTGTTCTATGCTGTCGTAGCACTTCCCCCTCCTTAAGCCTGTTCGTCCCGAACGGGCAAAGCGTCTTCGAAGTAATACTCGACCAGGCGATCTAGGTGGCCATCCTTGCGACGGATAATTTTCCCGTTCTTCGAATTCAGTCTCGTGTGATCCGAACATCACGTTCCCAGGAATGCGAATCTTTCGCGCAACCACTAGCTTCGCTGGAATCACTCTCGTTGCGTCATGTACTAATGACCTAAATACCACTGGTTGATCCAAGTTTGTTTGGTTCTCGTCAACAACCTCTTGCGTAACCTCATCTTCAGCCACTTTAACCTCGGGCGCTTCTATCAGCTCAGGAACAAGCAAGAGTTTTGTCTCGACACCCATAGTTGGCTCTCCAATCACTTCTTTTGTCGTTATACTTATTTGTACTTCCTCTGCTAGTTCTTCCTCCATTTCCGCTTGCAACAGGGAGGTTTCCTCTTGACCAGACTTGTTGACTTTTACTTCGACTAATGCCACTCGCTTAATCGAATGGTTGGTAGACCCTGTCATTTTAGCCATGCAAAGCTTTATCTTCTCTTGGCCAACTTTCAGGACATTCTCTCTTAAGTCCACAACGAATCCGTAGGCATTCATAATGTCCGTGCCAAGAATCACTTCATCGACAATGTCTGCAACGAGCATTTGGTGGCTAAACTCAAGAAGACCCAGGCGTACACGTACGTCTACCTTTCCTAGCACCTTGACGGGGCTTCCAGTCACAGTCTGTATTGTACAAGAGCTAATTAGAGGGTGGCGGTTGCTGACAAAATCAGGGCGCACAATGGACACTGTAGCGCCCGTGTCAACTGTAAATGATCTTCGTTTACCTTCCGCAAATCCATTAACGATCAGGTTTCCACTAATCTTATGTAGCGTGGAAACTGTGTGCTGTTCTGAGGCTTTACTTCTCCAATTGGTGCGATCACTCCCTTCTCTCGGTATTTTCTTCTCCCAACAGTCTACCTGTAGATGACCACGTTTCCCACAGTTGTAACACTTCGGTCTTCTGTTTTTGTCCTTTGGTTCGAAAGATCGTTGTGGTGCTGCTGACTTCTTAAACTGTTGTTTCTGAATCGCCTCTTTATGCCGTCCGCTATGACGATACTGTGGTATTGGATCCGTTTGGCTACAACGTGATGGCATATTTTGATTAATGTAGGTCGCCGACTTGGCAGCTTCAAAACGGAGAGCATGAACAAGAGCGTCTGATTTATTATCATGCCGAGCCATTCTTAACACTTGTTGTAACTGACGATCTCTGATACCGTCAATAAACATAATGAGAAAAATCCACTTCCGGAAGTCCTCCGATTCTTCGGGATAAGCCAATCTCGTCAGTCGGTCGATATTCGCTTCAAACTCTTGAAGGCTCTCCTCTGAACGCTGTCGCCTCGCTTTAAGTTGTTCACGGTACACTTCGCACAAATGCTGGTCACCGTACCGTAATTCCAAAGCTTTAGTTAATTCGGCATAGACGTTCTGACTGTTAGATGGCACTTTGTGTATTACCTCTGCGGCAGGTCCTTTTAACGCAAGAACGAGTGAGAGGCCTTTCTCTTCTTCCATCCAGTTATTTAAGCGAGCGGCAGCTTCAAATTGGCGATAATAAGTTGCCCAGTGGGTGCTTCCATTAAACGACGGGGCCTTTGCAAAAACTGACCCTACTTCAGTTAATAGCGTTCTTTGATTTCTCTGATATTTTGAATCTTCTAAGCTTGACATACTTGTTTTCATAGTTGACACAGATTTTTCTATTTCAGATATTCTGTCAACTTGTTTGTTCAGCTCACCTTGTAACAGGACAAATTTTGCAGTGGTATCCTCTTGTACGAACGTCTTAACGTCGTCTGCTTGACGGCTAAATTCTTTTTTTCGTCCCTCTGGTATTTCATTTTCACGATTACGTTTTTCGTCTTGTCGTTTTTCTGCTTCTTCCCTTTCCTGTCTTCGTTCTTCTTTTTCTTGTTTCTGACTTTGCTGTAGCATTGCTCGGAATGCTTCTATCATCTGACTGGTATCCATTGTTTATCGATTAATTACGAATCACACTCGTCTTGTACAAAGCGTCCACTGTTTCCACTGTTAACCGTTCTATCCCAGTTCTGACACCACTGTTACGACGGTCTATTCGATCCTCGTAGGTACAGTGGAAACAAAATAAGTACAAGACACCAATCAAGTCACTAATCACACCTTTAATTGTTATAGTTAAACAGTTCGTAATTAACAACACAGTGCCTACAACAAATCAAATGAAAATTGTTCATACGCAATAAAATGTCCACTAATATTAAAACTCAACTGTATTACAATTATACCGTCCGAATATAAAACGCAACACTTCACTAATAACTAGTTGCACATACACAGTAATAACCCGAACCGCTCTGTAAATATATCGCACTAATACTCTCGAACCGCAAGTCAAAAATCTCGCATGGAACTCAAACTAAGGCCGCGACGCGATGTATTTATAGTTACGCTCACACACCAGAAGCTTCCAAACTGCGTCTTATCTCTCGCGAACTACGTAATTGCTACGGCCTTGACACAGTCCGAGCGCCCGAGCGACGCCTGGCACAATCGAGAAAATTCTCGCAAAATGCGTCTAGTAGCACGTACACCGCACGCTTACGTCGAAATCTTTCTGGCGCATTCGATAAACGCGTAGATTGTTCTATGCTGTCGTAGCAATATAATAGACCTAAACTTGAATTCTAATATTTTCTATTTCGTTCATAAAACCAGGATAGATCGTGGTTAACTTACAGAACGATATTTTAAATCACAGTAACAATCATAGTGACTATGTTCTAGACAGACAGCCAGATACATACATAGAGGGAGGGGAGAAAGGTGAGAGGGAGAGAGAGAGAGATCAGTATTTTTCTCTCAAGGCTGTGCGGATTTCAAAATGTGGGGAACTATTAAAAAACGTTAATCATAACGCGCAATCTTTTCTCTAAAACAGAAATACTGTAACGTGTCTGATAGACTAACGGTCTCTGTTTAATCTTTTCGTATTGTTTCCCAATTAGTAACCTCTCTTAAATAACCCATAAGGATGCCCGGATATACTGTTTTCGTTCGCAAAACTTGAGGAATTTGTATTCGAACAAAGACATTTTGTACACGTTACAAGTTCAATTAATACACAAAGAAATATTAATTTTTAGTAATCTACCAGGACGCTTTTATTAAATATCCAATAACGAAAAAACCTCTTGGTTTTTGTATTACAGTATCGTCTTTTACTATGAACTGACAAGTCACTAAATTGCTTTATAATCGATAAGTTCTCTTTGGACAGGGTTTCATAGGCTGAAAACGTGCACATACTACTTGGTGGGCGCACCACGAAGTCCATCCGACTAATATCAAATGCGTTGTGTCAGTCTCACCTCAGACTTCATAACGCTGTTTTTTAGTGTCATGAAAGATGACTGCTATAAGAGTGTAATGCCTTTTCTGAACGTTCCACAAAAATGAAAAACGAGTTTTATTGGTACGTAGCTTAAGCGAATTGTGCTACTTTTTAAAAGAAATCACTACTATAATTTATTTAAGCTTTTGCAGATGGCCCTCAGGTTTGTATCTTCTGTTCTTTGATAATACATGTGTTTTGTATTGTGGAGTACGAATTAAGAATAAATGTACTCAAAGTTAACCCCTTCAGACCCTATTACAGCTGGGAAAGTTATATCCAGAAAGAGAAGAAGACCTAGCAGTCCGCAGTTTTCACCAGTGGGTAATAATAAAAGGATGGAAGAATCTAGGCCTATTCCGGAAGTTTAGCCTGCCCGGATCACGTACAACATCACAAACCGCATCCGGATGGAAATAAAGAAGGAAAGAGGTGCAAAAACAAGAACTGTAACAGAAAAACACGTCTCTGTTGTGATAAGTGCTGTATACACCTTCGTATTACAAAGGACCCTAGTTGTTTTGTAGATTTTTATCGAACTAAATAATGTTAAAACATTATGACTTTTGTACTTCTGCAATATTTTGAGTGTCTGTCATCTACTTGATGCAATTTTACTGCATACTAACAAGTAATTCAGAGCTAAAAATGTTTTCTGCTTTTCAACTGTCAAGACACATTGTGTATTATAATGCACACATTTTTTTTTATAAAGGAAAAAATAAAAAAGCTGAAAACCAGTCTGAGTGTTTCTTTTAGTTACATAAATAAGTTTTACCATGAGAAAAAGTTTTTACCCAACTGGTATTAAATGGGACTTCAAGGGGTTAATAATGACCTTGTCAAGGTATTTTTATTTCCTTTCTCTAACATTGCAAACACTTTTATTGGGAAGCAAAATGTTTACACAAACAAGATGTATTATAGTAATGGATGTGGGTACATCACTCAACTGCGCTTGACAAGAATTTTCTTAGTTAAAAGTAATCCATATCGATATTTTGGTAGGGAATGGAAACTAGACAAATTTTCTCTCAGCAGTAGAAGCCAATATAATCATGAACGTTCGACGGTACCCGTGAACTTATTTAAACGCGTATTTTGTTGACTACTTAAAATCACAATTAAAAGCGTACAACAATAACGAAAGTTAATATGGTAACTAAAACTGAATTTGTGTACGTTCAAGAACAATAACAAAAGTAAAAACATATTCCAGACGTGTGCGAAAATTTCACATGACACAGTGAACGGAAACCGTGTTGTTATGCTAAAACGCAGAAGCGCCGGGGAATTTTTTAATTGGTTCTAAGAATGAAAGTCTTGGCATGAGAAAGAAATTAGAGAGTTAGAGAAACGTGTTTAAATATTTGCGAGAAACATTCCAGGCAAACGAAATAAATTGCCTCGTGTCAGAAGGCGCATCGTACGGTACTGTCCCACACGAACGTCGTATTGAATCTTCAAACCTAACCATGTACGGTACAACGTTGTACAACTCGTCACTCACATATAATTTGCGTATATCCACTGTCACGGATATCTCTGTAACAATGCTAAAACGTAGATCGGATTCAATAACGTTCCGATTCGGACACAAACGTTTCAGTTATGTACATACATGCAACATTTCAATTATTATTACATCGATATTGAACCACAATTTCAAGGACACTTTAACATTTTTATTTTTGCAGAGCGTTCGCGTGGACAGGTAGTAACTAGTAATTAGTAACTTCAGACGGAGCTTGCAAGCACTGAAGAAGCGGTACAACCAGTCCCCGAAAGCGCTCTGCAAAAATAAACAAAGTAAGTGTTCTTGAAATAGTGCTATAATATCAGTATACTAATAATTCTAAAAGGATGGTAAAAGTGTAATGAAAATATGTGAAATCTTTCAATAAAATCTGTCACTATATAGGCCTATATACATTCTGTTCCTCGAACAAACACGCATTCTACATTGGTGGTTATCAATCGTTTACCTATACACGTATTAAATGCCCACTGTAAAATCGAAGCAGACCTAACATTCAATTTTCAAGTAAAATAGGCAAAAGATGTAATAAGAGTATCGTAAAAAGATTCCTTCCAGAGTCAGTGTAGCGAACAAAGAGAATGACTCTTTCTCTTCGAACAAGGGTGCAGGTAAAAAGGGGTTTGTAGTGTATAAAGGGGTGTAGTGTTTGTCCTGTTTTGCGTGCAAATTCGGACTTGTGCAAACTGTCTGAATACATCTAATGTTAAACATGGATGCTGTCGTATCCAAAGTTCCTTGGCTTACAAGCTATTTTGTGTACTGGTCGTTACGATTTTATATTTTAAGTTACTGTATGACCTGATTTTCAAGAACAATACGGTATCGAAAGACTGTGTTGGTTAAACTATAAAAAGCCTTCCATTTTCCAACTTTTGATTCTCCACGAGTTGATGTTTCGGTTACACAATCCTGACGTCGACAATTGGATTTTTTTTTTTTTAATTCCATAAACTTAAGCATTTTCTCAAATTAAAATCTATATTCAGATATAGCTGAACTTATTCTGTCAACTTAGTCGGACATGGGGGCAGACAAGAGATGGGTTTTGGAAATAGAATTCCTCCGAATTTCCCATTCGGCTAGAATACCATAATATTGTGAAATTTTATTACCCTTTTAGATCTAATCTAATCTTATCTGAATCTAATCTAAATATTATCCGTATTCAGGAATTTTAATTAGTTCTGTATTACAGGAATATTGTTAGGACGTTCTTTAATATCTATCTTGTCCACTTTCTGTTGTATATATCTTGTCCCCCCCACCATATATATATGTACATAAATTTAGGCCCTTGTAAACGCTGGCAATGATCCTCTAGTGCCATAGGATTTTTTCTCAACCTGTTGGCAATTTGTTATTTCAGAAAAATTATCAAGTTATACTACATATCGACATCAAGTTCAAGAAAATAGTCTTCATCCTTTTCTTCCCGAGTATAGTTTTCTTCCTATAACCTGTATCTAGAATTCCGTGGCCTCTCAGCGGCGTATGCCCCACAAATTTGGAAAAATTGGTCTGGGTGGGGGTGGGGGGGTCCGGTACAGTCAGCTTCATACAAAAGAAAAAACAAGTGAAGACTGATCAACATTACTATCTTTAAAGTGGTTGAAAAACGTGTGATAATATCCTGAAATCAATCCCATCAAAATAAAACGCTAAATAAGAATGTAGGCTATTCGTCAAAATGAGATCCTCTGTGCATGAGCACACCAGTACAGCGGGAATAAATACTTCTGCAAAGAAAAGCACAAATTTTATTTACAAGTCCTATATTCTTACACTTACACAACATACACAAAACAAGCATTTAATTTTCCGTTTTATAATGCCCGAACGTTTTATTTTTATTTGTGTAGCCGAGAACACAACTGCGTTGGCATTATCACTTATTACCAAAAATTGCAATCTGGTCACCTCATTCCAAAAACAACGTCAGCTGTGGACAAACGATTGTTTAAAGTTGACATTTTACTGGAGCGCAAAACAATAGTTTATTTACGGCCGGCATTGCTGACGTCAACTGCCATTAACGATCTAAGTTTATTAGTAAATCTGTGTGCAGATTAATAATCTAAGCTATCAAACTCTCACTGTTATTGTTAATACAACACTTTTCTTTCCTTATCTAACGTAAAATTCATTTAAAAATGAAATACATTCTGATTTTATGTTCTTTCCTTTTATTTAAGTACTACTGTTTCACTTGGAAAATGTTGTGAAATGTTTATGAGTTTGATTTTTTAAATATTTCATATTTTACGTAGAGATCTGTGATTGTGTACACGTTTGTTTTACAATTTGCTTGACGCCCGTGTTTCGTTACCGTATTTAAGTAATTTAAATTAAATTTTGACTGCAATAAACTTTCCTTCGAATACCATGAATTGTTTAAATTAGAAGAACTAATCCTTTCATTCTGTCATGATATGCTTGGAATATCACGATGACTTTTCAATGTACCAACTGATTCTCGTAAAACTTAGCCAGGACACACTTTTATCCAGGAGACTCACATTGTTTTTGAGACTGACACCCCCAAAAATATGGGGCGGGAGGCAAAACTGTGAGGGGTCAAAAAGTTTGACAAAATCGCTAAAATCTGTGGAGTATCAAATTAAAGAGAATTTTAACCAAATCCGAATATAGTGTTCTGTTTTTTAAGTATCACAT
The DNA here is from genome assembly GCA_034769895.1 of Magicicada septendecula. NCBI lineage: Eukaryota > Metazoa > Arthropoda > Insecta > Hemiptera > Cicadidae > Magicicada > Magicicada septendecula. Next base: position 165,901,917 of record CM068371.1, on the reverse strand, counting down.
CTTCACGACACCAGAGCCCAATAAAGGAATCAAAAATGTGAAAAAGTGTAAAAATCCAGCCGTGTATCAGACAAAACGGAATGTGAACCAAAATCCAAGAGTAGCGTTTACTCTAAAAATTTGTTAACTTTAGAGTCACCGTGGATCAAAAATGGAAATGAAAAGTATAAGAAAAATTTTAAAAGTCTGCGTACGCCTCAAGTTAAGACGAATTTTAATGAAAATACATATTCTGTGTCAATTTGACAAACGATAATAAATATCGCACAACACTCTCTGGAAATGTTGGATCGCCTGCATCAAAACGTTTGTAATCTATGTTTACACTTTAGCATTGTTACCTTGTTATCGTTTATGTATATTAGTGAAGAATGTTAGATATAGGACTGTAGACGTCTATGGAAACATATACAAACTTTAAACCTAGGGTAATATTGTTTGTCATTTACACATTATGGATACAAATTTACCTAATAAAACCAGTGGAGTAGTTTGGAATTTTTAGTGTTTATTGTAAGATTGTCTGCCTATAAAAAAAGAGAGTAACCGTGGTTTTTCTAGTTTTGAAATTTACCTCATATGAATGTATTTCGTTTAAAATAGTGAACGAGTTCTGCAGCTCAGAGAGCTTACTAGCTTATTCTTAGAGTATAAATGTTCGCTACCTTCCTCAGTGAGCGTTTTGTGGGTAACGTGTCTCGAAAATTCCAACTCGAAAAGTCTAGAGGTTCCGAAAATACAGTTAGTGTATTTCTTTTATACCAAACTGTTTCTAATATAACACTGTTGTAGCTTTCCAGTAACCAATAATAACACTACAGTATTTTTTTAAATTTATTTTATTTTTTTTTAATGTCTTTAGGTAGATTTATATTCTGCATCGTAGGTTCTTAACACCGTATCGTACGAAACGCATGGGCTTTAAAGTTATGAACTGGATATATCTCATTACGTATATTTGTAAAACGTTCCTTGGACGTTTATGCTTGGAGACAAACAGTAATTACTATATTTGTGCGAAAACTAGAATTCACTCACAAACAGCCTGGAACTTGCTCATTGCTAAACTATGTTATTGTAACTTATTGTATGTTTAACGACATATTATGCTCTGTATGACGATGGTTGGCGTGTGGACCCTTAGCCTACCTGCTGCCTCTTCCCCATTGTAATACTTCCGCCCGGGCTCGACAGCAGCTAATTGCCGCGTGAGTCACCTCATTGAGCGTCCAGTATGAAACAATTTTTTTTTTGCCTCGCCCAATACTGGTAAAATTTTGTTATATTTGAAATCAGCGAAATAATACGATGAAAATGACACCAAACACGTCTAAGGAATATTAAAAATTTGGCGTTATAAAGCACTATGCACTGAAGATGTGTATTAAAGTAGTTGTTGACCTTTTACCTTGAAACACCTTAAAATTTAATATTTTTTAGTCATGTTTGGTGTCATTTTCATCGTATTATTTCGCTGATTTCAAATATAACAAAATTTTACCAGTATTGGGGGCGAGGCAAAAAAAAACTGATTCATACTGGACGCACAGTGAGGTGACTCACGCGGCAATTAGCTGCTGTCGAGCCCGGGCGGAAGTATTACAATGGGGAAGAGGCAGCAGATAGGCTAAGGGTCCACACGCCAACCATCGTCATACAGAGCATAAGTTATTCTAAATGACTGTTATATAACATTTTTGAGAACAGGATTCGAACATTCAGGTCGTTCACCCACATACTACGGTGGACATTCTACACAAACGGCAGGTAAACCAAATGCCATAATACCTAAATACTAACAGCTTTGGTGGGTCAATGACCTAGAATACGACGGCATTACAAGTTTTCTTTACAAATAATTAATACGGTTACTCGCAGCCTTCTCCTCACGAATTTCTTTAATACTAATTTGAGTTTGCAATGATATCAAATGAAACAGTAGCCAAAGTGTCTTTTCCGTCGTGTCCATTACATAATTTTATGTTATTACTTGGTTTTTAGTTGTTTATCAACACAGATGTGAGCACAAGCGGATTAAAAATTACCTTCACTTCAGACTGTATACGCCGTTCGTTGATATCATTATATACTATTTTACTTTAAATTACATTGTATATTATTAACTTTGACCTTCTTTATATCAATTTAAATATATGTAAGTGAGACTTGGGCCTAATAGAGTTGGAAATGCAAGCCGTGGAAATGAAATTTGTATAACCGTGAAGGGTTTTACTAGACGTGCTAGGACCAAAAACGATGTGGTGAGAGTCGAGTTGGAAGTTGAGCCGGTGATCGAGTGTGCTATAGGGCGACAGCAGTTGGCCGTACGGTGAGAACGGTGTAGGACCATACACGACAAAAAGACAACAAGAGGGCTTCAGGAGAGAACAAGAAGAAGACAAAGTAAAATATAGAATGGTGTGGCCGCTAAATGACCAAGGCCTTTCCTGCACTGAAGGAAACGGGTAGTTCTTGGATTTTGTTGCCCATGACGTGTCCGATGTTATCAACTAATTATATAAAACAATATTGACACGGAACACATTTATTTTCGATAAACAGAGGCTCACAACCTCGCTAAGAGCCTCTGATGAAGCTCATAACGAACGGAAGCTAGTTAAGGCAGTAAGGTACAAATTTTATCGTTTTTATCGGGAAAATAATTGTGTTCATGTTATAAGGGATTTATTTATAATGCACGTCTAATACGTATTGCGTCTGTCGATTCACAAACTAAACGTTTCTTCAGACGGTTGAGATTACTCATGTCAATTTTGTGTCGTTTCGCTTTTGTTAGTGAGCGAATCTCGGGTAGGCTTTGGTTTGTATTTAACGTAGTAGTTTAACTTCTGCCTGAAGCCGACCACAGATTGTTTAGTAGATGTCGAGTAAATTACACCCGAATTTACCACAGAAACGTTGTGTGGTAAATTCTAACAATGATAATAGTCCGATCTAACCCTTCTGGTGGTGGTGGTGGTGGTAGAGTGGTGGTAGTAGTAGTAGTAGTAGTAGTAGTAGTAGTAGTAGTAGTAGTAGTAGAGCGAACTAAGAATAAGTTATTGTCATTCTCAAAAATGCTACAGTACACGACGCAGAAGAACAATGTCGTTTCCGTACCTGAAGGTCTTGTATTGGTAACGTATTTTCCTTGAAACAGCTTTGTGAAAAGCTTTGTGCCAGCCATGTATGGTTTTGTATTTCACCATTTGTAAATTTGTATAAAGCATACGGTAAGAGTTCCATTGTCAAAGCTCTGGCAAAATGTAAGGTAACAAAGCAAAACAAAAGGTAAGGCAAAACTATTCCATAGCATCTACTTTGTTCAGAATTTATATTAACACTGCCTTATGTTGATGGAGAAAACACTCGTGAAATGTACATTTTAATATATGGCGACTATCTCTACACGCTTGTGTTCGCGGAAGATCAACAAGTTGTGGTCGCATTGGACGAACAGGACTCCAATTATAAGATCGAAAACTCCATGAAGAACACAGATATTGGGGACTCGATTTAAAATTTTGTAAAACGAAACGGCTGGTTGTTGGAGATGAAGGAGCCAATGTGACTCATACGACAATACGAGTAGATTCGTCCGTCATAGAAACGTTATGACGAGCCGACTTTATCAAAATATGGCAGGAATGACGAAGATATTAACTGCAAAGTGAAACAATAGGGGAGCGGCTAAATTCTGTGCTTTGGATGGGAAAACAGTCCATAAAACCAAAATGATGATTTATTGTGTCGTCTTAGAAAGTACAGTCAGTCATCTATGACTCTGAAACTTGGGAGGTAAATCAAAGGAACTGACGAAGGCTTCAAGCAGTGGAAATAGACTTCAGCAGAAGGTCTTGTGTGGGGTTTTCAGGCTCCAGTGCATTAGAAATGAGGATATCAAGAGGAAAGTTCATGTTGACAAGACAATTTTAGCCATCGTAAATACAAAGCGCCTGGATTGGACATTGTATGGCATGGTCGTTTGGGACTGATGTCTGATGATGATTGTTGAACCAAAAAGTTGATACACTGGGTACCACCTAGATGATGGAAACGGGATAAGATAGAGGAGGTCGTGGAAAGAAGACGTATTCAAGTAAATGGATAAAAGAAGCTTGTAATGTGGCGGACAAGACTCTAGTGTAGGCCTACATTATACGGAGAGACGGGCAATAGTTGTACAAGACTCCCAATGGATGGATGAATATTAGTAGTGGTATTAATAATTACAAATTCTGAAGCCTGATTGTACGCTGTACCTCTCACGTTGGTAGAGAACTACTAATAACTGTAAAAGATATTGTTGAAATTAGTATTCCTCATTACCGGGCTATTCGGCCATGTCGACTGTTATTCGTTTCGGCCCCACCATCGGAGGCCATCTTCAATGTCAAAAGCATTTGGCAGCTGTCCGTCAATTCACCCCAGTACTGGGGTGAACTATCATACCATCTTTCGCCACTGAAGAGGTGGGGTCGAAACGTCTGCCACAAACAATAGTAGCCGACCAGCAGCTATGAATAACAATAATTTTAACAATGTTGACGCAGGCCGTGAGAGCTTAAGAACAAACAAATGTAAACAGACAGTTTCGAACGTTTGGCGGACATATTTAACATGCATATTTAATATTTGAGAGCGGCCATTATGTCTGAAGTATATTATCATATTATGTGAAGTATATTTTTGTACATGTCACCACACGTATAACTTCCACATTTTCAATTCATTGCTCGCTTCTGAAAAATTATAAACTCTGACAATTTAAAGTGTCTACGACATCGAGAAATCGTAGTGAAATTTTGCTTATACAGGCTACACTCACCTTGAAAGAAATGTGTCAGAATGTTATGTGAGCTGAAGTCACACTTAGTAATTACGGTTTCCCTTGATGTAAACGTCACGATAATGTGTACTATGATAAAAAGCGTCGTACTTTGAAACGTGAGTAGTTGTTGCGAGTTTAGGGAGAAAAATAAATTATTGTAGTATAAAATCCTAAATAAACAACTCAATATCCTGTCGACATAACCATATTGAAGATTTTCATCTTGCAGAAAAATATCATTTAGCGATTCGTTTAAGCGTCGATTCTATCCGTGAAAACAATTTATTAAACCCGTAACTGCCTTAACTCAGCACGCAGCACATGTGTCACATACGACATTTATGTGTCATGTCTCGACGTGTGTGATCGATTGCGTTTGCGACCGATTTACACACATCGCCGTTTTCTCAACTAGTCGTGATTAACTATTACTCCTTGCGGTGTACACGATATCTTGGGACTACTGCTACTACTACTACTACTACTAGGCCTACTACTACTACTACTACTACTACTACTACTACTACTAATAATAATAATAATAATAATAATTATAATAACCACAACAGTACTAACAAAAAAAATATAAATAAATAAGAAATTTGTTTTCATTAACTTAATCTGTATACGCATAACGATAATTCAAATTTTGAACTGTATGTATTTTTGTCACATTTGATTGCCAACTGCACCGGTTTGCGTGATATGTACGTCTCTTTCCTTCTCTCTCTCTCTCACTCTCTCTCTCTCTCTCTCTCTCTCTCTCTCTCTCACACACACACACACACACACACACACACATTCAATCAAATTAATACGAACGACGACGAGCTATGACACAAGGAATGCTTTCAAGGTAAATACGTAGAAAAACAACAAGAGTGTGTGCGCGCGCGCGCGGGATACGCTCGAGTACCTGCCTCAGATAATATCGTGACACAAATACCTTGCCTCTCACAATTAAAGCTTGCCGCGGACGTACGTTTTACGCTCCAACGAAAACCGGACAAAACACATTGTTACATTATTACGTAAATTTAAATACTTGAGTTTTGCCGGCTGAATTATTATTATTATTATTTATTATTTTACCTTTTTCTTACCGCAGTGAATTAGAACAAGGACAAAAGTAGAATATAAAACTTCTACCTTGATGTTAACTTCAAAATTCCGAACAATTGTAGAATAAGGTTCTACCAACCTATTTGTTGGTAGAATTACCGACTCTAAAATACAGAACGCAAGCACATCAGTATTTCAACCAAACGGAGTTACAGTCTAAATCTATATCTATATATATATATATATATATATATATATATATATATATATATTCCAATCAATTGGAATAATAAATACAATAACACAGAAAATAAAATAAGATTTGAAAAAACCAAAAGACTATTACAATCAACAAAAAACTCAACACATTAAAACAACAAAACAAAAATCAAGAACAAAAAAACAAAACTAAACACACATTTTACCCTCGAACCATTAATCTTAGCAATACAGAATTTAACAAAAAAGAAACAGAATATTTAAACAATATGTCAAAAACTAACATAACTCAAAATGCAAACAAAAATCTTGAAAATTTAATAGTAGAAACAGAATTTGCCATTAACCTAATAAAAGACAATATACAAGAAGAAAAAAGAACAACATACAATTAAAAAAATAATCACTAGCGAAATGAAAAACAAAGATAAACAAAAGAAAGACAATAAAACAATAAAAGAAATTAAAAATAAAGTAAAGAACAATAATTTAATAATAACTAAAGCAGACAAAAGTCAAGCAACAGTAATCATTGATAAAGCAGACTACATTAAAGAAACCGAAGAATTCATCAACAATAATAATTACATACAACTAAACAAAAACCCAACAGAAAACTATCTTAAACAAACAATAAAACTAATAAAAACAACTAAAAACATTTTCAACATGAAAAACACAGACATATATATAAATAATAATCCAGAACCACCTAAAATGAATAGCCTAATAAAAATACACAAATTAAACAACCCAATACGTCCATTAATCAACTTCAAAAAAGCTCCTACATACAAAATAGCAAAAATAATAGCACAAAAACTAAAAAATAACCATCTAACAAATAACCATCATAACATAAAAAATACATACGAATTAATAGACAAACTAAAAATAATAAATATAAATGAAAATACATTTTTCACATCATATGACATCACAAACATGTACACCAACATCCCAGTAGAAGAAACAATAGACATAATAATAAACAAACTTAAAGAACAAAATGAAAACAAACAATATATAACCGAAATAAAAAATAGCCTCCAACTAATACTAAAACAAAATTACTTTGAATTTAATAGCAAAATTTATCAACAGCAAGAAGGTTTAGCAATGGGATCACCATTATCAAGCATAATAGCAGAAATATTCCTACAACACATAGACACAAAAATACAAAATATTATAAAATCACATGACCCAAATGGCATATGGATAAGATATGTAGACGATGGGCTATATGTATCAAATAACAAAAACACAAATGCTGAGAACATACTGAAACAAATCAATAACATACATCCTAAAATACAATTCACAGAAGAAAAAGAAAAACATAACAAAATCAACTATTTAGACATAACCATCACAAGATACAACAACCACATACAATATGCAATATATAGAAAACCAACTTCCACTAACATCATTATACCTAACCATTCTGACCACCCATCACAACATAAAATGGCAGCATTCTATTCGCTATTTAACAGAATGTACAAAATTCCCCTAAACAAACAAGAAACTGACAAAGAAAGAAATATAATATACCAAATTGGTTATGAAAATGGATACAATAAAAATACTGTGAACAAAATAGAAAATAAAATCAAATATAAAATAAAAACTGAACAATTAAGAGTTAATCAAAATGAACAACACATAAATAATAACAACAACAAAAAATGGGCCACATTCACATACATAAATAATAAAATGACAAAACTAACAAAACTATTTAAAAACACAGATATAAAAATAGCATACAAAACTAATAAAAATAAATTACAAATTCTAAATAGCTCACACAACAAAGATAATACAACAACTCTGTCACCCAGCAACAAATATTTAAAAAAAAATTTTTTTATTTGAAATTGAAACGTTAATTTTAATTCTGTTCATAAAGAATAGATCTTATCGATGTTTATAAATAATATAAAATAGCTGTTGCAATGAATGTAAATAAACAAACTAAGAGTTGAGACATACAATCCCAGTATCGATGTTTATAAATAAATATAAATAGCTGTTGTTATGAATGTAAATAAACAAACTAAGAGTTGAGACATACAATCTAATCTATGTATGTCCTTGAAACGGCTCTAACGATACCGTAGGGTCTTTATAGGTCTTTAACCTGCGGCCTAAACGGTGCAGTATCGATGTTTATAAATAATATAAACAGATGTTGCTATGACTGTAAATAAACAAACTAAGAGTTGAGACATACAATTGTGGGTTTCTGCGCAACGATTTCTGTACAATCTATCTGATATACATAATCTAAACTATTAAGTGTTCTGTATACGCTGTTGTGTTTTTTGCATTCTCTGAGGTATATACATAATCTAAACTATTAAGTGTTCTCTATACGCTGTTGTGTTTTTTGCATTCTCTGAGGTAAGTGGTAGTCATATTCTGTCTAACGGGAATCTTATTGATGAAGTAGTTGGTGATTGTTTGGCAAACAACAGATACGAAGATATGAAAGACAGAGCTATATTAGCGCCTTTGAATAAAGACATAAATAAAATTAACGACGAAATTATTAAAAAGCTTCCTGGAGAATATTATAAAGTATATAAAAGCTACGATTCTGTTAAAGATCAACCAGAAGGAGCTCTTCAATTCACTTCTGAATTTCTAAATTCTGTTGAGATGGCTGACTTACCACCACACGAATTAAAGCTTAAAAAAATACAATAATAATGCTTTTACGAAACTTGGACGTCTCTGAAGGGCTGTGCAATGGAACGAGATTGGTCGTGACTGAATTATGTAATAACATTATTAAAGCCAAGATTATCACGGGTGAATATTCAGGCCGAGAAGTTCATATTCCAAATATTACAATAGATTCCAGCAAAAGTCAGCTTGGGTGCACTATGCAAAGGCATCAATTTCCCGTCAGAGCAGCTTTTGCTATTAAGGCTCAAGGTCAAACATTTGAAGTGGTGGGAATTCACTTATCAATTCCTGTGTTTATGCACGGCATGTTGTGTGTAGCATTTTCCAGAGTCAAAAGGCGAAGTGGCTTAAAAGTTCTTTTACCACCAGAAAATCCTCGCCATACAAGAATCGTTGTATGGAAAGAAGTATTAAATAATTGTGATTCCAATAACAGAAACCGTCGATAAACGCAAACGGCGTAGTATCGATATGTTTATATATGAAAATAAATATCAAAAATTAATAATTAATAATAAATAATGTTTTTTTTAAATCTGTATATTTATAAATAAATGTGAAAACCGAGCAAAGCTCGGTCACCCTGATATTAATGCTTCTAACACAGTAACACTTAAAATAAAGTCTCCAAAATAAACGAATATACATATCTCCAAAGGCTTTATAAACGGGTACCCCAAAGGCTGTTGCACCAACATAATAATTTACTACACGTTAAAATAGTACAAACAACTATGTACTATTTGAAAACAGCTTTGGAGAGAATTTGACTAATGAGTACAAAATTGTTATACGAGCTGACAGAACGCCATATAGACATAGACAATAAAAATTATATTAAAATACTTACTAAAAGTCAAATATTCGCGTGCGAAGCCGCGGGTAACAACTAGTTTAAAATAAAACAATCGTTCGTGGATACACGAAATGTTACTAAGATAAATAATTTATCTCAGTACACCGGTTCGCATACTTCTCAGACATTATTATCATCTGTCGTTAATCAGAATCCGACAGGCCAATAACGTTTTCCCTTCTCGAGTATAAATGGCTAAACCATCTTCACCGTGCAGAAATTTTTAATTACACTAAGTGAAAATGAAGTAATAATTCTGTCGTCCAATCAGTTTACTTAATAAATACTAGTATTCACTGACTCTCCCCGATGAATGTTAGTTATACCGACAGATAATGTTTATGGACCTTGTGAGACGAACAGGGTTGTCGGAGAGGACAGTTTTTCCCCTCTTTATGGTTACAAAAAACTGGAAACAGATTTCTGTAACGACATGTCATGTGTTAACTACGATCTAATCATTAAAGAGGAGGCGAAAAAACTCTTTCAGACAACACAAGGTGGAAAAGGCTACTTACTAAATAGCCCTATAAAGTTGACGTATATAATAATAAATTATGTGTAATCAAAATACGTGTTTAATGTGATTATGTATACATATTTGACACAAAAAGGAGACTTTAAATAACCGCTAAGCATTGGCACTTAACATGAAATCTATTTAGGCGCAGCTAAATGAAGCGAATGCTGACTAGGACTTGGAAGTATTTTATGTATTTTCTCGAAAATATTAGATCCGAACGGCTTGTTCCGAAATGATTTTTCCAGACAGGGTATTGTCAGGAATATGGAAATATTCTTTTTTAAATTAAAATGTTCTATGTACGAAATACTGAATGTCTTCTTCGTCTTCTTCTACTAGCGTTACAACGCAGTATATAGGTTTTAGCCTCTTCAACAAATTTCTCAATTCAGCCCTCTTAGCCTATTACACAGTATCTTCTTATACGAATGTAGTCTTCACCATATTGAACGTACGAATAAGAATTAAAATTACGAATAAACAGTAAAATTAACATTACACACACTCACATACAAAGATGCACAATAACACGTGAAACAAACGCGATAGTCACAAAATTAACTCTACAAATTCACGAAAAATTGTTAACAGTGAAGAGAAGATGCGTGTCAATCACTTTCTAAGTAAGCGCTAAACTACTTTTTGCTATCTTCTTTGAAGAAATAGCGATTCCCATGATAAACTGCTTTACCTTTAAGCGGTCATACATAAAATTTACCGAGTGCTACCGAAAGTTGTTAATTTGAAAATACTCGATTTATTCAAAACTCAGTACTACAGTACCGTTTATTGTTGTTACTTTAAAATATTAATTCACTTATACTATAAAAAATATCCTTAGTTTATTATTATATTTGTTAATCAACATATTATGGCTAAATGTATATTCCGAAGATAAGCTCATTTCAACGAATCGTTCGAATTACGTCGATGTAGGTGAATTCGAGTAACACCTAATGTCACATAACCTTCGATTAATGGTTAGTTTCCAATAATCGTTCAGAATGGATTCGTCAAACGAACGAAAAGATTAGCTTGACATTAGTCGGAAAAAAACAGATCCTCGTAAACAGACCGAATGCGAGATAGAGCGTGTCTAAACGATGTCATTTTCTGGCCGTCACAAGAGCCGTGAACAATTTCGAAGTAACAATTCACGTATACAAACGGGCTAAAATACAAACAGATTATAACATGAAGTGCGAATGTGTGTGTGTGTGTGTGTGTGTGTGTGTGTGTGTGTGTGTGTGTGTGTGTGTGTGTGTGTGTGTGTGTGTGAGAGAGAGAGAGAGAGAGAGAGAGACAGAGGAGCGTGCTCTTAGATGTGTAATTCTGGCTTAATGAATAATAATTATCAAATACAGTTAATACTTCGCAGTTTATTAACAAAACTGGTACAAAAATTGCGTTTAATGGGAAACAACTGTAAACTCGACATTTATCAACGGCGACTGGTGCTGCAATTTCCAAAAACCCGAAAACAAAGCCCAGCGATGAACACAAAACCGTACCGAACACACGGCTACAATTAACGCTACCATTGTTTCACTAACAATCATTAATCACGGTGAAGTAGCAAGGTCACTGCGGAATTTGGTCTTTTATCCACAGTTTCCCGCTGAAATGTGGACTTAACCTCAATGACGAACGCTAACGATCAATTCAGTATTGTGGTTCTAAACACATCATTGAGTAACAGATCAACAACGTAATTGTTCCCCGAGTTCACGATATACCACTGCCGTTCATTCCAATTTACTCAACTGCACACAAACGAGAGTATTCAATAAAAAAACGAAACTATGTTACTTTCAGATACTGGAAAAAAATTGGTGATGCCTCACAATATAATAGGATTCGGACCTAAATCAAAACTTACAATATATAACAAAGTCCTTGAACACAGAGCAGTTAAAGGTTCTAAAAATAATTTAGTTTAGACGCGTGTGACACAAGTCGAGGGCTACACCACGAAAAGCGACAACAGTGGCGAAATTAGGGGGGGGTCAGAAGATCAATCTCCTCCCCCCTCAGAGCTATTAAACATTCCAGCGAAATTCCATAACCACTTAACGTAAGACTACTTATAAACTAGTTGCGTGTATTTAAGTGAGGTTCATGGATAATTGTATAAATAATTATATGGCAAGAAATTTGAATATCTGTCCTGAGAAAAACCGGGACTCCAACCTTCAAGCTAGTCTCACCCCCCCCCGTCCCAGAAGCTAATCTTATCCCCCCAGGAGCAGTTCCTAGTTACACGACTGAGCGACAGACGTAATAATAATAGTAATAATAATAATAGTAAAATAATGTATCACAATAATAAAAATAATAATAAAATAATGTATCGCAATAATAAAAATAATAATAAAATAATGTTCACAATAATAAAAATAATAAAATAATGTATCACAATAATAAAAATAATAAAATAATGTATCACAACAGATAATAATAGAGAATATCCTATATAAAATTCACAAAGCTACATACATAAAAACATACATGGAGAGGTAACAACAAAACTATAAATGAAGACTTCGACGTAACTTTCAACACATGAAATATGCGAAGATTTGTGTTATCATACTCGTCAACGTAGAAACAATAACCAGCTCATAAGCACTCTCATGCACTCAGCACTAAAGACCAATGAAGCCTGGTAAGAAACAATCGACAACCACAGACTTGGAAAAACAACAGCCAAAAGACCTCGTAACTAAACAGAAAACGCACAGGAGTTTTAGGTTTGTTTTCGTCACGTCTTCCTCTCGCAAAATTTATTTCACAACCCGTGTAGTATACATTGCAGAGTTTGCCATAAAGCTTGAGTTCTCAGCAGGAACTTGGCAGAACAAGTAACTTGTGAGCACCGCATGTCATTATTAATGGCAGTAATAAGGTTTCGCATGACATTCATTCTGCACAGTTCCAATTCAGATAACCTCGCTTTCCGACAAATTACTTCACGAGGATACTTAAAACTGTTGTCCACGACTGTCTGACGTCCATTCTTTTGCAGTTAAACTTATATAACATAGTATTTAATGGACTATAAATATATAATGAATTGCAAACAAACGTCCAGAAAACCATTATTATTCTGCTGTCCATATACTTTATAATAACAACGTAAGGATTAATTTGTGTGTGTGTGTGTGTGGGGGGGGGATAGAGACTACATATGTAAGGCAAAATGCGTTAGTTTACAATGTTGATATCAATACTAATTACAAGCAGTTATGCGAAAACTTATCTCACTGTGTAAACAACAATTTTATTTCATATTGGTATGTCACAGTTTTGACTGACGTGTGGTAAGGATTGTTCTCACCAATATTAACAGTGGATGTTATCAATATGAAACTCTTTTATTGAGTTTAAGTTATATAACTTGAGTTTTAAGTTATTGTGATATTATTACAATTTACCCAGCAACGGTAATTGCTAATATTAATGATGGGAAAACTGGCGTGCAGGCTGTGCTTTCAGTGAGGCACCTACATTACAAACAACGAATACACTTTATTACACTCAAATGAGTATTGTCTTGAAATAGTCGCCACAATCTGCCCACTGAGTCACTGGGTTTAAAATGCTTCAGTCTACGTACGTCACCACCGTAGACTGAAGCTTCTTGGCGATGACATTGGAATGTCCCTGTAATTAGCGCTTCGTCGCTTTATCTCTTCTCGAAACAGAGGCTCGCCAGTAGTGTCCGGCGACTGTGTGCAGAACTTTAGTTGGCGCCCCACCTCACAATAAAAAATCACTTTATAAAAACCAATCAGTGAGTATAAATGAAATACGAAATATATTATTTATAAGTTTATTGAATAAAAAACCATGAACAAAAAAATGTATAAAAAAACAATAAACATACAAGAAGGGTACAAAAACAAAAACATCCAAAATAATTTGGAAGAAAATAAAGTAATTTATGTTAATCTGTCAAGGAAATCATTTGCCAATTGCACCTAATATACTCGTAGTTTTACGTAAATTAACAAATAAATCTACAGTTTCCTAAAAACGAAACATATTAAATATTTTCTGGTAGGGCTTAAATAATTGAACTTACTACATTTTATTTGGCAAGAAAATTACTTTGACATTTTGTCCTTTGTATAGATATCAAATAAATAAGAAACAGATAAACTTACAAGTAGGCCTGTATACAATGGGAACATATTACAAACATTGTTTCGTAAAGAAATAGGTAAGCAAGTATTTAAACAGAAAGAAAAATCATTTAGTGAATTTAACTTTTCTAGCTTTCATTCATGAAAATTGTCGAATAATATTGTGTATATCAAGCTGATCCAAAATATCTCACTATTGATATAATAATCATAATAATAATAATGAATAACAAAGTTTTTTTAACTATTTACTTCTAGCCTGAATTTTTTTGTGCCTCTACTATTCTAGCGCCTGTGTGTGCCGCACACTGTGTCGGCGCACCACTGTCTAGAAGGCCCCTGTAGAATTCTTTCTGGATTACACTCACTGTTGGACGCAGGACGCATTCGGTTGGGACGTTTGTGACGGATCTCAGTATTTTGTGCTGGAAGCGCTGGACTATGTCAAGGTTGGAGTTACTGTTGTTCCATAGCCTATATATTAAACATCGTTGGTTGTTCCCTAGACCTTGTATACCGTGTCCCAAGACAGGTTTTAAGATAGGTTTATAAATTAACAATATGTTTTCTAACGTCATCTGGAACTTCCTGTCAATAAGCAACTACAGTATAGCTTCTGAATTGTGTACCAACCCGTGTCCGTTTCACGAACACGTGTTTTTTCAAAGTACATCATCAATATGAAACTGATACTGAAATATCAGTGATAGACATTATCAGTCTATACTTAATGAGGAGTGGAAAATAGTTAAAAGCGTTAATATCGAATGCTTGTTAATTTAAGCCTTTTGACTAGTTATTATGTTGTGCATACACCGTCTTTCTGTAGACCTCTCAAGAACGTCTATTAAAATGAATATAGTTAATATATCGTATTCCTATGTGCGTTCTTTAATATAATAATTGGTGTATATACGATATGTTAACCTACGTATATAGTAAACAAAAAGGAGATTTAATGTTACGCAGCTTATACACCGTTGTACTAATTAATACAAAAACCAACAAAGACAAATTTCGTACAAACTTTAGCCTATTTATTACAAAAATATTTCAAACATCTTTGAGATTTAATATGCCAATATTAGTCATTATTAATAGTGACAAATTAATAGTGTCAAACACCAAACACACTGTAGCTAAAATAAGCGTCTTTTGTGATACAGTCGCATATTATAAGTCCAAAGACTCCTTGAAAGTTCCCCAAATTTCAACCTGGGTGCAGGCGAATTATCTGGCCAATCCAAAACTGAAATACGGTGTTCATTCATAAATTACTTCACCGTTTTCGACACCTGAGAGAGAGTAATAACTTGTTACAGAATAGCTGCACCTTCTTGACCAAATTTGTTTAGTTCCAAGTTTTTTGTCGGTTACATAACTTTTCTGCCAGTTTTCAACATGACACATGTGTCCTTTTACACTAACGCCGGCACTAGAAAATCTTTTGTAAACTCATAACTAGACTTAGTTGGATATGTTTCATTATATCTAATAATAAATACATAGTCTTTGATAACTGTAGACGGCTGCTTTGGACCTTTACCAGGAGAAATTGCACTGCCTTGTTTTATAAATTTTTAAATTACTCGGTTCCTTTCTTTGCAGCTTCAAGCAATCTGTCCCTCAGTAAAATTGAGTACTGACAGTTGAACGTTTTTGGGGGTTATATTCATTTTTAAAATGTTTCAAAAACTATTTATTCACACATAGTTTATTACACGAGGCGTGACAAAGGGCCTATCTGCCAATTTTGAGTAAGTGTCCATGTAATTTTTTGATTGCTTTTGCTATCGCTTCCTTAAGTCACTGGTCATGTGTTGAAGAATGATAAAATAATTAGCGGGAGAGCGAGTGCTGCGCTTGCGCTGTAGTACGTGATGGTACTACAGCTATTTGGTAATACCCAATGAAAAGCAGAGACAGAGAGAGAGAGTGTGACAGAGCGGAATGGAAGTCCAGAGAATGGCGGGTTATCTGAGCGCCAGTAGCTGTGAATACCTTGTCTGGATCAAGTCAGATGACCACCAGTAGTCTACATGTTAGCGTTCAGCGTTCTGTATTAAAAGAGAGATGCCGATTATATCCCTTCACGAGAATCTTACTACAACACGACAGACTGAAACTGTTTTGTTGAAAAGAAGAGCTTAGCCGGGTGCCGATTCAATAGTTCAGTACCGTTTTGAAGTACTGGATAGGCCTATATCAATTTTTAGTAGACAGTTATATTTTCATTATTTTACGGTTGTTTAAGAGGAAGTTTCAGAGTGTTTCGTAAGACAACTAACGCCTTATAACAAATGAAAATGACTACTATAATGTTATAAGTGAACAAACAACGTCATTCTTTAATACTTAAACATTTTTTAATACACTACATTTTTTTTTAATTCCCATACTTAAAACGTTTTAAATATTATCTTACAAAATAATATGTTAGCACGTTAACAGAAATTTTTTAATGATTTAAACCAATTTTAATACACGTTAACTCGAATAACCTACACAGCAGACATTTTAAAAGAGACAGTAACTTGTTGCATTAGTTTCCAAAGTAGCATAATGTATCTCATTAGCTACCTAAAGGCGGCAAGTAATGTGTATTCTTATCATGTAAAGTACTGTATGTTATCCAACTTGACGCTTCCACCATAAAAATCTTACGATAATAGCGAACACGCAAATATTACTGCAGATCCGGTAATAGGTTACCGACTGAAATGAACAGTAGGCTTTTGTTCTAAGCGAAATCGTGATCGCGCGTTCGGTATAAAAATTTTCAGTCATTAGGAACAGACTTCAGTAACTTTTTTTTACTGTAGAAATGTGGAGAAGAAATATTCTCGAATTCATATTTCATGCAACAGCATACAAACAGTGGCGTATCTAGAATTTGGCCGAGGGTGGGGGGCGTTGTCGGCTTCATGCAAAAGAAAAATCAAATCAAGACTAATCAGCATTACTATTTTTAAAGTGGCTGAAATCAGTCCCATTACAGTAAACGGTAATAACACAATAAAAATACGCGTTATTGAAACATTGTTTACAAGATACTTGTTGACTGAAACGATTTTCTTATATTTCATATTTCAAACGTATACTCTAATGTTGTGTAATAAACCTGTTTGTATATTTAAAAAAGAGTTACCACTACATTAGCGTAAACGGCTGAAAAAATAATAAAACAGCCTAAAAATTCAGAAATTAACAAAATTCGTCAACTTTTTCACTTTTTCGACCCTCTGGGTGGAAGGTCCGTTCCCGTTCGTCTCCCCCCCCCCCGTAAATACGCGCCAGCATACAACCACAGAAGACCTTTTAAGAAACACTGATGAAGTTTCGTCAGTTTCAGCGCGTTTGTATGGATCAGAAACTTGGGAAGGATGCGATATAAGAATTATTTTTGGGTCTACGGAACAATCGTATAAACACACGATGGGCTGGTAAGGAATAGAAGAAGGAGTAAAGAGCAGATGACGGATACGATATCATATCATGTAGAGATTAGCACAGGATCCGAAAGACCTCCCTGCAGAAAATACATGACGATGATGAATGACGTATCGAGGTTTCCGATAGCTTGAAGCGAGAGAGTCGTACAGTGTGGTCTTAACTATGCTTTGTCTGCGATACATTCAGTCAGTACAGATCAAATTGGCAGCTCCGTATAGAATAGATGTTGAGCACAAGGTTGCAAAAACAATTTATGGGAATATGTCCACTAAGCTACGTCATAATTCTATAATTATGAAAACAAGATGTACCACTGTAAAAGCAGAACAGGTGTTATCCTTGGAAGTTGTGATCATTATTAAATATCCAGCATTAAGGACAGAATTTATTGTTTACACTAGTTTCAAGGTATAACCAATACAGTTGAGCGACATTCTCAGTATAAGCTTCATTTCAATAAATAAAGCAGATTTTAAAAGATAACTCTGTATACTTAAAGTGTATCTAGGTTTACAGTTTTTAACGTTAGAAAACTTGGAACTGTCCCAATATTTTCGATGTTTTCCTGCACTACATTTTCGATGTTTTGAATATGCGATTGTATCGATATACCACGATGTGAAGAAGACGTGTACTAACTGTACATTATTTTATTTCTTAATGTAAAGCAAAAATAATACGTGTTGTTTTCATTTGTGAGGTGTAGGTAATAACGGTTTTTGGTTTTTAGCTTACTGTTTAAAGAAATAAAAGCCATAGTTGGGAAAAATATGATATTTAATGTGTCCACACAATGGTTGAAAGAGAGAAACATTAAAAACAAACAACGTATTCTTAGCAGGAAAAAAGAAAAAAGTGAAAAATACAGTTATTTCTGAATAGAAAGATTAAAAATATATATTAACAAATGAAAACAAGATTTTTTTATTCGTTAGGTGGCAATATTCTTTCATATTATTCAGTAAAATCGCGAAAACTTCACTGGAAGCAAATTTTGTGCGAAATACAAAAAATGGAGAAATACAGATATAGAATCCCGCCTTACTTCGAGTTGATTTTTTTTTTACGTGTATTTCATAAAAAAGCGAGTAAGATTTTAAAGGCATATTGGTTTCTATGTGTAATTTTAGTCTGCGTGTTAACCTAGCAACGTCAACTTTTGGCGTCACACATCAGAGTTATTGCTAGAAACATTTTTCTTAAAAAATAGGACAATGAAACATGATTGCAATTGTCAACAAACTATTTTATAACATTCACAAATAAATTTCCACGATTACGATTTCTATTGTCCGACTAAAATTATATGCTATATTCCCTACATATCGACACCATCAAAACATAATCAAAATATTGAAAATAAGTGCGGGAACGCTTATTAGGACAGTACCAAAACTTTTAGTGTCATCGCTGTAGGTAAAACCAGCCACTTAGAGCAGGTAAAAAATGTAAGAAACCAAATAACCGAGAGCGATGGATAATTATGACCGTGACGGCACTGTAATTTCGGGGTAGCAAGAATTATATAGGTTATCGTATACTTAGTGTGATTCACACGTTGGTATTTTGAATCAAACCAACAAAGGATTCATGACAAACATGTCGTTTTCTACGTCCTTATGTTTCTTCTACAGATGTCGTTTAGATTTGTTCTACTACGTGTGTTTTTATATTTACATTTTTAAGTAAATTTTTATTTAAAAAATAAAACTACTATATAGTTTCATATTACAATACAGCGGCTTTCATAGTACATTCCTTTTGCTTCAACGTGATTTATCGTATGCGACCATCACAGGTCGGCGTCGTTTGCTGCACACCGACGTTCGACCCACCGACATTTTGTTATACACAATATGAATATAAACGATTAAGAAGCAACTGCAATCGCTAACAAACAATTGAGCTTCGTCAACTCACGTGCCTGTATTCTGTTGCTCCGGAAATAAAATTTTCAAGCGCCAAATTGTAGATTCTTCAAACTGCTCACTTACCTACAACAAAATAAAAAAAAAATTATATCAACGACTTGCAGAAGTAATTATAATTTGATAAGCAATAATATTATTCAAGAATACTGCAAGAAACTCATCGAGTTACTCACAAATAAATGGTTTATAGATAAATGTAGTTTATTCTACCAGATTCTCGACTTTACGTCAGCAATTTAATTAGACGTTTCTCGTAAGTGACGCACGTTGGTGGAGGTCATTGTCATAAGTTGGTGGAGGTTTCAATAAGTTTTTGGAATGTAAAATTTAATGCCTTTCGATTTTTTACAGCTTTGTTTATGGCCAAATTAATTTAAAAAAATTGTGGAATGACAAGAGAATAACGACTGTTACATCGTGAAAGTTTAAAAATTATAATCCTGTAACTTTAATTTTTGGACGACCAAATTTTTCAAGTCGCGTAGAACATACGAGCGAAAAACCCTTACTCACAGTGTATTTTCCCATCTTTCCCATTGTGACGTGTGACTTCTGAACGAAGTTTAGATGGGTTTTTAACACCCCCTCCCAAAATCCCCCTCGCTGTGCCGCTATGCTTCCTGAATATTATACAAGAGCGTAAGCTATCAGCTAAAGTAATTTTAATTTGCAATTAATCAAGAGAATTCTCATTCATGAGCCATATAAGCAACAGTACCGCCATTTTGTAGAAACAAAAAATAATATACTTCGTTAGATTAACGTTTAGGTAAAAGAGTTATAATGACACAAATTACCAGTAAAACAGTATTATTTACTGGGTAGAAATAATAATAAAAAAATACAAGTACAGCCGCACACGAAAACCAGTTACCGATGCTTATAATCATGAGGGAGTAAACAGCAGGCATTACGTAAAACGAAACTATACCAGAAGTCAGTGACTTTACGTCAAGTGTACGTTAGAAACACGGACACTACTATCAGTACGCAACGACCGGTTTTTTGGTCGCATTAATTCGCCATGAGTACTTTAGTTTCCTTATAAGGCGTGGGCGCATAGAATATTTTGTTTCTGAATGTTTCATCTAATATACAGAACCGGTTACTCGAGGATCGGAAAGCTGTCGGGCGAGTGGTGAAGTGATAAAGAAATCTAGATTTCGCGCTGTACGTCAGAGCCAGAAATTAATGAACAGTGCCGATTCAATCGAGACAATTAACTATCGACAGTATCCGAGGGGAGTTAACTGAAACACACTGACGAACGTCAGTAAAAATGGCTGGATGTAATCCGACAAACGTCTTCGACTCGTTTTCAACCTTCGTCATTTCAAAACAAAAATATTTTTATATTTTGCACAGAATAAGCCACTCGAAATATTTCCACAGTTCCTACATAAAATACACAATAGGCTATACAGTATTCCTTAGGGAGTTTATTTGCGATCAGTGATCGTCCTTTCACAACGTGATATTTTAACTTCATTGGCTATATTTTAATTTGTGCCAATGAGAGAAACCTGAAATGAGAATATGGTAGCCTTATCCGTTTGTGAAATAAAACACTGATCCCATTAAAACAAACCAAAACAATAGAAGCATTAAAACAAACATTATTTACTAAAACATTATAACAAATTATGTATTTATTTATGACAAACATTATATTTACTATTATGTATTAAAAAAAAGGTTCACTTACTGTACCGTAATTAAGGTTAAAGTGGAAAAAATGGGGAGACGAATCAGAAGAAAGAGGATTGGAATACACAGAAGAGGATTTGACTTCACGGAAGAAGAGAGGAATGAGAGAACAGTAACAGAACAGAGTGAAAGAAAATCATTCTGAAGGGTAAAACTCCCCCTCGAAAGTTATTTTGTTTTTAGCCGAGTAGAAACGGCAGACCTTTATGGTACAACAGATAGGCCTATATGCTGCCAGGAGGAACTTTATTCTCACGATTCAGCCATTCTTAGAGAAGATTAACCCGGAATAAATATTTTCGAACGACACGTGCTCAAGCCAGTTTGACTCTCCCTAAAACAGACTTCGTTGGACGAATTATTTTCCCCTGCGATCGTGATTGGTTGACGTACAAGTGTAAAACAAATTTAGGTCAACCGTCCATCACAAACAGATTATACGTCTCTTCGGCCCAACCCTTTATTTACGCTATTTAAAAATGGAAACGGTGTCTCGTGTCATACAGGGTAGGGCCTGTTTGTACGATATGTTCACATGTGTTCCTGAACAGGTGCTAAACGAAGTCTGAAATCAATAAAATAATGCTACTAAGCATACTTTTTTAAACTGGCTGACTGGTCGATTAAAAACTGTGTTAAGAATAATAATTTTAATTTATGATAATACTGTGAAACTCTAAACAAACAGTTATATTCCATTGCAAAAAACTCGGTACAAGCACGGTAGATCGCCGTAGACCACACGGTAAAGCGCAGTAGATCTTGGATGTAGACTTTAGAGTCACTATGAATGACAGATGCGCTGTAAAAGAGATTTAGCTTAAAGGAACAGGTATAGGGCCAGGAGGTGTCAACAATTCATTATAAACTGTAATTTACCCTTATACACTGCGCGCGCGCGTGCGTGTGTCCATTATGTCCACTTAGACGTAACAATTCTGAAACAAAAGTTCATTTGATAAGCGTTCAGTAACTTGGGTGGCCACGACAGAGTGCGTTAATAACAATAATTAAACCTGGATACCTCTAAATAACTACGTAGCCTATCATTCATAGATTCTATAAACCTGTGTATCCTCTAATTAATTATCTAACTGATGCTACCCTGTAAACACCAACAACATCACCTCGTGCTCGGTATAATTATAAAGTAAACTGTAATATTGTGAAATGTTTCTTCAGCAGTGGATATTACTCATAATTCTTCAAGTCAATTACACAAAACAGGAAATACGAGTTAGTAAAAACCTAACCTAACACTATAAATGATCAAACGATCGTTTTTTTTTTTAACCTTTAGAAAAAAAAAAGTTTCTCCACAATTATTTTTTCAATAAAATTCTGTGACCTGTTATTATCGTTACATAATTCATAATGAAATGTTTACCTTTTTACTGCAACGGACAGCTATCCGGAATTTAAAAAAAAATATTTGTACGAATATAAAGGAAAAGACTTGAATCGAATTCTTTAAATTCTAATTTTTTTTTTGCTAAAAAGGTAGCTCAGAAGTTAAGATTAATTTCTTCAATACGAGTAAGTCAATGTAAAAATCAGCAGACGTGTGATTTTAAGTTCTGGGACTGACATGCAAACCAAACAAGATATTTGTTTTAGATCCATGCTTTTTGGTATCCAGGGCACTTATATGCATATGAATAGTAAAATAGTTTACCTTTTTTCCGAACTAATAACAACGTTGATAAGATACTCCTTCCTAAACATTCAAAATCAGCTGAGGACAAGACGGGCGTCTATAAGATAATATGCAATGACTGTGGTAGCTTCTACATTGGCCAGACTGGTAGACCCTTTATAAAACACTTTAAAGAACATTTACCTAAAAAAGAATTTAGTAAAACAGTGTCAAATTACGCGCGTCATCTGATGGACAAAAATCATAATTATACCGATTTCACGACGAACTTTCAACCTCTCCATATATGCAGAAAAGGAAGTTATATGAATGCTGTCGAAGAGTTCGAAATATATAAGGCTTATAAAAATAAAAACACAAAAGAAGTCCTTCTTAACGAACAACTGAATTTCCAATCAAATTCGCTTTACGACACAGCGATAAGAATACAAAACAAGGTCCATTATGCACCTATAACAACATGAGCACAGCAATCGACTATAGTATTTCGTGGTGCGCACCAACGACATCGCGTGTGTTCTCACTTTTGGGGTTTTTATTTATTTTTATGTTTATATTCATTGTGATGTGTGTAAAGTTGTATGTATGTTTTGATAATTGACGAACTTCACCAAGGGATATTCCTGATGATGGGACATATGTCCCGAAACGCGTAGATATACATAAAAGAAAAAGGCCACCAGACGGAAAAGAAAAAGGTAAACTATTTTACTATTCATAAGATATTTATGTAATTTGTTTATAGCATTTTGTGTAAATGTGTTGGCCCTTTTTTCTCACAAAATTGCGTGCATATTACCGGGTGGCCCATAAGTCAGTTGGCACTAGCAGTATGTAGACCGCTCGATTGACTAGCATAGTAGTTACTTGACTTGACTAGAAAAGGATGGAGGCCACTTTGAGCATTTCTTGTAGGTCATGAGAACTATGCTATTAACTATCTGTATGCGTTATCTGTATCTGTATCCCTGCTGCACCTCTACAATGAAAGTGCTATTTGCAATTTTGCCAACTGACTTATGGGCCACCCTGTATATTGAGTAGTCCAGTATCAAAACTAATCATCCAACAAAAACAAAATTTTTTAGGAAAGCCAAAAAATTGGTTTGACTCTTATATCATGGTACAAAAACGTTTGGTCATTTATATCACTTACTTATGTTAACTAAAGCTTTTCTAGAAAATTTCAGCCTATGAAATTTTTGGTTAATGAAGAAAACAAAAAAAATAAATTCCAGATGATGAGTTTTGTTGCCGCACAAGACAAATGATTAGTTTTGTTAGCAAATTACAAACACTGGAGAAGTGTCCAGCTTCTTGTAAAATGTTATTAAACCAATTTAATGAGATTTTCAGACGAAAGGATATAAAATTAATTTTAATTACAACGTTAGTTAAATGATTTTACACTTTTTTTTACATTAAGGCATTTTTATTAACCACGTCTTAGAGTACATTACAAAAAATAACAACGTATCATTTTTGGTAAACAAAATGTCCTCAATATTTCTTAACACAAACTATAAGGTGAGTAAAATAAATCAGTAAAATAAAATTAATTGAGAATTTAATTAATGCTGTTTTTACTATTTATTAGTAAAAATAGCATTAATTAAATTCTCAAGTCAAAATCAACCATAGGAATATCTTTACCACAATCTTCTTGTTCGGTAGTTAATCCATTTAAGACAGCTTTTTATAAAACTCTAAATTTAGGTAGATCATTCCAATTACTTCCATAATGTTTGGAGAGAAGTTTAATCACATCGTTTTTTTTCTTAATGTTAGCTGCACTTTTAGTTGGTTTACAAACACTTTTTGCAACACTAGTATCCATCATGTACGAGGATTCGCCCTTTACCAATATTTTGGATTTAAATCTTTTTAAAATAAAGCGTTTTGCTTCAGCAAATTTAAAATGCCAAGAATGTGGAGGCTTTACAACATCACTTACAGAAGATTTCCAGTCATAAACTATGATATCTTTTGCCTCAATGACTGTGCCATAATCATTAAAGATCTGTAAATATTCTGCAGGCTCTACAATAACATTTTTACGTTTAACAACTTTTTCTATGTGACCGAAGATACGATCAGGGGGCACGTAAGAATGCCCAGGTACAGGAAAAGTTATTTCTACAGTAGTAATTGATTTAGGAGCATCAGTCAGTAACCATTTAGAAATCATTCCCATTACAATACTATTTTTATTTTGGCCGGCACATCCGTCGGCAAACATGCGGATGGTGTTAACTGATTCCTCAAAATGTGTATTCGTAAGACGGTGATAAAGAAACAACGCTATTTCATTTGAGCCTTTTTTGTATTCCAATTCATTCCAAGTGTAAATAAATGTATTTAATTTATTTTGTGAAGATTTTGAACTTCCTGAGCAAACTGTAAAATTATGTAAATAAAATTGTCGGCTATAATAAGCAATTTGATCAGGAATTTTAGGCAATACAAGATTTTTTTCACAGTCGAAAGAGAAAATAATACAATTTGGTTGTTCTGTTTGAAGTAATTCAAAAAAGGCGTTACCACGCTTCTTGTGAACTTTTAACTGCAGATCTAAATTGCTTTTAACAGAAAACTCTTTTCTACTTTAATTCGTTCCTTAAGTTCTATAAATTTTGAGCATTCATCAGTTGATGGTGTACCAAAACTAACATTATAATCAGTACAAAATAATGATCGGTAATAGTCATACTTGACCTTCACGTTATCATCTACACTGGCATTATAGAGTTTCCACATTTTTTTAATGGACAAATCACTGTTTAAGTACTGACGTTTAGAATTATTTCTGCAGTAATGTGATTCTAAGGGTACAAATGATTCAATATGTGTTTTTACACTATTTTTTTTAACATCAAATAACTTAGACTTTCGATCTCCTCCACGATTTTCTTTTGGAGATTTGCCTGTCACAAGCTGTTCCTTACACAATTTTTGTACTCTAAATTTAGAAATTCCAAGTGTATTAATGAAAGTATTTTTACAAACTGATACCTGAACACTTCCTGATAACTGTCTCAACCTAGGGATGAAGTATTTAATACTCACAGCTTTAGGTTTACTTTTTTTATCAACACTCAAAATTATTGTAGCAGATTTTCGTTTTGGAATCATATTTCTGGTGTGCTCCAGTATAAAATTATCTTGTTCTACCTTTACTGAAGTTGAGTAAAAATTCTGGTGGAATCGACGAATGTCTTGCATATTAAGACTCATACAGTTGAACCCACTTGTGCTACTATGACCACACGTTGGTTGTTTGGGCAGGCTGGTTAATAAATGCCTGAAAGTAATAAAAAGATATTTTGAATTTCAAGAAATAAAACTATGCATAGGCATAATTAAAACAAAAAGTTACAAAAGCTGATTTTTTATGATTCTGTAACACAGGAATTGTGTGTGTTTAACAAGAAAGTGAGGTTATGGATTTTACTAAACAAAATGCAACTGAAAGCTAACAAACTTACCTCATACGTTTCTCTTTGTTTGTTTTCCAACTACCAGAACTGCACAACTTCTTTCTTCCTTTTCCAGTTTCTGCTGGAATAATACCAGAAGATGACTGAAGTACTAAAGTTTCAGGATCCATTTTTGATTACCACTGAATAGTGAACATTAATAACAGCTGTGCTATAACAAAAAATGTTCTTTCCCTCTTTTTTTACAATGTTACCAACAGTACTGTTTCCAAAAATAAAAATATAATAAGAAAAATAATGTCATTTAGAATAATATTTCATTTTTGAAAATGATCAGTTTTGATTCCATTCCATATAATATTCGAGGCAGTAGTATGGTAGATATTAAGTTTTGATTCCAAAAAGGTGTTATGCAGTTGATTAGTTTTGAAACTAAATTATGAGTGTAAATGATTAGTTTTGTTACCAGCCATGATTTTCAACTCTCATTGTAGAAGGTGAAAATGAACAGTTTTGATACCTAACACCTCTAATATTGTGTATTTCAATATGGAGAACAACTTTAGACCAAAAACACAATTTGATTAAAAAGCAGATGATTAGTTTTGATACTGGGCTACTCTTTTATATACTGTGTATATATATATATATTTCAATCACTTTCTGCTACAGTCCGTTTCTTGATGTATATAATACTTTAATATTTATACTAAATTTACCTCAAGATGTTTTTTCTATTTGGAACCACCTAAAATGAATAGCCTAATAAAAATACACAAATTAAACAACCCAATACGTCCATTAATCAATTTCAAAAAAGCTCCTACATACAAAATAGCAAAAATAATAGCACAAAAACTAAAAAGTAACCATCTAACAAATAACCATCATAACATAAAAAATACATACGAATTAATAGACAAACTAAAAATAATAAATATAAATGAAAATACATTTTTCACATCATATGACATAACAAACATGTACACCAATATCCCAGTAGAAGAAACAATTGACATAATAATAAACAAACTTAAAGAACAAAATGAAAACAAACAATATATAACCGAAATAAAAAATAGCCTCCAACTAATACTAAAACAAAATTACTTTGAATTTAATAGCAAAATTTATCAACAGAAAGAAGGTTTAGCAATGGGATCACCATTATCAAGCATAATAGCAGAAATATTCCTACAACACATAGACACCAAAATACAAAATATCATAAAAACACATGACCCAAATGGCATATGGATAAGATATGTAGATGATGGACTATATGTATCAAATAATAAAAACACAAATGCAGAGAACATATTGAAACAAATCAATAACATACATCCCAAAATACAATTCACAGAAGAAATAGAAAAACATAACAAAATCAACTATTTAGACATAACCATCACAAGATACAACAAACACATACAATATGCAATATATAGAAAACCAACTTCCACTAACATCATTATACCTAACCATTCTGACCACCCACCACAACATAAAATGGCAGCATTTTATTCGTTATTTAACAGAATGTACAAAATACCCCTAAACAAACAAGAAACTGACAAAGAAAGAAATATAATATACCAAATTGGTTATGAAAATGGATACAATAAAAATACTATGATCAAAATAGAAAATAAAATCAAATACAAAATAAAAACTGAACAATTAAGAAGTAATCAAAATGAACAACACATAAATAATAACAACAACAAAAAATGGGCCACATTCACATACATAAATAATAAAATGACAAAACTAACAAAACTATTTAAAAACACAGATATAAAAATAGCATACAAAACTAATAAAAATAAATTACAAATTCTAAATAGCTCAAACAACAAAGATAATACAACAACTAATGGTATATACAAAATTGAATGCCAAGATTGCAATAAATGTTACATAGGACAAAAAAAAAACAGCTGAAAAAACGTTATTTTGAACACCTAAACGCATACAAAAAAACAGAAATATATAAATCCAATTTAGCCACACATGCAATAAACACAGGACACGAATTCCCAAACATAACCAATGTATCACTAATAAAACATATACCACACAAAGGCACCATAATGAACATTTGGGAAAATTTACAGATATACAAACATAAAACACAAAACAAACTAATACCAGAACAAATACAAATCAATACAAAACATGACACAATATTCAAAACACTCAACATCGAAAATACACAAAATACAAAAACATATACCACAACCACACACAATAATACAACTTTAAAAGACCAAAGACCAACAAACAACCTTAATAACATCCAGCAGCCAACACACAAATACTTCACCAGAAACAAGATGGCGAAGGCTGAAGATGAGAGAACAGGAACTCTCGAAACATGTTCCAAATAGAAAAAACATCTTGAGGTAAATTTAGTATAAATATTAAAGTAATATATATATATATATATTTTTTTTTTTTTTTTTTTAAACACAAAGTATAAGAGTTATATAGGAGATCATCGTTCCCCAGTATATCAATAAGCAGTACCATCTAAAGACTTTTTTGAGATCTTCCAAGATGGTCTTCCAGCCGCTGTTTCAAAGACTATGTCGTCAATAACAACATTACTTAAAATCTATTTTAATTTAAACGTGTTAAAGTAGTAAAAGTAAAAGTTAAAGTAGTAAAAATAGTTAAAGTAAAGGTCTGCTTGTAGTCTCGGTAGTTACGTTACAAAGTTTGGCCTATATTACGGAATTTATTTTCACTAGTTTATAGTGAAGGAGGCCAGTATTCACGCAGGGGTTTTGCGGCAGAGGAAGAAGTAGATCATAACGACATTTATAACAAAGTCTTGTCAGGAAGGAAATGACGAGAAAGACTTAGGAAAACGTATTTTGAAGATGTCGAAATGTGAATGGGATATGAGAGTTGGCTCCTAATGAAAAAGACGAAGACACCATAAGTGAGTGATTTCAGCGACAACATTTAGTTTTCAGCTCATATCAATGACGTTTGCTCTACGTGTTAGTCCGGAGGGACGTTGCGTTGCGTTGAGTTGTTGTAGCGGGTCCACCCGTGGCATGATTGCAGCATCTCGGTTCGAGCCCAATGGCTGTCAGATGATAGACATAGTGCTGGTACAGTAGACGGGTGCCTAATACTGGACTGGACAACCGTCAACACAATCATTCGCTAGATGGCGGGGGAAGAAGACTTTAGTGTGTGGCAATGCCGCTGGTACCAATTAAAGCAACAGATGTCGCCTGTCTCAAGCCCAGCTAGCAAACGACTTTGCTAGAGCCTTCGTGCCGGCGACAGGGGTAGCAGTGGCAAGCAGTGTGCGAGGAAGGAAGAAAGAATAGCTTTAGATGGTTAACTCTAGGGCTGGGACAAGAAGTTACAGTCGAGGACTTCTTTATGGCGGGTCATCAAGAATCGCCCGAGGGAGTTTGACCTGAATCGATGGAGGAGATTGGTGGTGCTGATGGTCCTTACGTATGGGAAGGTTGAGCTCATAGCTGCAGCAAAGAGATTTACAGCTAACGACGGGACAAAAGCAGACAAGGAAGGAACTCGAAGGCCTCCTCGAATTACATCATTCCTGACAAACCAAGGAGATCCCGACAAGGAATGGAGTGTTTTCGATTGGAATCTTGGAACCTTTCCAGTCTACAGCTGTTGGTGGTTGACAGAAGTGACCGCCAAGCGGGAGCCGCATAGATCAGTACAGACCTGAGAAACAAACGATAAAGGGTTACTTTCGCACGCAGAGCGAGGCGGCTGCGACACGAGAGAAACGGTTAGTTGGCTCGGACGTCGCGGTCCTTGTCGAGGGGTTTCGGTCACGTGAGCTCAACTGCCGTTGAGTTTACGTTTCCCAGTGCCGTCATCCGTGTTACTTACGCAAATATCGACACGCACCATCGCCTATCCAATGACAAGATTAATGGCCCTTTACTACGCATGTGTATGTTCCGGTCGTTCTAAATGACATTTGTTCAAATATGAAATTAAACAGCGTGTCAAAAAATTACAATACACGATTTTTCCAAATACAGTAACGGCGTGTATAAAAACCTTTATTTACCAATAAAGACAGAGCCGCAACTAGAACCTGTATTACCCTGGACAAACAGGATTCAAGCGCTCCCACCCCAATTGAATTGGCAACGGAGGTGTTAACGAAGATTTATTGAATTAAATTTTATTAAATAAAATAATTTGAAACACTTGAATAATGTAAAACGCCGCTAGCTACGTTAACACTCCTTGCAAGCCCAGCGTGACTCAAATTTATACAACTAATGTTTGGAGTTTTTTCGAAGATAGGTATAGTTTTATAATTTTGAATTTTTTACCTCTACATTTTATAAGTAAACTAGTGAGTACCCGGCATGCGTTGCAATGCCACTCAAAGAAAGAAAGTGTTTGTATATATATATATAATATATAAAGACTTCGTTCGCGTGGTCTTCAATTTAATGCGATAATATATTTAGAACAGAATCTATTCCATTGGGTTGCCATAGTAACCAGATCTAATAAGTTAGTTTTTTAAGACTCCAAAGGACCCCCCAGAGGATCGTATCGAAAAAAACACCTGTCCTATGTTGGTTCTCCCGTTGCGTAAAATATTTGTGCCAAGTTTGGTTGAAATCGGTCCAGTGGTTTAGGAGGAGATGTGGAAGACCCCAAAGAACCCCCAAAAGAACCCCATCGAAAAAACACCTATCCTATGTTGGTTCTCCCTTTGCGTAAAATATTTGTGCCAAGTTTGGTTGAAATCGGTCCAGTGGTTTAGGAGGAGATGTGGAAGACCCCAAAGGACCCCCCGAAGTATCATATCGAAAAAACACATATCCTGTGTTGGTTCTTCCATTGCGTAAAATATTTGTGCCAAGTTTGGTTGAAATCGGTCCAGTGGTTTAGGAGGAGATGTGGAAGACCCCAAAGAACCGCCAAAAGAACCCCATTGAAAAAACACCTATCCTATGTTGGTTCTCCCTTTGCGTAAAATATTTGTGCCAAGTTTGGTTGAAATCGGTCCAGTGGTTTAGGAGAAGATGTGAAAGACCCCAAAGGACCCCCGAAGGATCATATCGAAAAAACACCTATCCTATGTTGGTTCTCCCGTTGCGTAAAATATTTGTGCCAAGTTTGGTTGAAATCGGTCCAGTGGTTTAGGAGAAGATGTGGAAGACCCCAAAGGACCCCCCAAAGGACCCCATCGAAAAAACACCTACCCTATGTTGGTTCTCCCGTTGCATAAAATATTTGTGCCAAGTCTGGTTGAAATCGGTCCAGTGGTTTAGGAGGAGATGTGAAAGACCCCAAGAACCCCCCAAAGGGCCCCATTGAAAAAAATTCGTAAACCTTCGCGGGCGTGCGCACAACAACTCACCGAAGTTTCATCGCAATCGGATGAATGGTATAGGAACGCATACGGGACAAAGAAAGAAACAAACATTCATTTTTATAGATATAGATGTTAGTAAGTTTATATAGTGAAGTCACGGGCGAAGTCAACACTATTGAAATTATAAACTACCGGGCTGTTGGGCCGTGATCCATTGCTTACAACTTGATTCATTTCTAAACGAATAAAAAATTTGGCATTTGCTTGTACCTCTGGTGTGAAATGCGTTCGGCCTACCATCCTTTTCTGAACGGGTTTCTTCTGAAGAAGGCCTCCGGTGGGGGCCGAAACGTTTAGAAGTGAATCAGGTTGTAAGCAATCGCCCACGTCCGGTAGTTGTAATTTTAAAATCTTAATCAATTTTGTTTAAACTATTATTACCTGTTTAACTGAACTCGGTTTATCCGAAACCCAGGTTAACCGGAACGATGTAAGATTCATTGAAATCAATCAACATGAAACATGTAATTTATTGGTGTGCCCAGAGGTGTGAGAAGATTACAGATTCCACTTTAAATAAGTCATGGAACAAATTATAATGGGTGAAAAATTCCAGTGTGCGAAGAAATAGAAGAAAGTGAAATTAACGAATGGCTAGAGGCAGATGTTGCGGAACTAGAACTGACTGACCGAGAAATTGTGGAAGCTGCGATGTGATCAGAGCCTGAAGCAGACGACACAGAGCTGGATGTTCGTAACTCAGACACAAAACGTGTGACAGCAAACGACGGATTTAAAGCCTTGGAAGTATACAATGAACAAATTTGACTCTAATTTAAATTTGTTGTGCCCCCGTTCTTTGGGAGCCAATTTATACAACGTGCAATTATGCTAATTTACGGAATTAATTATGTGATTATCCAATTAGGTTAATTTATGTCAAATTAATTTAAATTACGCAATATACTAATTACTTTGATGTGATTGACTGTGTTCATTAACGTTTAGCATAATTACTGCACTGAGACTCTTTGTATAAAAAACGATATAGGAAAATTTACTACAAATAATTCAATTGACGTTAGTTTGTTACAAAGTAAAATGACAATAATGAACGCATAAATACTTAGCAATTAACTACTTATTTTATTTAACATTATTCAAATAAAGAAAACTTCCGATATATGGGTATAAATTATGCCCTGTAAATATATTCATAAAAGAAAACATATATATATGACTACAAATTACAATATGAATTCATTACGTCGTTCGCTGAAAAACACACACACATATATATATATATATAACATAATGAATATACATAAACATAGACAATCTATATATTAATCTTACACTAATGCGTTCATTTTGCCTCAGATGGGTAGCTTTATATATTTAATGTTATCATAAAATTGATATAATTTCTCAAAGTGTGGTTTCTTTGAAAATAGTCAGGACAGTAGAGTTATTATAACAGTAATAACATGAAGATTTACTTGTGATAGTGGATTATCCAAAAACTCCATCGGCGAAACTCCTTTCCATTGATGATCCAAATAAGTAAAGGTTGTGTAGATTCGATGTTTGTCATCACTTAGCACTCGCGGATAAGATTCACTCGCGGTGTGTGTGTATGTCCTCCGTTGGTGTCGGCCGTTAATATGAAAGTCTATAAAGTTTTGTGTTGCATGAGTGTATTCATTGTTAATGATCATGTATAGGTAACTGTCTATCGTCAAACTTCTTCGTGCGTCCTATATACGTTAATGTATTGTGTTTAGTTTACGTGACGTATTGTTCCATTAAAATATCGTGCTTGAATCTTAGCGGTATTTATAACACTTCACACTGCGCTACCGCGGTACACTTCCGTAACTCGGTAAAATATTGACGTAAAGTTTTGTGAGTCTGTTATTGAATGAAAACTGATTAATTGATTAGCTTGTGAATAAATGACTTAGTTCTTAACAAGCGGTAGCTGAGTAAAACTTAGTAACTAAAAGTTTTTAACACTTGAAGTATACTGCATGATTGAGTAACTGCTAATACACTAAGACTGAGTAACTTGTGAATAATTGAAAGTACTATGTTAACTGACTAAAGTACGGCGTAACTGAGTTTTAGAAAAGACTGAGAAATATATTAAGACTGACAGTTATAGTAAGACTGAGGCTCCGCTTGCCCTGTAAACAGTTTTTATTAAGCTTCATTTACCATAATGCAATGTCCTGGCAAAATACGCCTTTGGTCAAACACGATAGGTCAGATAATTCCTACCACTATGAATAACTATGGTTCTCGACCCCTGATTCGCTGTTCTCGTTGCCCTCATGACGACAGTCCTCTCCACTTGCGTCCTGGGAAGATGCTAGATTCTGGTTGGTTATCGGACATCCCCTCAAGTACACCACGAAAGAGCTCCGTACCATTTCTTAGAATGTAGAGCAATTCCGCGCCTGTCCATCAAGCTTTTGTTCAAGTATGCTCCGAAGGTCTGCTGTTATTCTCATGCGAACAATACGTAGCATTTCGTTATTGTTTGACTTCCCACGACCCTTTTTTGTCAATTAGCAGCTCCTTGCGTGTCGTCATCTCCAAGATGCCACTCCGGTCTCCCGTCATAAATACTAGTTGTCATCCTTACGATGTTTTCATGCTGTCCACACTTCCTGGCTGCATTTACTTGGTGTACACTGCTTTGTCTTCATACGGGGTAAGACTCTCCTAAACCCTTTGTGTGAGTATCCTTTACTTATTGCTGGCACGCTCCAAATTAACCGTACAGCGTGTGTTCGCTACAATTTCTCCGTATCTGTGCCACCGTACTGTATCCTTTGTTTAGTTTGTTGTGGTGCTGTAAATCTGAGTTGAACCGAGTCTGTCACAGTCGATTCTACTTTCTATTGTAGTGTTGTGTCAGGCGTTCTCACATTGTTTCCTAGCAAGCGTCCAGTTGACATGTTGTTAAGTTGTCCCTTTATTTATTACTTCTGGCTTGGGGTGGGTGACTCGACTTGTGTAACGCACTTCTTGATCAAAATTTATAAAATTAAAATTTTTGGTCATTACAAGTAAGAAAATTGTCTTATTATTATTAATCAACTTATATTACTGTCTTATTAATGCGTGAGAGATTCAACATAGCGGCTTTATTGTTATAGGTAGCTTTATGTTTCGTGGAGCACGCTGAGCAAGCAATATTGCTCCATCAGACGTCTTAGTTTTAAAGAGATGGCGTGACATTGCAGAGAGCAAACGCTGTGAAGAAACTGTTCAGACAAAAATTATGGACTTTTTGAAGCAAAACTATGTAACTGTGAACACAGATTACACTGTATTGCATATTTATAACTTGAACTTTTATTAAGTACGTTTTTACTGATGATTTTGTGTTTTTTTCCTTAATAAACGAAAATAGATTCCATGGATTAACCTAAAAAAATGTGTTATCCGAAATGGCTCTGCCACCTTTAGTAACGATAAAAAGGGCTCAAATGTATTACTAGCCGGGCTGTTAGGCCGTGGTCGACTGTTAGGCTATGTGCGTGACAGACGTTTCGGCCCCACCATCGGAGGCCATCTTTAGTGTCAAAAGTGTTTGACAGCTGTTCCCCAATATTAATAAATTTTAATTATTTTATTGAACTTTACATTGTAAAAAGTCGTGTTTTTATATCAGTTCATTTTATTAGGTTACTGGACCTTAACTTCTAAATGAACAGCATAATAATAATATAACGTATTCACGGCCCGTGTCAGTCCTGTTACTTGTTAAAACCATTAAGTTATTCGGCTGTGGTCTAATGTTAAAATCACTGCTACCGCCTCACGTTCCGACGGCTTGGTAAGTCATTATCAGAAAAGGGATCGATGCCATGGTGGTAGACGTCACAAAAACTCCGGTTACCTGATAGTTCGAACAAGTAATAAAATAATAATAGTAATAATAAATTTGTTTGTATTTTTTTCTTCTGTTACGCTTGATGTTAAACCCAAACAAGAATTCAGGAATCTTATGGTGTTTATACGAATATATAATATTATATATGTAATTCTGATATACATCACTGTTTTCTCCTTAAATTACAAACGCACATCAAGTTTTCTTTACGAGTCCAGTAACATGTTATGATAAATGTTCAGTACGTTTATAAACTTCTCCCATGTAGCCCTACATACAAATTTCAGTCTATAAACAAATCTACAATTCTGGCACCCCCCTCCACACTGGTTACGGTGCTGATAAAGGGTGCACGATGATGGACGTATAAAACTAGTTCTGTAAAGACAACATCGCACCAAACGCAGCGTAGTATCCGAATCAGTATGCAGGAAGGTACAGTGCGGCTGGAATGTTGTTTGTTTAAGTGATGCAATCGATCTACACACGCGTATTTCAACGAAACCTTCTCACCGGCTAGACCCACGGTTTCTTGGTGTAGATTTATAGATGCCGTTACTAGTCAAAGTCGATTGGACGCGATAATAAATATGAAGATTTTCCAGCATCAAATCATATTAATTCATATTCAAATTAATATTAATAAAATACGCGTTCGTGCGCACAGACAACTGCCCTCATGAGTTTAAATAAACAATCTAACAAGATACGCTTTCCGAATAATAAACTTTTCTTTTTTTCAGTATTGTAATTCGAAGACATCACTGTATATAACATATACCCATTTGTTACACTAAACAGTGCGGACTACGATCACCTGAAATATTAGTCTAATAAAAACTTGCAACAAAAGTTTCATCACTCACGTACTAATAATACCTCAACCAAACGGTTGACAATCGAACCCTCTATCGCTGTACTAATGTCTTCTTAAAAGTGCCGCATTGTCCCGACACTGTCTCTGTGCACCAGAGAAAACCGTACTCTTCTGTAAATCCTCTTGCATTACTTGCATCGTCGACGTCCATTTTCCATGAACGTTTAGGTCTTCCTTTTTTTCTTCTAGAGGGTGGAGTCCATTCCCATACATTCCTTGGCCATCTCTAATCCGACATTTTTTTAGGTGTCAGAACCAATTCAGTCTTCTTCCTTCTATTGGTTCTATAATGTCAATGTCGATTCCTATCGCTTGTCTTATCTCTACATTTCTCACTCTATCTAGTCTCGTTAGTCTACAGCACCTCCGCAGTAATCCATCTCCATTGCTCTTTTTTTGGATTTCTTTCTTTTATTAATTTCCCACAGCTCTGCTCCATATAGGCCTATACTTTCGACTATAGTTTTATATATTCTGATTTTATTGTTTTTGTTATTCGTGGACTCCAAAGCAGACTGTTTAATTGTTCTGTTTCTGTCTTAGCTTGTCCTACTCTTACTTTCATTTCTTGGTTGCAGTCCCCATATGATGCCATTGTTACACCCAAATGCTTGAAGTTTTTAATATTTTTGATCACTTTCGTTCCTAGTTCTAGGTCTTGACCTTCACCGCCTAGTATAAGGTACTCACTCAGTTTTTGAGGTATTTATTTCCGAAGTACACGAGTAAAAATGTTTAGACAACTTACTAAAAGCACTCTAAAATCTCCTGAAGATGGCTTGACTGCCGAAAGCGCTCGTCAATACCAAAGGCAACATAGTGGTTTGTATAAAATTACTAGTAGAATTACTAAAAGCAGTCAAACCAAACTGTGCCCAACGTATATAACAAGACGCCTTCCAACGTAAGCATACCAACGTTAACCAATCTAATGTACAGTAGGTTGCCTATGCAATTATACAAAATACAATCTGAACTGAATATAACGGAGTATATAGACTAGATATATAATTTACTGCGACCTCATACATATATCTTTCAATTAAATTTAGAAAATATTAAACAATAATATAAGTTATAGAACTTAATAATTCCGCGCAAATATGAGAAAATTCACCTATATAAGACTACTACAATATGTGTAAAAAACCTAATTAATGTAACAAACAGAGCGTTTTGTTTTGTTTATTAACCCCCAAATGAAGTCATGTATTCAGTCGAATGGATACTACAGCAAATAATGTAGACCTATAACTGTCTAGTCTGGTAACTAGCTGGATTATTATAACGTTTATTATTGTACGATTTGTTTCGTATGAGCCACTGCGGAGGACGTTTGGTTCAACTGGTTCCGCTCTTCTTCTCCTCTCTCTTCCTCCTCGCCCATATATCTCATTCATTCTTGATAGATGTCTCTCCCTCCTTTCGTCAGTCCAGATGGCAACTGTCCTCTTCTTGGGTTTTTCCTGAAAACCTTGAGCATTTTTAAATTTCTTTTTGAGTGGTAAGCGTTAGTACGTTTATTATTATTTTATTAGCATTAAGTTAGTATCATCGGTGTCGTTATTAATACCGTCAATGTCGTTGATTATCATCATCGTCGTCGTCGTCGTCGCCATGATCATCATCATACATGTTTTTCAAGCAAAAATGTTCCATACGTTTTGCTCCACTGAAAACTGAGTACGAATTAATATACCCACTCTTATAAGTGAACAAAATTACAGATATAATTTCAACAGAACTTTAAAACACAATTAACGCGTGCAAAAATGAATTATCACCATCCGCCTATCAAGCTTAGGCTGGCCGTCTGTTGCGACTCGGGGATCCGCACTCGAGCAGGCAATAATTAGCATATCTCCAAGCAGATCTACTTTTATCTGAGGCGAGTACAACTCTGCTAATTAATTATCTCAAAAATTAATTATTCCGTATTAACAAGTCTACAACGAGCGTTCGAAACGGTTTCCATTTGATTTACAACTTCACGCTTGTTAAATTATATTTCACCGTGTATTCTCAACGCAGCTGACGTGACCAAAGGTGTTAGGATCAGGCGCCACCTGATTTCATTTTACTGAAAGTTCAACGGACCCCATTCCATCGTGCTATTTTGTGTTAATGACAGAAAATAACAAAAACAACATGTAAAAGTTAGAATCTTACTACATTTTCAATTGCAACACCTTTACACAGAATTAAATTTTACGTGTTTTGAGAAAATTAAGAGAGTACTAGGTAGGTTGCAGGTACGCAACTTTATCACCCGGTGTACGGTTAACCCGACGAAAGTCACAACTGTAGACACAGTAACGTTTTTAGAGTAACAATGTTAACCAAACGTTTGCATTACCTGCGGTTCCACGAACACGACGAGGAAGGATAAACTGACAACGGGGAACACTGATAACGATAATCGTAACTATATTCGACTTATCGATTGTTCGGATTTTCGAACATAATTTATTATTACACTAGGGAACCATAAATTAATCAACTAATTTGTGTATGTTGGAAACATTATTTACCGGTCTGTTAAGCCGTGGTCTACTGTTTGTGTGAACAGGCGTTTCGACCCCACCATCGGAGGCCTTCTTCAGTGTCGGAAACAGTTGGTACGATGCCCGCCAATTCAGCCCAGTGTTGGCGTAGAGACTATGAACTCTAGAGACAACGCACCCCGTACCAGCCCGAGTAGAGACAAACAATAGATCACCAGTCAAATAGTGTTCCCAAGTATGTTGACGCCGGCGTGAAAGCCTTAGGAACTCTATATTTTGTGTATGTTAAAGCAATATGGACAATTGTATTTACGTATTTTCAGTGGTAATTTGCCAAAGAAGACAGACATTAACTTGAGCACTAGAACTTAGAATCACAATACAATAAATATTATTTGTTTATATTATTATTAATAATTATAAAACGTTTTGTACATTATTTTGTTAATACTACAGAAACATTGTAATATTCACAAAATAATCAAAAATATATTCTTGTACAAAAACTTTTATTATTATTAATAATAATATTAAAAAATTTATACAAGAAAAAATGAGCAAATATGAATAAATATTAGGCCTATATAATTTCAAATTTTAATTCAGTCTGTTTGGACGGTAACTACTACAGTTGTAAACACAGTAAAACAAACTGTTTACGACATAACAATGCCTGTTGTACAACCAGATTACGAAACACAGTGTAAAATCCCATGTGGGCCTACAGATACAGTAATTCAAACAATAATTTTCGGTAGGGTTACTGTCTCAAACAGATTTTCTCGTTATGCTGCTAGGGTTAGTAACGTTTTGGATTATCCACGTAATACTATAACCGATGTTTACGCTCATCGAGTGAGGACAATTTAGATGAGAAAGGAGACTCTGTCA
This sequence comes from Magicicada septendecula, assembly GCA_034769895.1. Lineage (NCBI taxonomy): Eukaryota > Metazoa > Arthropoda > Insecta > Hemiptera > Cicadidae > Magicicada > Magicicada septendecula. Next base: position 165,861,879 of record CM068371.1, on the reverse strand, counting down.
TACTGTATATTTAAGTGCTTAAAAACGTTCAATCAGGGCAGTAAGAAAGACTGGGGCGAGGGGGGTAAGGCTACTGGTTCGGGCCGCCTCAGCTTGGTGGGGGGGGGGTCTAAATAAAAAGACAAATACATTATTTTATTGTAAATGTTACTATGAAGTACCTTAATACGAAAATTTATGTAATTTGATAAAAACTGCTAGTGATTTACAGTTTTTTTTTTTTAATATTTAAGTTCGACCAGTGACACCAAAATCTTTAGATTTAATTTGTTCTGTTATTTTTTTGTTTGTCTGTGTTTTCTAATATTCTACGTTTAATATAGGCATATATCACTGAGAAATACTATTGCTTATGGGTTAGTGGGACGTATACTATATGAGCTCGTAATAAACCGAAATTTACATTTGTAATTCCTCACCTAAATGACATTTCTGTTAACAGAAACAATAAGCAACTGACCGATCAGGGGTTTATAATTTCAGTGGAGATGTACTACAGTTCTGTTCATATCGGTTACTCAATCGTGACTCACGTGGTCCTCTCTACAAACGATAAGTGTGGAGGAAACGGCCGCGAATAGACGCCGGTCTCGGAGAGATAATCTTTGGGTTTCGTAAATATTATTAACAAGTGTAGTTTCGACAGTAGTTACAACCGAATACTCTCCGTGTTAGTGACGACTGCACGCATAGGCGTTTGGAAAGACACCTGCCGCGTAAGCGTACTGGGTTTGGTATAGGCTAAGAGACAACACCGCGATCGAGAAATAATTTGTACCGAGTTCAACCACTGAATTTTCGTGTCCGATAACAATCCGAAAGCGACGCTAAGAGATTCATTCTATCATCTACATCAGTGGTTCTCAACGGGTGTGCCGCGAAATTCATTAAGTGTGGCGCGAAACTTCTGGAGCTTTGTGATGTTGTTGGTAAAAGTAATTAAAATAAACTTACTCGATATTTATTTTAAAAAAGAAGCAAGGAAAAATACTCAAGAACTTCACATATTTAATTTACAGGTGATTTATTTGCTAAAGGTTTACAATAAAAGATTTGAGTTATTAATGACAAGCTACAGCTTGTCATTTCTTACACAAATTTCTGGTGGAATTGAACATAAACACACACGTATTTCCTGTTCTACTAAGGGAAGTCTCTCGCGTTTCTTGTGTTTCTTAGTGCTGAAAAGCTCTTCTCGCACAAGCAGGTGGTAGAAAATTATAAAATGATAAAAACAGTAAAAATCTCTTTCACTGCTATTATTAGGTACTCTTTCTTTGCTCGCATCCAAAACTCTGAATCGTGAGCAAGTTAGCGGGGCAACATTTGCTGGTGACGAGATTGAAGCAGCAGCAAACAAGCTCCAGAGCTCTATCGCAGAAGTATGTGCATGGAGCAAGCGGTGAATCCTAATCAGTTCATATCAACTTCACCAACAGAAAAGCAGATCCAGTAAGGGTTTATATTAATGGGCTGGAAGTGCCATATGCTAACACACCAAAGTATCTAGGTATGACACTGGATACAAACGTTAAATGGAAAGAGCATGTAAAAAAAAAGGAGGAGGTCAACATAAAATACATTACATAAAACTGTACTGGCTGTTAGGGACAAATTCGCAACTAACAGCTGAAAACAAACTGCTGTCGTACAAACAAGTTGTGAAGCCTGTGTTGACTTATGGAATTCAGCTGTGGGGTTGTACAACGAAAACAAACTTAGAAAATATACAAACCTTTCAGAACAAACTACTCAAAAGCATAGTGAATACCCCTTGTTATAAAAGGAACGACAACCTACATAGAGACCCCAATGTAGAATATGTCAGCGAAATAATAACAAAATATGCAGACAAACATGATCAGAGGATTGAGATCCACGATAAGCCAATAATGCGACACGTGGTGGAAGAAGCTCCACACGTCCTGAGGCGACTCAAAAGACAGAAGCCACATGACCTGGTATCGCAATAGAAAGCAATTAATATGTACAGATCCATAAAACTCTAAGTGAGAGTAGGACAGAATAATCTTGGGATTAGCTACTAGGCTTCACCCCATCACCCGTGACGGAAACGTGAAGGAGCAGCTGCTGGATGAGCTTGCTCAGCTGTAGCATTAAGGGAGGAGTTTTTAGTGGGTTAGAGTCCCACACTACTAGGAACTACGGGGTTCCTAGTGTCTATAGAGATTTTCACTCTTAAAACAATCCCAAACTCGAGAAGTGGTAGTTCACCACATTTCAGTTGAAATGTTAGGTCTGACTTCAGTTCTGCGAGTTGTTCTTCTTTCTTCAGAGGGAGGGTCAATGGTGAATGCTGGGGACAAAGCATAAGGATTGTGCGCCCCGTCGTACCTGGCGATAGTGTCTGTGGGGGGAGGGGACGTTGCCATCTCGTACGTCAGTGTGCCGCGGGAACTAACTACAAGAGATAGTGTGCCGCGAAGAAAAAAAAAAGGTTGAGAACCACTGATCTTCATTATTACGAGCTGCCAACTGAAGACCGTCAGACTACTGGACTCCAGCTAGGACAACGTTTTCCATTCTACGTACAAGGGAAGACCAAATTTTAATATTACTAGTCATACTATAAACTTAAAAAAAACTAACTATTAATGATTGAAAACTGTATAAATAATTATCAAAAGCCATTTAATTTTAATTAATTTGTGTTGGTCAACAGACTTATATGTAAAGTAAATCATTAGTAAGAACGTTTAAATTTCAAACACTGTTCAATTAATTAATTTTCAATAAACCTACATTTTATACATTTAATTAATAAAATTGTGTTAGTGGTTATAATCATAAACAGAAATAACACTGATGCACACCACTATAGAAAAAATGTTTTCTGATTAGCGTTTTCAAGCTTCACAGCTCATCATCAGATCGGAAACATATCTGCGATCTCATGATGACCTGTGAAGCTTAAAAGCGCTAATCGGAAAACATTTTTTCTATAGTGGTGTGCAACAGTGCTATTTCTGATTCTATACATTTGTCTCGGCAATATGAAATTTATCTGTGCTTATCCGTAACATCCCACTATTTTACTTTATGCTATTTTAAGTAAAACTTTTTACTTGTATTTTATTATACCTGCTTTCTACTGGACAAACATGATTCTCTACCAAAATTAACAAAATCATACATACAACACAATACTTCAAATTTTTTTCGAAAGTAGCGCCAATTCAGGCTTTGCTTCCAAAGCGCGGCCCTTCGTGGAAACGGCACGTGAAACTATTCCACTGTCATTGTAATCTCGAAAGGTTAATGAGTCCATCGGTAGTAACGGCCAGAGCCTTGCTGTACAATTACACAGCACACAAATGATCAGTGTGTGTGTGTGTGTGCGTGTGCGTGTGCGTGTGCGTGCGTGCGTGCGTGTGTGTGTGTGTGTGTGTGTGTGTGTGCGCGCGCGCGCGCGTGTGTGTGTGTGTGTGTGTGTGTGTGTGTGTGTGTGTGTGTGTGTGTGTGTGTGTGTGTGTGTGTGTGTGTGTGTGTGTGTGTGTGTGTGTGTGTGTGTGTGTGTGTGTGTGTGTGACAAACGGTTAGTGGAGCGCAAGTAATTTACTTGTTAAATTTAATTTACGTTATTGTACTCTAAAGTGTACATGTTCTTAATTACTTTGAATGTTATTTAATTACGTTTTACGGGTCTACATACGCGTGTTCTCACAATACAAGACAACAACAAAAAGAATTCAAAAAAGAACAATGTCTATATAATTTTATTCTAAGCAAAGAGGCTGCCAAACTGAATTAACTTTTACGTGTTCAAAATCCGCCTGACAAATGACACTTTCTAACTTTTTACGTCTTGCGGTACAAACATGGGAGACTCCACATAAGATGTGACAGACAATCACACACTTTAAAGGTAGCCGTGTAATCTGTAATTATTTTCCAAAACTAGCTTTTTCAAGACTATGATGGTACTAATAAACTCCCTGACATGCGGAGCTGGCTTACTACTCTGAACAAAATACTTTTATTATTGGGTAAAATTTTTAATTTTGAAAGCTGCGTGTAAAGTTCTTCGTGCGAACGAGTCTTAGTGTGAACCCAGCAACACCACGATTATATAGCCTACACATAATCCTATATATCGATCCTCATACGTTATTTATTTTTTTGTTTTTATTTGTGAGTTTATATACATCACAAATGAATAGAATATAAATAATGTACTACGTGTAGAAGGTAATTTATTCTATATGTAAACAAAAATGTTATGGTTTTGTAATAGACTGCAATCGTCTTATAATTTACAGACGTTCACAGACTCTGACAATTTAACGAATGTTTTTATTCTCATTTTCAAACCATGATGCCCCAGAATTTAAAAAAGTCTACACTACGTTCGGGTTTAGGTTAAAATTATCTTTAATTTGACACCCATATGGATTTTTACAATTTTTTCAAAATTTGGATCCTTTTGGGCCCTGATGTCAAAAAATTTGCAATTTACAAAACTGAATACTATTTTCAGTTACTGCTTAAAATGTTCCTTAGTCTTTTTGATTTCTGCAATTTTGTCAAAATATTTGCCTCGCACATTTTTTACTCCCGTCCCTTATATATCGGGGGACCATTTCAAAAGCAATAGTCTTTTGTAGGGAAAACTTGTGAACCGCCATGCTAAGTTTTAAGAAAATCTGTTGGTTCGTTCAAAAGTTATCGAGAGAGACATCGCAAAAAGATACACAGATAGACAAATGGCAAACGGGCGAGTTAAAACTGGAAACTCTCTTTGCTTGTTCACTCTCGTGTACTTCGAAAACATAAAGTGTTTAATGTTTACAGAAATTACTGAGTGGCTCGTACAGGCGGATCCTCAGAGATATTTCGGAAGGAAGACAAAACAGACGAAGAAGAAATATGTCTTTTTTTTAAATTTCTTATCTCAAAATATAGTTTTCTTTTTCACTATTCTTGAACGGTATTTTTTAAATAAAAGCAAGCTCGTCAAACTAAAACAAATAATTTCCTCCAATAGGCTTGTAGAAAACATTTTTTCTAGACTTTTGGGGACGAACTTCTCTGATTTCTACGCCGTGGATACACCTCTGGTGGTTTCAAAAGATATGTATGTGTGAACAACTTTGACTTGCTAAATTGACAGACCGATCGAAACTATTTTCATAAATACTTTACGAGTACAAATGAATATAGCTAATAGTTTATAAATATTCAGATTATCTGATTATGCTACGATACTGTATACCGTCCCGTCCCGCTTGGTCACTTTTTTTAGCTGTTCTTTATTACGTCCGACGCACAAGTGTACAGACTTTCACGTGTAAATCTAAACACCCAAACGGAACGCCAACCGGCATGTCGAGTACCCCTGGCTGCGGCGGAACGTGATTATGAGAGGTCAGCTGATTCGGCACTGTTGCGATAACTAACGTCGAGTGCAGTACTTCCAGTATTCTCGACATCTGAGTAAAAAATAATTCCGACATTTAGGATGGCTGAAATTTTATAAGTTAAAAGATGTTAACTGACATGATGGTGACTAATGCGTGGGAGCAACTGGATTTATCAGTATACCAAGGAAATCTGCTACTCTATAAACAGGTGTCAATCGATACCTTACCTGCATACGTATGTATCTGTGTAAATAACTTACACACACATACCGCAGCAGATAAACATATACAGTATTTCTTTTTATATACTTTTCTGTCTACGATTTGACTTCGTTTTTCAAACTGATAACACGTCTAATATTGAATGGACACAGCTTGCTCTGTTGCGTGTTGCCAACAAATTTCTTGCATAAACGAACGATCTGCAATTCGCCGAGCGGTATAAAATTCTTATATGTGTTTCCATCCTACATAATCTACTTCGACTCTTCAAAGATTGACTGACGGTAGGACTGACAAATTTGACGCATAACCACATACCTGACAGATTTATGCAGTCACGCGTCTCAAAGACAATCTTCGGGTGATTCGAAGTTGCTTAAATTTTACACTCCACATAATACAAAATTACCGACTTCAACAATAAGATTTCAGCCGTCAAGTAGGCCGCCGTGTTTCCACACACCAGACTGCACCGTGTTATTAGTCCTAACGCCAACAACAAGAATCTGTGACACAAATGTTACGTTAATACGTCTGTCGAGTGCCAAAGTGTATTGTTACACACGTATAATTATATATCGTTTGAAACGTCGATTTAATTACTTCTCGAGAACACTTCAAACAGCGAGTTTCTCGGCTGTCACTGACGTCGTTTTTGTCATTACCTAACCACTGTTATTATGTTTAATGATAATGCACATGTGTGCGCGAAATTAGTGCTTGCCAATAGCGCGCGCGCACACACACCACTAGTTTTCTATTTTCTGAAAGACACAGTAATAAGAAATGTCATCATTACTACAAAAGGTTATTTAATCATTTCTTAGTTTTGTCATCGATAACTGTAGTCCGCGTTTTAATGATTATGCCACACGCCTAGAGCAATAGAGATTGAGTAAATCAACAGTGCTTTGTGTTGTGTTGTAAATCATGACGCTGCTAACACAGTTGCCGGTTAAGAGTATTTAGGTATTTAGTCCATGCAACTCAAGATACGTATAATAATGCTGAAGCCTTTCTTTTACTATTTATAAGTTATCTGAGCTCCGCGGACCACAACACTCAGTTCGGCTACCACGGATTCAAGTTTAACTGACATTAGGACTTCACATCAAATGAAGCTAGGGCACTACTATATCAAATGGGGCAAGGGTTCCAATGAAAACAGTACCTTCAATATGTTAAAACATTATGGGAAGTTAAGACCACTTCTGATAGATAAAAACACAATTGAAGAACCGTTGTTTTCAGCTCTATAAAAGTTGGAGAAAGTCTCTGAAGATATTACACGAAATTATTTTTTAATTCTTAAATGTATCCAACTTGAATACAGGGATAGAAAAAGTTGTATAAAAGTCAATGTGTGGAAATGAGCTGCATTCTACTGCAGTAGAAGTTTACACACGGAAAAAGGCGAGGCATTATCACCAGCACTATTCAACACAAATATTATGTAAATTAGGATTTTTAAAGGAGTAAAATCTTTGCATGGAAGACGAATTTTCCTCTTGTTATCATCAGCTCCAGTTTTGCAGTTCTGAAAGTGAAAGTGTTCTACGCAATAATCTCCGAAGAAAGATATGTAATTAAATGTATTATGAAAAGGAGACTTTGTGAGTTTCATATTGTAGCATGACAGATAATCCACACAAATACATTACTCAATGATCATTAATGAAGCTCTAATATATGGAGTATCTAAATGAGAATCGTTTAAAATGCACTATTTACTAAATATATTCACAAGAAAGGTTAAATAAAGAAAAATTCTGCAAATAATATAATATAATACAAATTTAAAAACCCAGAAGACTAAAAATGATAATAACAAAATTACCCAGGTAAGATAGAAGCAGGCAATTAATATACCCCGTCAAAGAAACCAGACCAGAAAAAACAAAGCTACTGAAGAAAGAAGAATAATTAGAACTACTACTACCGAAGACAGAAGAAAGAAGAATATTTAGAACTAAAGAAGAAAGAAGAACAATCAAAGCTACTGAAGACAGAAGAAAGAAGAATAATTAAAACTACTATTACTGAAGAAAGAAGAACAATCAAAGATACAGAAGACAGAAGAAAGAAGAACTAATTAAAACTACTATTACTGAAGAATGAAGAAAGAAGAATAATTAAAACTAGAGAAGAAAGAAGAACAATCAAAGATACAGAAGACAGAAGAAAGAAGAATAATTAAAACTACTATTACTGAAGAAAGAAGAACAATCAAAGATACAGAAGACAGAAGAAAGAAGAACTAATTAAAACTACTATTACTGAAGAATGAAGAAAGAAGAACAATCAAAGATACAGAAGACAGAAGAAGGAAGAATAATTAAAACTACTACTACCGAAGACAGAAGAAAGAAGAATAATTAGAACTAAAGAAGAAAGAAGAATAATTAAAACTACTATTACTGAAGAAAGAAGAACTAATTAAAACTACTATTACTGAAGAATGAAGAAAGAAGAATAATTAAAACTAGAGAAGAAAGAAGAACAATCAAAGATACAGAAGACAGAATAAAGAAGAATAATTAAAACTACTATTACTGAAGAAAGAAGAACAATCAAAGATACAGAAGACAGAAGAAGGAAGAATAATTAAAACTACTACTACCGAAGACAGAAGAAAGAAGAATAATTAGAACTAAAGAAGAAAGAAGAATAATTAAAACTACTATTACTGAAGAAAGAAGAACTAATTAAAACTACTATTACTGAAGAATGAAGAAAGAAGAATAATTAAAACTAGAGAAGAAAGAAGAACAATCAAAGATACAGAAGACAGAATAAAGAAGAATAATTAAAACTACTATTACTGAAGAAAGAAGAACAATCAAAGATACAGAAGACAGAAGAAAGAAGAATAATTAAAACTACTATTACTGAAGAATGAAGAAAGAAGAACAATCAAAGCTACTGAAGACAGAAGAAGGAAGAACAATCAAAGCTAAAGAAGAAGGAAGAACAATTAAAACTCAAAGAAGAAAGAAGAATAATCAAAACTAAATCTACAGAAGAAGGAAGAATAAAGAAGAACCAAACTCAAGAAGAAAGAAGAATAATTAAGACGACCCATATAAAACAAAAACCCCATAGGGAAAGAACCCCCAAAAAACCCCAAAATCAATGAATGCCCAAAGAGAAAGTATAACACCCTAAAAAACCATATCACTGTAAAACTGACAAAAAACTAAAAGTGTTAGCAGTAGTAAATATTAGTGCATTCAAAAAGTTATTGTGTAATGTGTATGAACAAATCTTCACAGTTCCCCCATGGTTGAATAGTTCATATTAAAAACTAGAAAAAGACTGGTAAATATAGTAATAATTCACCATGGAAAAGTGTAAGTGATCAAATTATAAATAATAAACTTTAAAAGGGTACATGAGTTGCAGTACATAGTAACAAACTTTAAGTTTTGTGAACAGTGTCTACTTTGATAATGAAGTAGTAATTTTACTAATAAAAAGCTACTAAAACTGTATGAACATTCCATAGAATGGAATATAACTTAGATAGCCAGGGTTATACTTTAAGAGGGGGCATAAATCTTATAAAATGGGGAATTACAGAACTAACTGTTTATGATGAAGTAGTAGAAGGTATTAACAATTATATATGGATCCAAATGTGGGGTTCCAATTAAATATAGCATTTAGATAAGTAAGGGTTAGTCATAAGAGATATTAGTATTATAATTGTTATTTTATTGTTCATGTTAATTTAGGAATGCATTATCTAAAATTAGATATCATTCCAATGTTGTAGAAATACTTTTTATTATGTTATTAGGTGATATACCAAAACAATGTTATTAAGAACACCAGTTTTATATATCTGGGTGTTATATTTTAATTGTATAATCTGTAATTACTGTTATGCCAGATCAGAGAACTAATTTTTAATCAAATATATCAGAGTCAGAAGTCAGAGAAGGAAATAAAATAATTACATTAGTAAAACATTCTGCAAATGGCCACAATTCAAATCTAGGCAATATAATAAAGTTAAAATGCAGAATAATTAATAAACCTAATCTTATAAACCAGGCAAACTGACAATATTTAGGCAAGATACACCCAACATATTAAATACTATGTAAATAAGGCTTTCTAAAGATATGGTCATTATATGAGTAAAATTATTTGATTGTCTAATGAAATACCATTTGAAACTGAAATAGGTTCACTAACTTTATCAGAAGGGGAATCATATACAACTGAATTATGTGAAAAAACCATCATTAGTATACTAAATTGCAATAAAATAAGTGAGAATTGATAATTATACAAATTTCAGATTTCATAAAATAATAATTATATTAGTTAAAATGGCTATTATTTACATAGAAGACAGGGAAGTATAATTTTAGGCCTACCTCCCAAAAAATTATAAGAAATATGATTTTATGATAAAACTTTGTAATACTAACTTAATTACTATCAAAATAAGTAGAATAGAATAGTGAAAACGAATATGTATTTTATATTGCAAACAGTTAACTAATAACGAATTTATTTTATGAACATAGTGTACTATTTTAAAACGTGTCGGAAGTTATGGCAATTTTTAACAATGTCTGAACTATATTATATAGGCTAAGATTTTCATGAGATGAAGGAAATACAGACAGTTCATTATTATACATTGAAGAGAGCACTTGACAGGAATATTTGATAAAACCAAACTTAATGACGGTTACGTATAACAAGAGTTCGGAATCAGTTTTGTGTAAAAATTAAATTTTTAACTATTCTAATCATTGTGAAGTGGTGAAGTTGCTCTACGAACTACATAACACCAATAAACAGAACCACATATAACTATATAAATGAAATAACACTGGAATCACACCAAATACCAAGTGAATATTCGAGGTTAAACGGACACACATAAACACCAATTGATATACTTAATTAACAACATTTTAACACCAAGTGAATTAAACCATCTTACTACAGTGACATTAAACTATACACCAGAAGATAATATACGATTGCGAAGAAGATTTAACCACAGAAGGGACATATTTATTCCATAAATACTCTGTCAGTGTTAGAAGGTGAACTCCGCGCATGCGCCAGGCGGCCATTTTGACCCAATCTCGTCATCTCAACTAGACAACTGTTTGCTGAACTGGGGTGAATAAAAATTATATATAAACTTTTATTATTAATAATTACCATTATATTGTTTAATTTTCATACATTTTTAGAATTGTAAGTGTTATACTTTCTGACCCTGACCTTCTCTGGCTTTTTATATAATTAACCGTTCAAAGAACCTACTATTTTTATAATACCAATGTAAAATTCATATATCGACCGGCCCTGAACGAGTCGATACGGCATTGTAACATCAATATTTTTATCAACCAAAATTTATTATTCTGTTTAATAAACGATTGTTATCTAGTAATTTGAAGTTCATTCCTCTTATAAAAGGACATAATAGTTAATTCTTCAAGAAAACTGAATAACCTTTAAAGGCGGTATATGCGAACTACAACCTTTCAAGAGTAAGAAGAAGAGAGCCGTTTGCGCCTAATTTGAAGTTAACTGGATTGTCTTTTTAACAGATTTACAAAAGGGAAGATTATTACTAGAATACACACTATACCATCATACTTATAATTACAATCAACAACCTCAATTTATTTCTAAATTTGAAGAATATAAACATTGAAAACATTTTTCCAGAATTTATTTTTTATTATAAATATAAATTTTAAATTTATATCACATTTTAAATTGCTGCAACAGCAACAGACACCTAGAATATTTGATAACCACATAATCCAGGAACATTACCAAATCGACGTTTCCCAGAGCGGAACGTCACTACTACACATACGCACCATAAAAATTATTCTGGGTAATACTATACCAGAACACCATTACAATTACGATTATAGTATGGTTGTATTACAAAGCGAAGATCAACAGTGAGAGATTAGAAAACAAGAAGATATTAGCTACGTTACTACACACAATAGTGAGAGTACAATTCTCATACATCAACCTTTTATTTATTTTATTATACCGACTCGATCAAAGTTATATTACATAATTTGGCTTCCATCGCGGGGCTTGAAGAAACCAGAACTCAAAGTTATATTACAATATGAAGATAAAGAGAAAAACAAACGCGCTTTAACTCGGAGATGAGATAAGCGAAAGTAATATTCAACTGGAGCTTGTATGGACTTTAAGATTCCTGGATACCGGGGTCTCGGCCGATGCAAGTACTACCGGGGGACATTACATTTACGATAGCACAAGCAACAATAGTTGCTGCTGAGCTCAACTATTGGAATGAAAACAAAGAAAGTTTCACAAAGATGGATGTTTCACGAAGTTACCCTGCACAAGTTGGACTTCAGCTTTATATGGCTCTAAATCGTGGATTTTTGGGAAGATAAACAAAGAACGTCTGAGACACGGCAGTGGAGGAGAATGAAGAATATTTCATAAAACGAAAGATTGAAAATGTATGAACAGTTTAAGGGGTTTAAAAGTTATTACTCAAGTATCTAATAGGGTACCGAAAAAAAGATTGTGAAAAGATTCGTTATAAGGAAACATCGATGTCTCCTTCTTCTTCTTCTTCTTTTTCTTCTTCCTCTGCTGCTACAATCCGACGTGGATTTTGGCCTTCTTTACTATAGACAACCACTCCGTTCTGTCTTCGACAACTCTTCTCCCATTCAAATGCCTATTGTACTATAGTGCTGTTCTACATCTCCTAGCCTCCTCTTTCTTTCGATTTTAAAAGGTTTTCACTCGGTTATTTTTCTGATGCTTCTCACCGTTTCAGTTCGATGTTCCTAGTCATACTATCCTTCAAGATTTTATGAATCAAAGTATACCTTTATTATTTATTAAGTCATCTAACTCTAAGGTCATCCTAATTCATCACAAAAAATTCTGTTCTTGGAACAGTTCAAATAGTTTTCTAGTATTATCCGTCCGTAGGTTCTTAGATCTTATTCATTCTTAATTTTTTTTAGGTAGTCGTCACATTTCACAATCATAACCATAATTATATGGGTCTGAAATCATAATTAGATTCACAACCAGCAGACAGATTTGAATGATGAAAACGTTCAAAAGAGGGCGATCAACAGACTCATATATGACTTCAGAAAATGATCGTCCACCAGCCTTATACTGACCTTACAAGAATAATAAATTAAAACAAATGCCCTCCCCAAATTTCTCTATGGATCTAAGAATTGGACTTTAACGAAATCCCAGGCCAGTAGTATTCAAGAAGACGAAATGAGATTTCTCAGACACATGGCATGATATAGGCTACTCTTCAAGATCGCAAAAGAAATGTCGATGTAGGCAGGAACTGAGTATCAGTATACTTGATAGGTTGTCCAATAGTGGCCATAATGGTTTTAACATAACCGAATGGATGACTGCCGCATCCCCAAACAACTATGGAATTATAAACCGAAAGGACGGAGAGGTGTGGAGCGTCCGAAGAAGCGTTGCTATGACCACCTCTAGTCCATCTGCCTGGGACCGCAACAAACCACTTTTGGTTCAATCCTTGATGGAGATGATGATGATTTAAAAAATACCCTGATGATGACGATGATTAAAAAATACCATAATCATTCTGTGATCACTTACAAACCTTAGAAAATAAAACAAACAAAAATGTTAGGCTTCATAAAAAGTTTCTAAAAAACTTGATTTCTTAAATAAAAATTTCAAATAGCCCCAACAATTTCCCATGAAATATTGACAGAACAAGCTACGTATGTTGAGCTTATAAAACTGAAGTATGAACGTGCACGAACGTGCGAGTAGGTCTACACGTTTGGCACCTACTACCTAAACTGTTCCACCGTTGTGTGTGTGTGTGTGTGTGTGTGTGTGTGTGTGTGTGTGTGTGTGTGTGTGTGTGTGTGTGTGTGTGTGTGTGTGTGTGTGTGTGTGTGTGTGTGTGTGTGTGTGTGTGTGTGTGTGTGTGTGTGTGTGTGTGTGTGTGTGTGTGTGTGTGTGTGTGTGTGTGTGTGTAGAAAGTACAGTGTACGCACCGCATAGTTGCCGAGAAAGCAGACACAGTAGTTACATTTGATAAGGGAAAAGTTGTTTACGGCGGGAAGACGCTTCCTATGTGCGATCCCTGTTACTGGTTTTACCCGTCTGGTCCTTGATGACCACTGATACAAACACGTCACAAGCGGTTATCGTTTCCTATATTACTCGCTTATAAATATAACTGAAAACAAAATAATATTGCATCACTGTACAGCAGTTGTAAGAGTACTATTCCTACATTGCGGTAACAGTATTTACGACAGTTAAGAATACCTGTACAAATATAGTACGATTTTTAATTTCTTGTTCAATTACTCTTTTCTTTTTTTTCTGTCAAGTAATTTACATATCTTACATGTAGAGTAAGATTTACATTAGTGTAAAGTGACTACATTAACACCACCAGAAATAACATACAGGCGAGAATCCTTAGTGGTAACCGATGTTACTACGCCTACTCAAAATTAATGAAGCCGAAATCACTGAACAAATCATTGAAATTAAAAATATTCAAAAGCATAATTAGATCAGTTATAACATATCCATCTGAAACCTGGGTATTAACGCAGGAAGACGAAAAGTAGGCCTATCTAAGAAAACACGAACGAAAAAATTGGGAAAATTTTTTTGAACCAGTAACGAAGGCTCATGGAAAATGCGAAGTAATCACGAAATAAATAATCTAATACACGGAACTGATATAGTAAGGTTTATCAGCATGTTCAGGAGAATCTGAGGAAGATGGAAAAGACTATGTAATGGGAGGGCTGAATAGAGAAAAATCGTTGAAGAGTCTAAAACCCATATTGGATTGTAACGCCAGTAGTAGTAGTAGTAGTAGTAGTAGTAGTAGTAGTAGTAGTAGTAGTAGTAGTAGTAGTAGTAGTAGTAGTAGAAGAAGAAGAAGAAGAAGAAGAAGAAGAAGAAGAAGAAGAAGAAGAAGAAGAAGAAGAAGAAGAAGAAGAATTTGCATGTTAAACTGTGTGTATTCAAGTAATTAAGTTACTTTCGACAACTGAAGTTTGCCTCAGTAAACTTCGGGGAATAATTACAGTTCACTAATATTTATAAAAGACATTATGAGCAACGTTGAGTTCAACGTATACCACAGGCCAATATAATCGTCAAAAGTATGTTTGAGTTATATGTTGGTATACATCTTTATTTGAAATGGCAACTACTGGTGCCCAAGTGAGCATGTAACGGCAGCGCAGGTAATAATAGGCAGACAACGTTTGAATATACTCTATGGATCGCGTGCTGCATTCACTGAATTCGGTCCGACCGCTGCATCAGTGGTTGGCAAGAACACTGCGTATGCTATATAACTGTACCTGTACAAAGTCTGACATTTCTGCTTTGTTATAGCTTTTGTTGCTTTAGCGGATTATATTTTGCGTTAAATGGTATAGCTGTGTCATTTTAACAATTAATGACTCCAAAGTGGGAGGTTTTTAATAAGTTCTTTTCCAAAATAAACTCATTTGTTTCACTGTAAGATTTCAGTATTCTGACACATTATTTAAGTTTATCGCTAAGTTCTGTTGCGTTCATAAACAGTTCTGTTGCGTTCTTATTTATGAACATTTATTACTGAAGCCAGACGAATAAAGATAAGAATAAGGGAAACAAAAAATAAAAGACGTGAGCCGTAAACTTTAAAATGTTTATTGCGTAAAAGAAGCTGGCGTATACGCTCGCCATGGTCGTTAAAGTGTTCAATAAGGAATGCTAATTTACATTAATTTATTTTATTTTATTTTATTAGCTACGTATTAACTGTATAAAAATTGTTTACATTAAGCATTACTAAATAATACAAATTTATTTAACTTTTGGCAGACAACAAGCTTAGAGAAGGTAGCTGCAGCGGTTCTTTCCTTAGCAGTATTATAGCACAAGATTTTATAAAATAATGTCACTATTAATTTGATAAGTTTCACTTCATGGCTGTCTTCAGAAAAATCATTGTTTGAAATATGTTTTCTAAACACTGTGCCGGCAAGGTTTTTGCAAGCTGATATAATCATTTTTTGGTATTAAGTTTACTGTCAGATATCATCAATAAATTATACATATATTTTACAATCTTTAAAACGTCTAATGACGCTCCTAATTAATTTTCCGCTTAATACAAAATCAGTAAAATGAGTGTAAACGCTTAAGTTATTGTCATCTGTTATCAGTTAGGCAAAAATAAAAACAAACTGTTATAATAATAAAATCTTCATAAGCACAAATTTTCAGTAGAACTGTCCCAAATGTAATAATTGTAAATTGTTAAAACAAGTGCATTACTGACTGAAAGACTCGTTTAATACACGTGTTAACTTAGCGCCAAACGCTTTATTGCCAACCATTGTGTGGGAAGAATATGATTATTAGCCCCTCCAGGAGTAAGACAATGATAATTAGTAGGCAAGCAAGACAACACAGAATAGTAATCAACAATAAGGAAATTGAACAAGTGGCGACATTCAAATATTTGGATGCCGTTTTCAGTGAGGATGGCAGAATTGAGTCAGAGTTAGACATGAGGATCTCAGCTGCAAGCAAGCTTTACGGGGCTATCAACAAGACGTTTCTGGGAAAAAGCGAACTGTCACAGAAAACTAAACTGACATTATACAAATCTGTATATGCTCCAATACAGTATTGACGTACAGTTGTGAGTCATTGACTCTGAATGACATACATAAAAAGAAAATGCAAGCAATGGAAATGAGAGTCCTGAGGGGAATTGAGAAGAAACTCGGAGAGATAGAATGAGAAACGTTAACATCCAGAAGAATTTGAAGGTCTCCGCTTTAAATGATAAAATTGAAAGCTCGCAACTGCGTTGGTTTAGCCACGTCTGTAGGATGAATGAGAACCGGTACCCGAGACAAGCATGGGAGGCAAAACCAGAAGGCAGAAAAGGAAGAGGACGGCTAGAACGAAATGGGAGGATAACATCAAGAACAGTGTTGAAGGCAGAGAAGCGTTTGGGGCCGTGCCAGGGTTTCGGCACTGGACAGGACGAGATGGAGAGCTCTCTCGAAAACCTCGTCGGGTAGAAGAGGATGATTAAGAAAAAGAAGAATTTCATAAAAGAAGACAGCAACAACCAAGTATGGGCTAATCTACAAGCTATACTTAAAGTAATATCTGTTGGCTAATAATTGGGCGGAGCCTGATGAGCGTAGCGAAATCACAAGCACAAGCAATCCATGACTCGGTGCACAACTTAGACCGCAAACTCCTCCGAAACTACTCAATCGAATGTTATACACTTTTGCATACATATCCGGACTGTATTGTTGAGTGCCCACATGTAATTTTTATGCGAAGGATATGTAAGCATGGCATTTCCCGCTTTACTACCTTACGGATCTGCTGAACTAAACGATAATACTCGAACAAGTAGTATGAAACTTACAGCACTTGAATATTTTCAATTTTTGATGCAATATAAAGACCGACGTTTTGCACAAGATCCTTGGTTCAGATTTTTTGCATTGAACACTGTTCAGCGTCATCAAGCTATTCAACGAGGGTTAATATTTGCTAGAAAATCTCATTTCAATGGAACAATACAGCAACTGAGAAACACGCTGTCGAGTAATCCTCAAATAATAAGAAGTTTATATTATTGGTGTGGAAAAATAAGAGGATCAAAATCTTACTGGTTTCAACGAAGGGGTGAACTTGAATCAATGATTGAGCAGTGTGATAATCTTCCTACGGGTTTTTTTACTTTGAGTGCAGCTGACCTTTGGTGGCCTGATCTGGCACGACTCATGGGTTGTAATTTCGTGCAAGAGGAAACGCTAGATGAATCTAGAATCGCTCAGCAAAGCCAAAAACTTATAAATGAGAATCCCTCAATTGTTGAAGATTATTTTTCGTTTCGTGCAACTTTATTCATAAAAAATGTCGAAAAATTCATAAAATTAAAATAATCTCCATTCCGCTCAACACATTTTCACTCATTTTTAGAAAGAACTTTGGAAAAGTCTGTGGAACACCCGCTGATGGGATCTTTCGCTTCTGTGTCACTGAATCTATTACCCCAAACGCCATCTTTAAAAGTAACAAGGGGCATTGCCTGATGGCCCGTAAAAAACACACACGAACAGACGCCTTACACTTGAAAATTTGCAATCGTCACTAACGACTGATTCATGTACAGTGCTGTTTGTACTTAAATGCTTGTCTAAAGTACTGTCAAGGTTTACCTCACCACAAGCAGAAACACTCCGTGCGAACAGGGAATGAATTACATCATCACACCCTACTTCAATTCCAAACAGCTCGGTTACTCAATACAGTTTTATATATATTTAATTATGAGTTCTGTTCTGGAATGTAAGCCGCTGCGAACAATTAAGCGGGGAATTTGTCATGAAGCAGGGAGTGTACAGCGAGGTAGGAGCGAGCCAGAATGTTGAAGACTGGCGCATACTGCTCAAGGTAAACCACTGATGGCTGTACAAGTGAATAAGAAGTAAAAAAACAATGTCATAAATTAGCATTTATATTGCATCACACACGCATACAAAGTCGGGAATCAGCCCTGCGACCGACGGCGAGTACATACGTGATGAAGCTGGCGTTGCCTATTAGTCAATTCAGCCACAGCCTGTGTACCGTCGAACACACACCATAAGAAATCTGCGCGCTTTTATTCTTCACTAAGAATACGTTCATCAATTGATCCTACGAGATTCTGCTAATAAACATATGAAGAATAAAATGAAACGAGATGAACTATATAAAACCGAGACATATAATTTATGAATATTTCTTAGTCTTCGTCTTTTACAGCTCATATCGAGCTCTGCCCTCCTTGATTGACCTCTTCTAGCGTCCCGGTTCAGTGCCTCCTTCTTCCCCAACTAAAACACATAACATGCTTATAACATAGCTTGTGCTGTATCTCCACTGCACCGCTTTCTTGGCTTTCCCACTGGTGGCTTTCCGCCCGGGTGACCTCTGTAGGCCTATACCTTTTTTGTCACTCTGTCCTTTGGCGTTGCAGTGCATGCTCCGCTCACAGGAGCCGCTTCAGTTTTATATGCGGTCCATGAGTTAGGGTTATTTGTATAGATCGTAGTATTTTCTATAGCAGTTCGAGAAAAATGACTGAAATACCTTGTTAAAGGTACCCTAACAACTTGTGTGGATTTGAAATAACCATCGCTTTATGACTTTGGATTTTGAAATATCTTAATCGGCTTCCGGATCTACGGACCCGTCACTGTCTACGGTGCTGAGCATGAATTACGTATTAAAATAAAGAGAGAGAAAACGAGACAGAGAGGTAGAGAGTAACGGTCCAAAAATTTAAGTTAATAAAAGTTTGAGAAATACAAAAACTGTACAGTTTTCTCACAATTAATCTCACAAGTGAAAGAAAACAATCTGTAAAAGCCTCTTTGAGAAAGTGTATTCTGCTAAAGTGCTTTTCGTTTTTGTTTTAAAAAACGTTTTCCATCTGTTTGCAATTTTCACACTTTTATTTTCAATTATTTATTAAACATTTTTCTATTATCATTATTTTTTCGCACAAAATGTAGCGTTTTTGAAGAGACTAGGTGTAAACGACGTCCTGATTGTTCTTCAGCGGATCTGAAACCATTAGCTGCTCATACACGAAACACACTCCTATGTATAAGTTCTGCGCTCAGTAATTACACTCAGCTAAATCAACGCTGCTATGTATAGTTGGCCTGTCAGGACTAACGCACATCATTAGCCGAACGCAGTTATTGGGTAATATTAACGGACAAGGCGCTGTCGTATATAATGCTTCACAGAAGAATTCCATTTCAAGGGCATATCAAAGATCGTTTTATTAAAAAAAAAGTAGTTTCAAACGAAGACGTAGTTTAAATTGATTCATGAAAATTCCATACTTTTTGCGAAGCATTCCTGCCTACACACATATCGAGACGGGAAATAAACACGTCTAACCTTGACAAGGGCTACATGGCTAGTATAGTACGCCGTGTTTCACCTGAAGCTTACTGAAAATAGTTACAGTGTTATTTTACGACCGGTAACAGGCCACACCCCCAACTTGGAAAGATCTCTGATCCCTGCCCCTATGTCCTTCTGTCCTCAACTTGAAACTCGGGTTTCGGTACCGTCATAACCAGTTTTCCTCTTAAATGTTTTCAGCGACTTTTCCTATTGGAAGGCAACTATCAGCGCTTAGACGTGACCTCGCATCACTACACAGAACAATATATCACGGCGCGAAATTTAATAATATCTAATCCCTATTCTGACAAAGCTTGGTAATTACAGTACCGTATTCGCACAGAAATTCAGATTTTATCTTTTACTGAAAGGTGTCTGATAAAATGACTTCTACAAAGCAGAAATATTACGTAGCAGTCTTACAAACGACTTAAAAGCTGAAATTCTGCACGAACTGTATCAATATTTCTGATCAACATAATCAACCTTGGCCCTGCAGTCGATGATATACATAATGCTAGAAAGATACATCCATCTACAACGGAAATGATTATTTCTTATATATTTTTATGCTCAGCACTGAAGTCAGTCAACGTCGGTCCCCAGATGAAGGTTCGCATTTGTAATAACAAATCCTTGTCGTAAATTAATGGCTATTTGGAGTATCACGGAATTGGCTGGAAACTTATTTTTCCAGAGAGACCGCGAATCCGAGTACACATCACGAACACCTAGAGGACAGGGGTGTACTTAAGGGGGTGGGCTCTAACCCCTCGAAATTTTGAACCCATGAAACTTTAAACGCTTAAGGTATAAATACATAATTAAAAATGTTGAAAGATGTAGTCTCAAACTCAACTCGGATAATAATTAACTATATACATTCTGACCTTACAATAAAAAAATTTTTCCGTTCTCATTAAATTCTTTTTTTCTCGTAAATGAAAACACTGTACATTGTTTTTCTGATTCCTTATTAAATAAATGTTCTTTACACACCACACACACACGCGCGCGTGCGTGGGGTTTATGGTACACATAAGAAATTGAATTTGAACGGGATCAAATCTTATTAACACATACTTGATTATATATATGTTAAAATCGTTTATGTATTAACGAGTTCTCCTGATGTTACAATTCCATTATTTATGAGTCACGAAAAATCTCTGCCCTCCCACAAAAAATTCTATATGCTATATGCATGCTAGCATAAGCCCAGGTATTGTATCAGTGATTTCCCGTTTTTCACAATATTATCAAAAAATAAAATAAAAATAAAGGTACAAAAAATTAAATTGGCTTCGCATTATTACAATTTAATTTCATTGAATGAGTTTCCAGCCCAATAAAACTGGAACCTTCGCCTAGGGGAGACAACCCAAACAGAAAACAGGCCTGTTAGTATACCTGAAGGTGGCAGTCCCACCACCAAACTACATAGCTTGAGGTTGGTAAGTAACTTCTAGTAAAGAAAATAAAAATACTCAAAATCTTCACGAAAAGCCGGACGGATCTCAACGGAATATCGGTAGACCAAGGAAGAGTGCTTCAGTGAAGGCGGAACAGACTGTAAGCCTATACCTTGACGTGGAGGTGGTGGATGAGGAGGAGGAGGAGGAGGAGGAGAAGAAGAATGAATTACAATTCGATCTACACAGTTTAAAACAAAGCTGAATACAAAAATTATAGTGCGGTAGATGTGTTAATGTACTTGTTACAAAACATCGTAGATATTTATGGAGATAATACCAAAACTGGCAGTATTGTTAGTAAATATACAATGTGCTTTGATTCGAACATAATCGTTATAATTATCACTGTCAATCCGGTGAGCGTAACGAGAGGCCGTGAAGCTATACACGCGCTGTCCGCAATTGTAGGCATGCGTCATAATAGATTTGTTACTTCACGGTCTTTACTGTAATACCGTAAAATGACAACGAACTGGCCATCCTTAACTTCACGCACACATATCTTCTGTCCTATTTGTAGATACTTGGTTCAATACGAAGGCCATTCAGTAAGTAAGAAATACAAAAGTTCTATAGGTACGAAAATATGTAAATAAAAAGTATGAAACTTTCAAAATCAACAAGCGATATCCTTTTCATCAGTTGAAGACGGGTGATTGGCAACTACTTCACCATGGGCCTACATAACTAAAATCAATCGCTCAACAATCGAAAATCCTCACGAAAAGTGCATGAAGAACTTTAGTGATACTGATTGTAATGGCAGTAGAATGTTCAATTTTTGGTCGGAATAATTACTTCTGATAACACCTGGATGTTTTCGAATGTTAAAGATCCAATGTTATATATTTTTGGATGTCAACGTACTCTCAATAACCAGTACCATAAAAGTATTCTTGAAAATAAAGTGAAGTCTTTTATATTTAAAAATAGTGGTTTCTAGAGGAAACGTGCTTTCTCTTTCTGCATACTGCATAATCAAGACTTTCAACTAGGAAGAATTAGTTCGGAAGCTGGGCTAAATTATCGAAAAAGTTTATACTGTATATTGTTATCAGTTATGTATATTTTAGACAGTATTAAACACAGTCTATAGTTACCTGTAGAAACATAAACAAGCTTAGAAGTTAAGTCTAAATTATTTGTCATTTAGATAAACTGATTGTAAATTTAATTAATAAAACGAATGCAGTAGTTTGGAATTTTTAATGTTTATTGTATGACTGCTCTACAGTTGTTATTTTTCTAAAACCAAAAAAGTAATGTGATGTAAACGGGGTTTTCATAATTTTTCTGTTAATTGAAAGATTATTTTTATCTAATAATAAATGAATTACATTCAAAATACTGAGCGAGTTCTGCACTCAGAGAATTTACTTGTAAACTGTATTAATACAGCAGGCGTCATTTTAATTATTGAATGACCCTCATATAAAATGCAGGACGGAACTTAAACACTCATTTCAAGTAACAATTATATGCATCATTAATACGGACCAAACCAGCATAATAAATCTTTTGAATTTCTATTTGTACCTGTGCCTTTGAATCCTTAGCAGTTTATGTAAGAAAGTTTAGAAGCACTAATTGTGTTTAAGCAAACTATAAATAAAAAAAGGTTATGTGTCTACTTTTTCAGAACAATTAAACCTATTATTATTCACAATTATTTATTAAAATAGAAATATTATTACAAATAATCACCACTGCTGGGAAATGCCTGCACGGTCGTGAGCAGGCAGATGTAATTACGAGTGTGATTGGCTGTGATTACGTTCTTACATAATGCAGTGAAGAGAGTCTTCGTTTGTTTGTATACCGTACGTACGTTGTCTGCGATTCCTTCCTGGTAGTGAAAGTGCCAACGTTTCGCGACAGAAGGAAGTCGCCGCGCGTACTTTCTTTACCCTACGATGTACCACGTGATGCTCCCACGTGACACACGGAGGTCCAAGTTCATCGGGTAGAGCCAACGACGCTAAGTCTGTTATGAGTTATTACTCGAAATTTTAGCAGTTCGCATACATTTTTTCTTAGCGGGCAGACTATACACACCAGTAAACTTGAACTTGCGTTCATTGAAATTTTCGGATGACATAGGTATTGTCTCGAATGTAAAGTTAACTAAAAAATTCATGATGTTCACAGCGTGTTGCCAGAGGTCCGAATTTTTTTGAGACAAAAGACTGATGTCCCGTTCGGTTTATAACAAATCCCGTTTTTGACACATCGAATAACCATTCAATCAATATAGAAATTAAAAGAATTTAAAAGTATAATTTGTAAAATTTGAATTTAATTCGATTCCCTTAAAAACTGCTGTAGCCTACATATAAAAGCAGTAGGCATAAAAAAGTATAATATGTAAAATTTGAATTTAATTCGATTCCCTTAAAAACTACTGTACATATAAAAGCAGTAGGCATAAATCATGGGCGAGGGAGGTGTAAACAAATGCAAACACTTATTTTACTCGTTAAGAAAAATGGACGTTTAAATAATTTTCATACATTCTGATCGCACCGTCATCCTACTGCTTTGTAGAAAGCGTATTTTATGAAATGAATCTTAATAGCCTGAGAAACGAGAAACATGTATTCTGTTCAGCTTACAAAATTGATCGTTCAGTTCAGTTTTCACTTGCCTCGTTATAAAATTTCCTGTGCGTTAAGAAAATACGATATACTTTCTTAACGCGATAATATAATTTCTTAAAAGTAGATAATAATAATTTAGCATATATTAAATGGTCTACAAAGTACAAGTAAGTTATAAAATACGTTAATGAACAATCAGAAAACAAGTTTCATACTTGTAATATCAATGCAATTAGATAAAAAATGTTCTGTAAAGTGTATGTCTTAGTTTTTGTTGCGTCTCTGGGAATTGAAATTTCCCCATAGCGTCTCATGCTATGCAATTTTCAAAAAATCCCGCATTTTGGAGGTTTATGAATCTAAATTACAATTCTGAAATTAAAAACCTTGGCAACGCTGGTTTCCAGGTTTATAGTAGGAAATCTCCAACCTAGGATAAAATTTTCAAGGTGTTTATGTATTTTCACGCTCTCTCTCTCTCTCTCTCTCTCTCTCTCTCTCTCTCTCTCTCTCTCTCTCTCTCTCTCTCTCTCTCTCTCTCTCTCTCACGCACACACACGCGCACACACACACACACACACACACACACACACACACTTTTTCACGGTAACTCTGGATGTATTATACACTTGTGATATATCACACTGTTATCACAATAATAGCAGATTTCTTCGCCAAGTAAATTTTTATTGCTTTCCCTAATTTATTTAATTAGACAAAATAACAGAGATATACTTGCAGAAGAAGTCTATTATTAGTGTCATAACAGAATAATGTTTATCACAACTGCATGAAATATCCCAGAGTTACCCATACAGAAAATTGGAAAATTGTGTATGCGCACGTGCGTGTGTTAAAATTTCCTGTAGTATAACTGGCTTTCATGTTTAAAAGTGTGCTCCATATTCTCATTTGGAATGTGTTTACAGCAGTTTTGTACTACAGTATAAGAATTAGCTCCAGGGCACTGGCCTGTCTTTGCAGTCTACGATGGGTCCTCATACGTACGCTGCCGCCTTACGACTCGAGCACTCTGATCAGTGCATAAGGAACCTGCAAATGAAATGAATGGACACCTTTTGGGTAAGTTGCTAGTACGTCAAAATTAAAAATGTGGAAACAACTGGGCATACATTTATGAATGTATTTTCATAATTACACAGAATGCGCAAATATTGTGAAGTGTCGGTACGTACTATAAATTCGTCGCACCGGTTTCGCTGTTCACACGTATATTGAACAAATTGTAACTGAAACGCAAAATCCCATATTAATGGGCATAGTATACTGTACTTATTCAGAAAATATAGAAACCATGAGTTTTCAATAATATTATTTTTTTTAATTATTTTATAATCTTGAACATACCTACCGATATGAAGGTATGCCTTCATACCGATATATGGTATGCCTACCGATAGAAGCACAGACTTTCTATATAAATTTAATTGTGATTTAGCCTTATGAATTAACTTTTGTTGTATAAAATAAGAAGAATGTAACAATGCTTGAGTCAACCGCCTCCACTAGGCACTGAGGGAGCGAATCCTGAAAATAGTATTCGCTTTGTATTATCTTAAAAACACTAATTTAGTATTTTATTAAAAAATAAACATTAAACTGACTATTTTCTTCAGTAAAACTATTTCCCGAGCTGTTGGGTCGTGGTCCTCTTTTGTAGGTCCAAACGTTTCGACTGCAGCTGCGGCAGTCATCCTCCAGTGGGTCTTCTGTCCTGCTCCTCTGACGACTAAATACTGACGCGACCCTAAACCGTCGCACTTATATGGCCGTGCACCACGGCCCAACAGCCCGGGAAATAATTTTACTGAAGATGAGTCCGGCCGTGAAAGCTTCAATGTTATGATGAACTGACAGTTGTTTGCCACACCTCTATTGCTGCCCATGAACTTGCTTGAGGCCTTTCAGTCCACAATTTTATCTTGTTGGCGTTCCCGTTCATGGTCATACGTTTTAGACTAATTATTAATTTCTCCCTGTCTAGAATTGGACTGAAAAACTCTTAATCCTGTTCGATCGCCAAGAAGGTTAGATTTTTATCACGACTGTTCAAAAAACAATTATTAGCCTACGAAGGCTATCACGCCCGGAGTCACAGTTTGAAAATATTATAGGCCATACTGGGCAGTTGGGGTGTGGTCGATTGCTTTAAGTGTCTGTCCCTAGATGGTTCGGTCGTTCCGGTGAGGTATATAGCCTACGTTCGACCTGTTACCTTGTCGAACGTTTTTCTACTGAGGATGCCCTCCACATGTGTGGCCGAAACGTATAGAGACAGAATTAAGCAATCGACTACGGCCCAACGGCCCAGTATATAATATTTTCAATAATGTTCACAAAACAATCAGTATAATCCGTGGCGCTTCTAGGATTTGGCCTTGGAGGGGGTCCGGTCGAGTCTACTCCATACAATTGAAAAAAACAAGTGAAGACTAATCAAGATTACTAAGTGTAAAGTGGTTGTAAAACGTGTGATAACATTCTGAAATCAATCCCATTAAAGTAAATGGTAAGAACACAATAGAAATACGAGTTATTGAAATATTGTTTAGAAGATATTTATTGACTGTATCAAGTTTTCTATATTTCATACTTCAAACTTATAGCAAATTCTGTATAATAAAATTGTATAGTTAAAAAATAGTAACTACTATATTACACAGTTGAAAAATAATAATAAAATAGTCTCAAATTATGAGATTCAGAAAATTCGACAACTTTTTCGATCCTCTGGGGGGCGGTCCGATCCCGTTCGTCCCCCTCCCGTAAATACGTCCTTGAGTATAATTAACCCGTCTTAGAAAATAATCACCATGTACACGTATTGAACACGGTAGTTTGCTGACATTCTCTTTAGTAACCAACAGCTGCGAAAGCACACATTTATTAAGCAGATATACACAGCGACAAAAGTGTACAGTACTACCGTCCGTATTAAGCCGACGGACGTACAAATCTACACTCATCCATTTACATTGAATTCTTAAACTAGAAATTTCAATGCTATCAAACGACTCCTTAATTTTCACAAACGACTCTTTAATTTCCGGCTCCACTGCGTTTCGTTCATTTAGTAATAAAAGTTTATTTTCACTGACGTTTTAAGAAAGGACCACATGTCCGATAATCACAAACCAAAAATCAACAAGTATGGCATAAACAAATGTACAAATAATTATTAACTAAATCCGACCAAAATCGCATCGTGCCGAAAATGACGATTACGCAGACACTACCAAGCATATGACAGCTCGGCGTCTTCTTTCTGAACAGAATAACGACCACTGTAATTTGTCAGTAGGCCAGTAGCCATCAATAATATAATTCACTGTTCAAAACCGTTTATTGCGCAAAAAATCCATATTCACTGGGAAGGTGGGAGAGACGCGTCATTTTAAATGTTTTACAAAAGGACAAATTGCGACACACGGCACAATACACTACACAACAGAAGAGAAACAAAACAAATACAAGTATTTGGCTGTTGCAATTCAAACTTTACGGAGCGTTGTTATGTAAACTGTTTTGCGTTATAGACCTGCCAATATCTCAAACCTAACAGCAAATATGACATACTGTGTTTGCCAAATTTTTATCATAAGGCTTGAAAACATCTCTACTCTCCAGAAGGCATTATTTCCAACAATGAGGCATTCTAACCTGACGGGAACAAGCATTCTGACGTAGTTTGTTTCAACGTCTCTTACACCGGCGTTCTCAATCTTATAAAAAAGGGTGCGTCGTGGAACACACGCCAGAGATGAGAACTTCAGTGTAGAGTGGCGACTGAACTGATTCAACGTATAAAAGGTTGCACGTTTGTGTATGCAGTAAGAGAGATTAAGAGAGATTTTGTTATAAAGAATTAAGATTAAATAAGAGTGAACGGACAATTAAACGAGACGAGGGCATAGTAGTCTCTATATGTAGGCCTATTTTATTATAAGAAATCGATATTTACAATGGATATAAATAGAATCATATCACACATCGTATTATTGTCAGTACAAATACATAACAAAAATATGTAAAAAAAATAAGTTTTTTCATTGTAACAATATGATTTACACAATATTTAGTTGAAAAGTAGAATGTGATAAGCACAATATAATATTTCAATATTATACAAAAAAATTAAATATATTATTTTTTTTAATTAAGTCGATTGTGTAATCACCAAATCGTTTTTGATGCTGCGCTGTGATGGCGGTCCTGAAGTAAACGCCAAACACATTAATTAAGTTATAAAATTCTCTTTAATATTTACGTTACTCTTGTAATATTTAAACATTCTTTAAAAACGTTACGCTTTCCCTAAAAAACACATATATATGTGGGCGTGGGGTAAGCTATGTGATTTTGGGTAGCAATGCGGGGAAGTGAGGGTTGATTGACCTATCAACAGGCGTCGTATCAGCCATTTCATGATGCACTGAATCAGATTACTGTTCTAGGAGCGCGAGGTGTACGGGAATGAGCCGGGTTCCATAGTGTCGTATATGAAGTTCTCACTTCAATAATCTTAATAAACGTTAAGAACTAACGGGGTTACAAGCGAGTAGTAGGTAAGGTTGCAGGTGGATAGAGACGAAAGTGGAATGACGGTTCAAACCGTTGCTGTGACCTGCGGTTACTAGTTAATAAAAAGGACACCCGGGGACAAGAGAGGGCGCCCATCTTAGAAACCAGTTTCAGGCGGTAAAACACTCCAATAATTATGAATTTTTCTTCATTTATCCTCACATTCAGTCGGCCGAAAAGGAAGAGCGGCGTATTTCCCCACACGACAATGACAAGAAGCCACTTAACACATTCTCTTGATGAGTTCAGTTATAGAATCCTTGTATAGACAGTGTGTTAATATGCATACCAAGAGCAAGGTATGCTCAGATTTTCTTCGTTTTGTGCAGAGCAAGAGAGACCGCGGTAATTCTTAATATTAGTATACAATATTAAGATTGTATAAATACAACTGTGTGTGAGTAAAATATAATTAATTAGGATTTCGGCAACAGATGTCAGGAAAACAACATAATTGGAATTTGTAGTAAAAATAAAACACGGCATGTATTAAATACTATTATGTCTACAAATGTAATTCATATCATGAAATACATTACACGACAATGAACGTAAAAATAACAAAGCTGTGTATAATATTAAGATTAGAATTACTCGCCGAAATATATTTTTATATTAGGATAAACTGCACGGGTTTCTTTTAAAACTCGCACATTCGCGAGTATGGGACTACGAACCATAATCTGAACATTGTTTTAATTACTAATAAGACTCTTTAATAGTATTTTAAACATATTAAACTAAAGCGCAAAAAATCATGTCAATTGCTAAATGGATCACTATTGCCCTGAATCGTCCACGATAACCATACCACTTTTACATCTATGGTACGTACGTATCGTTTTCTCTGATGGTGTTTCCATTTACGTTAAATAAACATTATTCAAGACAACAGAATTACGCGGGTAACAACAACGATTCAGCGTTAGACGATACGCAAAACGCTAAACACAGTGGAGCCTCAGTTAATCGAAACAAAATGCTGCACGGTTTCGGGTAACAAAAACTTTGGATAATAAACAAACGAATTTTTTACACCAGAAAGTACAAATTGACGTTCACAGTAGTTCATTAGTATAGTACTTCATTTTTTAACTATTCTTTTGAGCTTATTTAAATAATAAAACTAATAAAACCAGTGTACTATAGCAAAAGTCAGCGCCGAAATCACACGAACTGGTATTCTCAAGAAACCTACAACATTAACGTCGTTTGTGGCCAAAAGTTACGAACTTTTTAATTACTACACCTTCTTTTTGCCGCTATTTCTCTCCGTCATTTGTTATGACATCTGAAGGCTTGTCTTCATCATTCTAATAAAAAAAAACAGAAAGTTATCTGTAAAAATAACAAAGAAATTGTAGTAAACGCAAATTTTTAACTAAGCTATTCAGGGGTGTATAAGCTATTACGGGGGGTGAAGAAACGGGACCGGATACCCCCTCAGAGGGTCGTAAAAAGTTGACGAGGAATTTTGTTAGTCTCTTAATTTTTAGGTTGTTTTAATATTTTTTTTCAGCTGTGTACATGAATATAGTAGTAACTCTTTTTTTTTAATGAAGTATACAAACACAGCATTTGCGTACAGCCCTACATTCAATATATGATATATAGGATAATCAAATCAATCAATAAGAATCTTGTAAAGATGTTTTAATAACGCGTACTTTTATTGTCTTATTACTGCTTACTTTAATGGATTGATTTGAGGAAGTTATCACACGTTTTTCAGACACTTTAAAGATAGTAATAATGATTACTCTTAATTTGTTTTTTCTTTTGTATGAAGCCGACTCGACCCCCCCCCCCAGTCCACCTTCGAGATAAGCTACTGAAGCTATTCAAGTCCCAATAATAGAAAGAGAAAAAGCGCTTACCGTATATCTAACGCATTATCCCATCTTAGCCGTTGGGGTTTACTTCTAGTTGAAACGCTATAACCATTTTGTCCCGATTAAGTCACGTTTAGTAAAAGTGTGTGTAAACAAACATACATATTGAGAACGTTTTTTATTTTGTTTTACGCAAGTACTTTTATATTTTAATTACAGGCTATTATTTTGCTATTGTGTTTTACATTATGAAAAAAATGTTTTCTTCCGAAAACTGGACCAATACACGGTTAAAATCGCAGTCGATCGTTTTGATTAAACAGTATTACTTCGCTTAAAGGGGTTTTCGTTGAAGAAGGTTTTACTGTACTTTATTAAAAGTTAACAGAAACAACGAAAGAACTCGGGGTAACGAAGGACCCCTTTCACGGTCACACAGCATAACAATAATAGGTAAAACTGGCAACAGGTGAGCGTCTGCCGACAACCGGCGTGTTAACGACAATTATCACTTTGTGTTGTGATGTATTGGTTTACTGTCCGCTGACCCCAAACTCAGTCAAGGCGGTTACAACACCTAACCGTAATTAAGTACCGATTACGTTAACGAGTTACAGTGTAGGACAGTTGTACCTCTCAGTAAAAATAGACTAATTAAACTGAACAAGATTCAATGCTTAAACAGGTCAGACTACGTAAACACATGTACATGGGCGCACAGAAATGGATTACAACTCACCAGTGTATTACTAAATGTCAAACGACGTGGATATAACACAACATTTAAGCGTGGGGATAAAATTGTCGTCAGCTTGGATATGTCCAACGGCAAATACATACTCATTTACTGTTGTAATTTGTGTTTATACGAAAACACACACACACACACACACACACACTTGTTACCATAGTTCTTTTATTGAAAAGTAAATTATTACTTAATAATATCTTACGTTCGAGATGTTTTTTCTTACTTTTTCTCCGGCATCGTATAGCACAAAAAGAAGTATAATTAACCAAATTGCTGAAGGAATTTGGTACAGTAAAACCGCCATAAACAAAATAGAAAATAAAATACAATGTGAAATTAAATAAAGCAAACCATGTAATAAATGATCATAATAAATCACACATAAATAATAATAACAACAAAAACACTTAAAAAATGGGCTACATTCTTGTACATAAACAATAGCCTACAAAACAATATTCAAAACTATTTTAAAATACAGATATTAAAATAGCTTAAAAAAAAAACAAAATAATATACAAAAACCAAATGACTCATTCAACAAAGATGCCTCATACAAACCAAAATCCGTAGACTACACAAAATGTACTATAAGTGAATACACAAAACAGAATTCAAAGACTACAACAAATGATATACAGACCAGACGAAAAAACAAATGAAAAAACGTTATTTTGAACACCTAAAAGCGTGCAGAAAACCAAACATTTATAAATCTAATTAATCTACACACGCAGTAAATATAGAAAATGAATTCCCAGACATCAGAAACATGATACTAATAAAACACGTACCACACAAAGGCACTATAATGAACATATGCAAAGCTTACAAAAATATAAGCATAAAACACAAGACGAACTGATACCACAACAAATAAAAATCAACATAAAACACGACATAATTTTTAAAACACCAAACATTGGGAACGCTCAAAAAACAAAACTATATACGACACCTGTACACAATAACATCAATGTAGACAATCGAAAACCAACAGGAACCCACAGCAACAACCAATCTGGACACAAGAATTCAACAAGACAAAAAACTACGATGGCTGACGACGGGCAAAATATTTGATGCCTAAACATGTACCAAGTGAAAAAATATACCTTGAACGTAAAATAATATTAAATATTGTGTGTGTGTGCGCGCGAGTACACTGGTGCTGTTACGGAGCCAACAGGACCACTCTCCTGAAATTTTTGGAAAATATGTAAATGAAACAAAAATCAAAAGTACAATTTAATTTGATAATGTTTTTAATATAAACACTACACAATAAGTTACTCAATAAAACGAACAACCTAAAGAGTTAAAAGCTTTCACAACAATTTTCCAAATTCTCGGGTATAAGGAAAAGAAAAATGTTCTACTTACGCTAATGAGTAAGCGTGTCCGTGACACACCCACAATATAAACATGATCACCGAAACTTTAAATATACGACGTGTAGGATCTGCGACAAATGGTGGCCGTGGATTTTTCAGTTTTTCGCGACGTTTCGTTCAGTCGTCGGGACAGATACTCGACCGGGATCTATTAGTTATTTAAAAATACATTAGATGCGATAAATGGGGTCGACCGAAAAAAGAATAAGGAAATCCCGAGATATACGTAAGTCACCGAGTCGATGATCTGTAACGAATTACGTAAACAATACAAATAACAAATAAAAAGAAATGTGAAATATTTCTGATTTTATTTTAAGACTTTATTTGATTTAAACATTATTTGTTTAATCAGTGGAGACGGATCGTTCGAGGCCGAGGCTCATCGTAAGGTACAACAGAATTAAGTTTAGTATTCAATTGTGCAAATGTGATATAAACGCTCACAAAATTATGCATAATGCTTACAACAGTCGGCGAAAGCGCTTATACTGTTCATTGGAGGCCGATCCAGATGATTCCGTTACATCACTCAAAATACGTAAGTAGCAGTGATTTGTTTCAAAAATATTGACACAACTGTTATCACATAAAAAATAATGCGTACAACTGAATGTCGTGAACAATACCAAATGCCATCCTTAGCGTGTCAATTGTGCGTCAGAAACGTTTGGGAAAGCTATACGCACACCTGTATGCCTAGATAGACCTACCGGTGACGTGTATTGCCTCACGTATACCGCACAACAGACTTCGTGTTGGCGCATCATCGTACCTGCATTACGCGTAACAATATATTGCGTACTGCGTTACAATGTAACAAAGAGACCGCGACGTCTATGGAATTGAACTGTTCCACACTGTTTACTTTTTGTCAGACCGCTTATTTAGTTACTGGAGACGTTGCCAGTCAGAATGAAAATTACGCTCGCGTTATTTGTAACAATATACAGCTACTACGGTTTTTAATTAGTTTTTTTTTTACTATATGATCCATTTATTAAAATAATATTAACGTGTGTATTGAACGAGCGAAGCGAGTTCTCAGTTTTAAGTCGACCTTTTGGTATTTGTCTGTCTCTCTCTATGTATTTGTTTGGGGTATGTCTCACGATAACTTGAACGCATCAACCGATTTTCTTAAAACTTGACACGCGAATCCATACTTTTACCCTATTCTTTTTTAGATTGGACCTCCAAAATAATAGAGGGAGGGAGGGGGTCAAAATTGTGGAAAAAGTCGGAAAAGCCTATGTGGTGTATCAAATTAAAGGGAATTTTAACCACAGTCTGAACATAGTGGCCGTTTTTGAAACTTTTGAACGTCAGGGTCCAAAAAGCGAGTGAAAATCTTGATAAACCGCAAAAACTCATGTAACATAACAAATTAAGGATAAATTTAACTAAAATCTGAATATAGTACCTACTAAGTTTTGGTTAGAAGTTCCCAGTTTCTTTCCCAGGTTTCGTTCACGTATTCCCATGTGCCTTTCATAAATTTTAATTTTTTATTGAACGAGCAAAGCGAGTTCTCAGTTTTGTCTTGACCGTTTGTCATTTATATGTCTGTCTGTCTATGTAGCTGTCTATTTGGGAGAATGTCTTACGATAACTTTTGAACGTATCAACAAATTTTGGGTTAACTTGGCGTCCGTGTCCATATTATCTTACAGAACCCCACTGTTGTTTTAAACCGATCCATCCAAAAATAGGGGGTGAAACGTGGGGTCAAAATTGTGAAAATGTTCTACCATCTGAATGTAAAGTTTTAGGAATTTCATAATTTTGGGACGCCAGGCAAATAAAAAGAAATACATAATTTGAAAAAACTGTGAAAATCTAGTAGGATGTCAGACCCAAAACGAATTCTAACCCAAATCTGAATGTTTCGAATTTTTAGTATTAAAAATTCTAATTACACTACGACTGTAATGTTACTAAAGAAATAGTAGAGAACTGGAGATTATTGTAAATTTCTCCATAACTGAAAAAGCATCTAATATCGAAATTTATGTAATAATAAATGTACTTCATTGAAAATAGTGAGCAAATTCTGCAGGTCAGGGAGCGTACCAGTTAATAAGCACACATATTTCTTAGGGGTTGATGCGCGAATTTTGACTATGATACTCTTTTTCTTCTTCTTAATATTCTTAATATTCGTTTCTCTACGTTTGACGTATGTCTAAAGTCGTCCTCAGCAGTACTTGACATAAGAATAGATATCAGAAGCTTTCCAAAGCTCGGTACTGCAAGACAGATGAGTTACGAACTGTAAAGTGTTGAATAAGACTCATCGGTAGCACGCATAATATTAATACACAACGTGTTTATTAGAAGTATATGATGGTTGACGTCCGAATTCAATGTTGTACACTAGAGTAGAATACTGTGCCACTGAAAATAGATTTAAAGACGGTAACAACTGATCCACACCGATACGCCACTCCAATTAAAGTGTCCATATTCAACCGAGTCCCGATTCGGACACATTTACGTTAGTAAACACACAACTCTGTAAGCGAAGAAACGGCAATACTAAAGTACATTCGCCCCTTGGTTCGAGCCACCACTGCTCAGCGACAAGGATCGGCCGTCTGTGTGGGGACAAAAGGACGGACATACAATTATATTGTTTTGTACCGCAACAGCTGGTTAAATAAGGTTTGTCTGATGTTATCTACGCTTTTCATTATTATTTATCGTACGTTTGAATGAACTAAAGCAGCGATTACCAAGCGAGATTAAGCCGGTGTGCCCGTCTCCGCATGTCTTGTGATGTCATAGTCGTACTGTAGTCTCCACTTCATACATTTGCCCACTCGCTCTTCCGATCATAAACAGATGACTAATCATAAACGGATGTTTAACTTGCTCCCTGAGCTGCAGAACTCGCTCACTGTTTGAACGAACTACATTTGGTGCTACATAACTTTCGGTAATAGATAATCTTTCAATTATAGGAAAAATTACGAAAATCTCAATTTTTCTACTATTTCTTTAGTAACAAAACAATTGTATAATTAGCAAGCAGAATTATCACTGTTGCACACCACAATATAAAAATTATTCCGATTAGCGCTTTCAAGCTTCACAGCTCATCGTCAGATCGGAATGAAAAAATAACATGAAAACAAACCCTTCACCCTCACCCTACCCCACAATGCTCACACACAACAAGCTATAATTCAATTGTCCCTTCCCCACAGGGGAATGGTTTGTTTGCAGGTTATTTGTTCATTTCCGATCTGACGATGAGCTGTGAAGCTTGAAAGCGCTAATCGGAATAATTTTTATATAGTGGTGTGCAACAGTGATAATTCTGCTTGTGATTTTAACCACTAACACAACTTTCTTCATTAAACTTCATTAAAAAATTGTATAATTATGTACATAATTATACAACAAACACTAAATATTCAAAACATTCGGATTTGGGTTGCAATTCCTTTTAGCCTCACACCCTGCTGGATTTTCACATTTTTTTCAAATTTGTTATCTCTGTTTTAGGTCCTGGGGTCCCAAAATTTTGAAATTGTCAAAACGTAACACCACGCTCAGATGTTAGCTAAAAATGCTGTTTAATTTTATATCCCACACTTTTTGTGATTTTATCAAAAATTTCCTTACTTCTTGGGTCCTGAAGCCCAATAACTTTGAAACTTTTAACAACACTATACTCAGACTGTAGTAAAAATTTCCTTCACTTTGATACTCCACGTGGGCTTTTGCAACTTTTTGACAATTTTGACTCCCTTACTTTTTGTCTCCCATCTTCCTATTTTGGTATGGGGGGGGATCTATAGGGTAAAGTACGGACACTGTAAAAGCACCCTGTGTATACCTTTTTCGTGTAATTATATAATTACCTTTTTATCCACTCAAGTGACACAAAGTTTCGTCTAATTATGACGCGTTTCGGGACTAAGTCCCATCCTCAGATAACACTGATTTTAATATAAACAACTAATACAATATAAAATCGTAACCATGATTTTGGTTATGTCAATTAAATAAAATAAAATAAAACTTCAAATCGCATGTGAATTGTTATACGAAGCACGGCTGGAGCTCCCGCATGCGTTCACCCTCAACCGCGATCGTCACGCGACTTTTTCGTGTACGTAGTTTGCCCCAAGTTGCTGGTGCCAATTATGTAAAAACCAAAATAATACGTGTTATTTTGCCCCAAGTTGCTGGTGCCAAATTTGTAAGTAGATTCTTTATGCTTAAATAAATAATCAAACTCCTTATTCGTTCTTGTTTAAAATTCAATTATTTTTATTTAATCTTTTTGCAACTCATTTTGTTGTAGATCACGTAAAATCTCAATCTCAGGGTTCATGTATAAGTCATGTCAAAGAATAGTACATAAGTCGTAAACATATCATAAAACATAATATTTAGAAATTAATGTTTGGTAATTAGGTGTTGTTGATGTATGTTGTGTATCAGTGGGTTCTTTGGATCATACAAAAGTGCAAATGAACAATTGAAAAAGAAACTCTTACTACTAATAATTATTTGTGTACAATTAGAATTCACTGTTCTAAAGTTTTTATTGTTTTTGCGATAGTATATCGCTGTGATTCGAACTTTAAATGTTAAGATGTTTTCAATTATCTTGGTTGACTATTGGAGAGATATCACCCATCTGGCAGTTTTCTTTACGATCTTCTTTCTTGATCCTTTGCGTCTGGACGTTTCTGTACCCTCGATTAAAATATCATTCTTCTATTTATTTTCATAATCTTTCAGTATCGTTTCGTCTCGTATCCTCCTTTAATTTGTATAAAAACCAGCATTAAAATTCGACACGTTCTGCCTGGTTTCAATATTTTTTTTTCAACAATCCTCCTTTCTACTAAAACACTAATTTATTCTGTTAAGGTCTTATTAATATTATTCCGTAGAATCTTATTCTATCTTCGTCACTATTACATTATAAGTTTGTAACGGAAGATTCTTTATTTTTTAATTATTTCCCCTTGGTTTTATTGCACTAAATGAGTTACCTTGTTGTTTCATATAAATTATATGTTTCATGCACTGTTCATATTGTAAATATGTTTATTCACTTACACTATACACTGTTTTTACTTCTTAAAGTCTATCACCGTTGTTCTCACCTTCTTACACTGTTACACTCCCTAACTTTTATAATTATTGTTCAATATTATCATAGTTGTAATTTTATATTAATTACAGTCTGTAGTTCACTTATACACAATACCTGTTTGAGGTTCGCAGACCTCCTCATAGTTTTAATCTAAAGCTATACTCAATGTCTTATTTCTTACATGCTAAGTTTAATATTTGTACATTATAATTGTTTACTAATAACTATTTACATTTTTTGTCATTTGATCGTCTCTTCTGGGTATTTGTCATCGTCAGTTATTGTTTTGTATGTTAATTGCATTATTTAATTCCTAAATTTGCATTCTCTATTTCCCTATTTCCCAATTATTCATTTATGATAATATTTCCCTTTTTGTTTCGATTTCTTTTTATTCCTTGAAAATATTATTTATCTTTAAGTAATATATTGTCTCTGGCCCCAACACTATTTAATATTGCATTGGAATATGTAATTAGAGGCTTATCAATAAATAGCTCCAATCTGTTAACAAATAAAACTGTACAGATAACCGCATATGCAGATGACATTAACATCATGTCAAGACGGATCACGGCAGCTAAAGAAATATTTATAGAACTTAAAAACAAACCCAAGGAAGTTGGGCTAGCCATAAATATGGATAAAACAAAAATGCTTATCCAAACAAGAAGGGACCAGGTTCATAACAACATCGAGATAGAGGAGGACACAATTGAGGTGGTGGACAATTTCACGTATCTCGGAGTGAATCTAGCAAAGACTGGATCAGAGGAGCCGGAGATCCAAAGACGGACCACCATGGCTAACAAGGCGTACTTCGCATTGCTGCCATCATTTAGGTCTGGGGATGTGCACAGGGAAACAAAAATGAAAATATATAGGACTGTCATCAGACCGGTGCTATGCTACGGGTGTGAGGCATGGGCAATCACACAGAAAACAGTCGACATAGTAGACACCTTTGAAAGAAAAATCCTCAGACGCATTATAGGCCCAATACAAGAAAATGGCTCATGGAGACTGAGATACAACAACGAACTGTATCAAATATATAAAGAGATACC
The DNA here is from genome assembly GCA_034769895.1 of Magicicada septendecula. Lineage (NCBI taxonomy): Eukaryota > Metazoa > Arthropoda > Insecta > Hemiptera > Cicadidae > Magicicada > Magicicada septendecula. The sequence goes on along the minus strand of CM068371.1, from coordinate 165,823,411 downwards.
AGTCTCAAAATTTATAAGAATTCAAAGATTGCGTTGGGCCGGACATGTTATGAGAATGGAGGGTGGCAGGAACCCTAAGAGGGCTTTGCTGGGTACATGGGAGGGAACGAGACCTAGAGGTAGACCGAGGAAGAGGTGGGAAGATGGCGTTGCAGAGGACGCGAGAGACATGGGGATAAGAAACTGGAGGAGGGTTGCAGTGGATAGAGTGGATTGGAGGCGGAGATTGGTGGAGGCCAGGGCCCGACTTGGGCTGTAGCGCCATAGGAGAGAGAGAGAGAGAGAGAGAGAGAATATATTGTCTCTTCATTACTGTATTTATTAAGTTTATTTTATTCTTCTATTTCTTTTAATATTAATAAGATTGCGTTTCTGCATATTTCACTACGAATTTTGACGGTATACTTGTCTTTCTTTGAAGGTGGAATCTTGTTACCTTATAACACGCATGTCAAGTTTTAAGAAACTCGGTTGGTGTGTTCAAAAGCTATCATGAGACGTACGGTACCTCAGAAGACAGACAAATGCCAAACGGTCTAGTGAAAACTGAGAACTCGCTTTCCTCGTTCAATGATTTACTTAAATCATTAGTCCTCTATACACTGGAGTGTGTATGGAACGGGAATAAAGCCATATAATTTCGGCAGTCGTCTCCACCATGCATGTCAAGTGGGTTGTGATCCCTTTCTTCACACGTTTCCTGCTAACCTCCCGCTCACTCCTCCTTCCCCCACACACGCTAACCATCCCGCCTCTGTTAGGTTGGTGTTTATTAGGATGTGGCGGTGATCACACCACAAGAAGAGGAAACATCTGGCACTTGTCCACACGCACTATACTACTAATAAAACGAGATTTACGTAAACAGAGTGACAGCTTCAGCAATACAAACGACCACTCAGTACGCGTGATCATCTGTTTAGTTTTTCGATTACGCACGGTCACGTGTTTACTGTCAGTTGCATCGAAAGATAGTCTAATTTTTAAATAAGCAAACATCCGAATGTCAGTGTTATACAAATGCCATTTATATGAGGGATGAAAACTTATTACTTATTACTAATACACTTGTGGTGTGATCCAATACGCACAAACAACTGCAGTTATCAAAATAAGGTCTGTATTCTGAAGTGTAATCTTTGTAATGTTGCTCGTTTTTCTTGACTACACACGTGTGCATACCACCTTATACTGTGCTTTAATTACCTCACAGTAACCTCTCACTCTAATTTCTCCTCAACCTCCTTATTTGATAACCTTTAGGAACAATCCTCTTATTCCATCTTTTGCCTTCTTCATGTATTATCTTTCGTAATATTTGAGGGTCAATCTGTGAGTAGAATATCGAACACTTACAGTAAATAGTTTAAAAAAAGTCTAAATGTCTACTAGCAGTATATTATTTCCAAAATCACAAGTTGCCAGATCTGTCAGCAATTTAAAACAGCTGATTGATAACTATTTTATTATACATAACCTGTATCACTCATTCAATAATGAGAAGTCCTCTTTTAAAGGACAACGTCCAATTTTAAGATGTCTCGTTTCAGAGGTTAAAACTTTTTTTTTTTTTGAAATGGAAAATATCCGTTAAGACACCTGTGTTCATCATTTTGAGCCACACTGGCAGCGTAAAAATATCGAGTGGAGAATTCCAGTTCTCTAGTCAAGAAAAAATTCAAAAGCCAGCTAGAGAAAACATCAGATGATAAAGTGATGCTGTATAACGGTCCAAGATGTCGTATTATTCCTGAAGTATGCGACTTCCTGTAGTTTTGTGTATGAACAGAATTCCATAATCGAGTCCAGCCACTACTCTACAAAAAATAAAGTATACCTGCAACACTGAAAATAAAGAAGGGCTTACAAAGAAAAATGCTATTTTCCTAGCATATATTGTGCTACACTGCACATTCCATAATCAATACCTGAAACAACTGAAACTAAGCTGTTAAATCTTGCTACATCCAACATAAGGACCACTATAAATTCCAGACTTCCCTCTTCGATTTTTATGTGCCTGCATACCTCAAGGAGTCGTTACGTGCAGTCAAGATTGATAGTAACGAAGGAGTGAACAAAATATGCATGTGGTTCAGGCGCACATTTTATAACGATTATCTTAATCTTGATCGCCTTTATTCTACTAATGGGTATTGTTTAGAAAAAGGTACGACGTTAAGGCAAGCTAAAAGTCAGCATCCATATTTCTGCAGTATCTTTTAGCGAAGAAAAATCGTGCATAGTCATCGACAGTATTGTAATCGTCCTTGACACCGACAACGTTCGTGGTGTTCCAAACGTTTTTGTACCGTATGTCATACATGCGTAGAATATTTTTATACTCACATAAGCAATTTGTAGTCAGGAGAACCTGATAATAATGGTAAAGTCCAACTTTTTCTTTTAATATCGGACAACAGTTTTCGATAATGCATTTCACGAATAACAGTTTTTTCCTGTTTACTTATTGAGACTGGGCTAAGCTCATTTATCAGTGTAGACTGAGCGTCCTATCGCGCACTTCTCTAAAAATTAACCACCACTTCGTTCTTGTGATGCCAGTTACTTGACACATTACACTAAGACAACTGGCTTCGCACAAGTTCAGTATTGTCAAGAAGTTGCAGCATCTCGACACTCTGGGATTTATGCAGACATCTCTCATGCTTCTTGGCGAATCGCTGAACTTCATCTTCGACTGAAGCAATCTTCAAATCCCTGTCAATGTTCTCATTTCGTATGTACCATGCGGCTTAACAATACTCCTTTGTATTTTGTTTTGAAATGTCTGGATAATTTTTCTGTTACCTCTTTTCGTGCATTCCCAGAGTTGTACACCATACGTCCAGACAGGTTTAAGGACTTGTTTATATAGGCTACCACCAGTTTATTACATACAGAATGTCGCCCGAGAGGCCAGTACAATGTTCTGAATTAACGAACAACAGTAATAAGGAATTCGATTACGGTTGGAGGGAGTTCAAATCCTCTCCAATTTCTCCCTCTAGTACGAAACTGACGATAGGTTTCATCCACGACTTCATACTTTATATTTTATTTTATAAAGCTAAAAGAACAGTATATTCAGACAACGTGCCTCAGTAATCAGATAACAAACGTCATCTTACGTCAGTTAATGATTAATAGTACAACACAGTCGACAGACGTCGTTAGTTTGTCATTGACAGTATAAGATACGTCATTAATTAATGCTTCGTGAGTAATAATTGTAATTTCTAAACATAATATAAACTAACAGAAGTACGTTTGAGTTCAACAATGTTGTGTTCAATAATAGTCGTTAACATTATGGAACAAAAATGTTTAAAATACATGCTAAACAATCCACTGACGAAGCAAGCGTAGCAAACATCGCTCGTTTGGAATCGCGTTTACTGATTTTTGTCATCTCGTAGAATCCTAGTCCTCCGTGAAGTGTACAGTTGGTTAACTGTATTTGTAACTGAATACGTCTTGAAAACAGTCGAAGCTAGTGAGAATCTATCAAAATGCCCGTAACTAAAGAGAATGAATAATAAGATTACTTAAACCCACCACAGAGAGAGAGAGGTGGGAGAGAGAGAGAGAGAGAGAGGGGGGGGGAGAGAGAGAGAGAAGCCAGACATATGCAGCTACTAGACGCCACTGCACCGTATCAAACAATTTAAATTTACACACATGTTGCTGACTATTATTAAAACAGAATGCGAACATCGATTCGCACCTCTGTGCACGCTATCTGAGCATATATAGCCTATTAATTCACATCAGTCGCTTAACCATTCAGATAGCAACACTTTTTGCAAACAAAAAAGGAACATATCGTAATATTTGGGAAGCATTCGAAGCTAGCGACCATACCGATACATATGTTCGTGCTAATAATAAATCGAACCGATAATATTCGGTTGAGAAAGTCATTTATGACAGTGGTTCCAAAATTGTGATATGAGTAATCTTGGTGGTGCATAGTTGAGTGTATAGGGGTTGCCAGAAAATTTAGAAATGGCGAACACGTAAGTTAAGCGTACTTAACTGTAAAGAAAACAAGTTCTGAGGAGTCTAAGTAATTCATTTTAAAGGTTGAATGTGATGTTTGAACAACGGACATAAAAATATCTGAATTGCCTCCCTTTGTTATATTGGTAACAAGAATTGGGTGGATTATGTTATGTCAACCACATTATAAATATTATTAACAGGAATTGTAACAATTTAACTTTTTAGTGTAAAGTAGGCCCCTAAATGAACTGTTTTCTTGTATTTACGGTACATTACAGTAATATTATTATTGTTACTATACTTTTATTAGTATTATTATTACACTACTATACTACTGTTATTACTAGACTATTATTCAGTGTTCTGCCTAACGGCAGGTCTTCTGTCTTGATCTTCAAATTCTGTTTTCCATTTTGCATTATAGTTGGCTGCCTCCTTTAGCTCCCTGTACTTTCTTTTCTACTTCCAATCGTCAAATATCTGAAATCGTCTTCTTTCAAGCCCCAGAGATCCTTCCAGCTTCCCCCGATGACATTACGCAGCAGGCAATTTCTTCTCAGGACTTGTCCAATCCAGTTTGGTTTTCTACGATGGATTGTATTCATATTCTCTTCTCGTCCGCTCTTCTTAAGAGTTCTTCATTTGTCACCTTATCTGATGAATTTACATTTTCTGTTCTTTTCCGGTAATACATTTCGAAGTATTCAAGGTATTCCTTCCACTGTTGTTTGTTTTTTTTACTTGTTTTTCAGTCCTTGAATTGTCCGTTGTATTTTTTTTAATACTACGAATGTGCAACTTTAAAATCAATTGAAAACGACTTTGAAAGAGGGGTACTGTTTGTAGAAACGGTCTGTCCATAAAGTACGCACATAAAAACGTTTGGAACCCGCTGGTCTGTTTCACAAACATTTCTATTTTCAGTGTGGCATATTTTTTATTGTTAGTTACCTTACAGTTTCAAACGAATACTTGATATCAAGTAAGTTCAAATCGCATTGTTTTGCAATGGTGGGAACCAAATTTTCGAACGTTAAATGTTCGTATTGTTTAGATGCTCAAACAAGCATTGCCATAGTTATTCTTTCCGTTATCAATTATATAAAAACCATTACGTAAGGTGGAAACTTACACAAGCTCTAGAAGTACAGTATAGAAGTTATACACCAGAGCAAAGATCGTCACTTCCTTGACGTAACCCTGAGAGCCAAACTACGCGCGGGGAGACAACCTGTAGCCGCCAACATCTACTGCCTGATTAGTTGGCCAAAATTTGAATCTGGCGGGGGTCTCGGGAGATCGATTCCGCTTGCCACAAGGAACAAGCTGGCATTTTCACAAGATCCCCTCTAGGCGTTCCAAAACAGGAGTCGAATTTCTTATTACCATTGTCTTGGGAAGTCCTAATATCTTAGCCCTTGCTGTACATAGTAGGCGAGTTTATCCAGAATTTTCCTGAAACTGAAGTGGTTCCGCCTAATTAATACCACATTCTCACCTTCTTCTAGGTTTTAGGTCCGGACAGATAGAAAAAACAGGGCTCCCAATTCCCCAGAACTGGACACTTTATGGACATTCCTCATCTTTCCATTAAAGTCAGAAGTAGTATAATGCACAATACTGTTGACACCGGGCTTACAGATAATTATTAACCGGTACTGAGTAAGAAAATTACTGGTTATTACCCGTTACTCTTTTCTAGATGCGACAATTACTAGAAGTAGATCTTTCGCCATTATCTGCTGTCCTTAATTTTGACATAAAATGCAGACTTACTTAATTTTCTCAAATCTGATTTATATTGCCTGGTTCTCTAATCACTATAAGATATTTTGTTTGCGATTTATATAAATACACACTCTACATTTCGCCACAGTAATTTTTTGGGAAAACACAAGTTATCCTTTATTTACTAAAGGAGTCAGTTCGGGTTTTTATGTTTTTTCTATAGTCAGTTTTTCTATGCGTAATTAAACCATTCAGCGCTGACTGAACCCCTCGTCCTTCTGTAGGCCTATCATCTTAGTAACTTTTCTTGATACCGCCATATTGCATCCACACTTAGTTCAGCTCTCTTCAGTATCTGTATTATTGCAATGTACAAGTCTTTGAGCTGCCGATTCGAAAATCGTCTTAGGTTAACCTCAGTGATTCAATCAGTTTTTCTACTTAACATTTTGAAATTTACTTCTTCATGTTCTTAGTAATAGAATAATCATGAATTCAGAACTATTTATTTATAACACAAAAGTTAACGACATAAGCAGAACTCAAAATCGACATAGAACAAACTAATTTTATACTTAAAATCAAATCTGTGATTTCAAATTACTAGTGGTCTGTTTCCTGAACTATTTAATATCTTTGTTTCCAAAGCCAGCGTTATCGGTAACATTCATGCACTGTGAAACGCCGATAAGTGACAGGACGCGTACTCACGATTATAGTCAGAAAACACTTCGCCTTTCGTTTTGGCAAACGTCTCGCAAGCGATTCCTGATTTACATAAAGAAAGTTAACGAGATACAAAACGGAACGCTGTAGGTAATTGTCAGCGGTTTCGATTCACCGCCAACGACAGACCATTTAAAATGGTCACGAACAAACTGCAGTTTTTCTATTCTTTCGCCGCGTTCGATCGACATTACGCCGGTGTGTAATTTGCAGCTTAGCAGTTTCAGTACCGTTTTACTTGTTCGCTTGCCAGCAAAACAAGCTCGAGAAAAAAAGCGAACGTGCGCCAACGAGTGTTTAAGGTTGTAAACACTACATTAGTAGTAGTTGTTGTAGTTGGAACGTTAATAAGTACCTGGCCGCTGCCTAGAAGGTCGACATACCTTCCGAACGAAATTGCTCAACAATCGACTCTATTAAACAAAGTTATCGTCTGCGACTTGAATTAACGATGACCGAGAGACTCGCTGCGATGACAACCAATTACGAACTTCATTGTACCCAATAGTAAATAACCAATTTGTAACCCACGTTAAAAATTCAACCGACCGTATTTATCAGTTTTTTAAATACATTTTAAATACAAAGAAATATTGTGCGCCCACACGTGTGTTTACTTTGTGAATATACATATATATATACGAGAATACAGGAGTGTACTGAAATGCCAATCAAATATCCTTGCTCTTACGTAGTAGGTACTGGAAAATAAAAGAAGGCGAATTCTATAGTTTTCTTCACCATTCTTTGTGATTTCGATACCCAAGAGAGCGGCGTGGTACGACTGCATAAACTTTTTTATGCAGTCGTACCACGCCGCTCTCTTGGGTATCGAAATCACGAAGAATGGTGAAGAAAACTATAGAATTCGCCTTCTTTTATTTTCCAGTACCTACTACGTAAGAGCAAGGATATTTGATTGGCATTTCAGTACACTCCTGTATTCTCGTATATATATATGTATATTCACAAAGTAAACACACGTGTGGGCGCACAATATTTCTTTTTATATTTAAGAAATGCACCTTAAATCTCGGCATTTACAGAGCATGCAATATGGTTGGGAGGGCCATCTCGGCAGGTGGGGATAAAAATTAAACATAAAGTAATCTGCAATCAAATTATAATAACATACAATAGACACTTGTTTTTGACATGATAATGTCTTTTAGCTGGACATCGTTTGAAACTTGCTGTAACATTTTATTTACCGTCACGCTGTATGACGTCATCATTGCATGACGTCATTGGGATTGTTGTAAATAAAGGTTTGTTTTGATACGTCGCAATATATATATTTGCGCAAAAGAAACAATCAGTCAGTCAGTAACCACCTAACCATAATAATGTTGCGTTTAGCTGGCGGCTGAAAGACATTATCATGCTCTTAAGCTTTTTTTCTAAAGACAATTCTTTGGAGGGGGGGAGCCTGGATTCCCCGGCGCCCGTACTAAAATCACCATATATCTGACGAGACAAATGGGAATATTTTGGCTATTTCTAAATTTTGGCAAACTATACTTTTCCAGCATATTGCATAGGCAATTTGCAATGTGTATCTCGCTACAAACTTTAATTGAAAAAACACAAACATCGTCGTCGGACCGGGGTTCTGATCACTCCTGATCGAACGTCTTCCTAGTTTTTCTCCAGTGATTTCTCTCCGCAGCAAATTTTCACCAGTTCTTTTTTTATACCACAGGATGTAACCACGTCACCCATCCATTTCGGAATGGACCGTCATCGACATTTCCTCTACTAACCAACTATTTTGATCACCTCCAATCTATTTTCTTAATTGTAAAGAGATATCAGCTACTCTGCTGATCCATTCTACTTTGTATACCGATTTAAGCGTTTCCCTGTTTCGCCTAGTTCCTACTACAGTCCTTCCCATGATTCTTCTTGCAGTTACCAGTGTCTGTATATAGGCCTAATTCTCATGTTCATGTTTCTGGTTACAGCGAACTTTCAACTTCCTACGTCACTTACGTTGTTGCTGTAAGGCCGCGCCGCTTACCATTTGCACCAAACACGAGTAGTGTTCATTGATCCGTTTATTGTGGCCTAGAGCCGTATCCTCGTCCAGGGTCACAACTGGCTATAACACTCATGGTTGTGTCAGCCAGACGAGTAACAATTAAGTGGCAATTCGTCTGAAAATCGGTCATTAGTCACGACTCTGCCCACTGAATCATAAACAATAGGCTTGGTTTTCATAAAGTCTGTCCAAAATGCGTCACAAAACATCTCAGAGCCAAGATCGAAGGAAGCAGTGCGTCAGTGTCTCCTTGCTCAGCCGAAAAGTCAGACCATGGAGAAGTTCGTGTTTGCATGACGCAAGTGGACTCGTTGAAAAATTATGTTCCTGTAAATTCCCTTTATACACTGCCATAAAATTTTTAGCCATAAATTTTCTCTTAAATTTGTTGCAATATCGCGAATAATTATATTGATTCAACCTCGTAGATCGTTCCACGGTGGAAGAAATATATCTTATTAAGATTTAAAAATTTAAGACGCAATATTACTGAAACGTTTAAAATTTAATTTCAAACTTATTTTACTTAATTCTGTAAGTAAACTACACAAGCGATAATCAGCGGACTCACCGGTGTATCAGTAAACACCGAGTAGGTAGAATATCACTGGACTATTCTAACTCAGTGGCGCTTAGCATTTTCCTCGTACAAACAATACCTAATGATATCTTCTTTCCGATTTAAAATTAACATATCTTCAAGGTCTGAGTCCCCACATAAAAATTCTAAATTGCTCCTAAGCGTAACGTAGGTGTCCGTTTTGTTCTGTGTCTGCTACGAAACGTTTATTTCCAACATCAGATTTAATCGGTACAAATTAGGCACTGGCTAATTATGCTAAATAACGTCATATAGAAAAATCGTTTAACGTACGGAAAGAATGGGAATGTGCTGAATATTCAGAGTAAAGTTCTGAAACTTAGTTTCTATTTGTGGAACGTCTGATAAGTTTGATCTATCTTTGAACCGCGTCACGATATTTTAAAGAAGTAGCTCACCTACTTTTGATAACTTGTTTGAATGAATTTAAATGTGTGCCATATACCACCTAACCATAAAAAATAACACTGTGTATATTAATAAGTATTCTTATTTTTCGATACCAATAGTGCACCTTTTTTAAAGCTAAAGTTTACAATCCATACCGCGATTAGTGATGCCTATAGAGTACGTAGTAGTGTGTAACACAACCTACTCCAAATTAACTTTAATTCTTGTCTTCCGTAGTTCTAAGTATTAAAGTTTGGTAGCCTCAAAGTTTACTACTCGTTGCTGACTTTTTCAACTCTCGGGAACACCCAGCTTCCACTTCCTCGATCACCACAAACCACGCACAAACTGCTTCCTTTCCTATTCTTTCTTCTGTTCTTCCTTATATTAAAGTAATCATGTAGGCACTGTCTCCAAGATATGCCCTATTCACTTTCTCCTTCTATAGTTTAAGCCTGTCCAAATTCCTCTCTTTATTCACTTGTCTGAGAGCTTTCTCGTTATCAAATTTTTCCATCCAAGATGGCTTTATCATCATGCTCGAAAACCACATTGCTAAGGTCTCTATACGCCGTCTGTCCTTTCAATTTTATGGACAAAATCAGCCGAGTTACTCACACTTCTGGAGAAGATTGTGCGGGACGAAGGGCATGCCCGTCGCCCGCTTGTATGCTGCGTTCCGAGCTACTTGTACAGCTCCAGACGCGGGACCATAATTCATTGAATGATTGGTTGTGGACGATTGGATGCCTACCGACACTTCTCGAGAGGTCGATCTTCTTCTGCCTACCAGTATTTACAACCATAGTATCCTCTACTACCTGATATTTAGACTAAAACTATTCTTTCCAAAATTCTCTATTCCTAGCACATATTCTTCTTCCTTTAAGCACGTGTGTGTTGAGGTCATCTAATGTAAGCAAGTTATCATCTGCCACGCAGTTATTTTTCCATCTATACTTCACTGGCTAATAACGTACTGTTCTACAAATATTTCAGTTCCTTCAATATAACCAAAATATAAACATGTTATTCCCACACCTCACTTCTATCCCACATCCGATGTAACCAACACGAGCATCTACTGCGCATGCGCAGTTCATTCTGCACTTGTATAGGCCTGAGTATTCTTACGCCATTACAGAACGTTCTACATGTTTCAATTGTCGATTATTCTGGGGTATAAATATAAGCATTCAGCGACGCTTAGATTCAGCTTAAGTGGCGATTTATTCAAGTGACGTTCGAAGTATTGGGGCGAAGTGTTGTTGTGCGGGACTCTATTAGTTGACATTATTATTGTGTGTGGACAAATTTTGCTCGGATTATTGTACAAGTTGATTATAAACTGTATTTGTGGTTAATTAAAAGTGGTGCTTAGTGACTAAATTAGTGTCTTGTATTTTGTTTTCCACTGTAGCATACGACGATCGAGGAGACCGTCGTAACAGTAATATATTTCCGCAGAGACAGGTGTGGTCAAGTTTACGAGACAGATTAAATAATTAGTAACCATCAATATTTATATACTATTATTTGTGTTCATATTATATATTATTTATAGGAACATTTTAAACATTAACCCACTCATTTTCCATTTTAACATGTATTGGTTTCGTATGTGTTGTGTTGTTTGTGCGTTTGTTGGCAATTCGCACCAATTGTAACTCTTTGTCCCTGGTCTCTTGGTCTTTGCGGTATGTGGTCACAATAAAGTTTAAAAAATTATTTAAATTGCAAGTTATTAAAACGTATGACGCAAGCCGTGTTACGAAGGACAAAACTGCAATTACAGTACCGTTTAGTAAGTACGGCGTTTGCCGTCACGCGAATACATCGAGTAAAGCCGGTTCTACACGATGCTACGAACGCTCGCTCCAACGTTGGACCGAACGTTGAGACAAGTAAGTTCGACAGTTGGTGCAGCGAATGTTCCTGCTACACGGTGAATCGAATGTTTGATCCAATACATATGAAAACAGTTTGGTACAAACGTTTGTCCAGTTTCAACAATGGACGAGGATGATAACGATGTTGCTATTGCTGGCGCTGCTGTGGTTGTATTGTCCTGCAACGTATTACTTGAAGAAAGGAGACGTAAAAGACGTACTAGGAGGTGGTGGATGTTATCTCTAAATAAGAGAAGAGAACGGTAAGTAAATAATTTCTTTTTTTTTTTAAATCAAATCGATTTTAAATATGAAATGAAATATTTCTACGCAGCAAAACTATTATTTTAGGTACAATGCCTCAGATATGATATTGGATTTACAAAAAGAACCTTCAGGAAAATTTGAAAACTTTTGCAGAATGTCAGCTAAAGATTTTGAATATCTTTTGATTAAAATTGGACCCAAAATACAAAAGCAAGATACCAATATGAGACCAGCTATTCCTGTGAAAGACCGACTAGCAGTTACTCTTCGATTTTTGGCTAGTGGCGATAGTTTTACTAGTCTTGGATACCTATTCAAAATATCACATCAGTTCATAAGTCGCAACATCCCCATCGTTTGTCAGGCTCTCGTTGAAGCTCTAAAGGAAGAAATACGGGTAAGAAATAAGTAACTTTGTTATTTTTCTATTAATTTTTTTTATTGATTTTTATTGAACATAATTTTAATATCAATTACATAAATTTAACATCAAAACTTAAATTAAACGTGATTTATGCTATCATTTAAAAAGCCATCCGCATTACTATAATAAGTTAAGAGTGTCGCATCACCTGATTGAGTATTTTCATAGTTTGCTTGAGAGTTGTTGGTATCATCAGGTGCTGGAGAAGCTACATAGCCCGGGGCAGGAGAAGCTACATAGCCCGGGACAGGAGAAGCTATATAGCGCGGGCCAGGAGAATTTACATAGACTGGGCTAGGAGAAGCTACGCTGTTCGGGCTGTGAGAAAGAAGACTGCATGATGAAGAATTAGTTACGGGGGAAACAGGAGATATAAACTTTCCAACGGAACTCCCAGTGGTATCATTTAAACAATCAAGTTCACTGAGGTCTGTTTCAAAAACGAGGTTATCTATTTTATGTTGCAATATAACTTGAGTTCTCCGTGATAGTCTTCTAAGTTTAGTTGCCAGCAACTGTCCATATAACGCAGGTCTATCTTGCAATGTCTGGGATTGCCGTTTGGAAGTAAGAGTTGACAAAGCATGAGTTGCTTGCTTTAAATGGTCTTTTACGCTTAATTCGGCTTGATTGGGGCGCAATTTTCTTTTATTTACTGGTGATGCGAAATGTGTATTTTCCGGCTTCAAACACTTGTCTTCTGTTATTCCACGGATCAAGTTGGGTTCGTTTTCCTGTCCTACCTCTTCTTGGTCATGGGATGCTTCCTGCTCACCCTGAGAAGTCTCATCCTCTAAAGATCCCTCAATCTGGGTTTCCTGTAAAACATAGTCGCAGTTCAAATGATTGTATAAAAAACATTAAACATAAAGCATAGGAAATAAAAAGTAAAGTAACGCCTATTTTTTCAGACAGGATTAACGTCCATCTACCGTAAGGTGCCGTCGACGAGATGTCTAAGCATGTACTTTACATTATTTTAATTATTCACAAAATTCCAAGGGTTAGGTGGGAATCGAACACACGACAATAGGCCTATACCGGTATTGCCGAAAAATCGGTCCTCCAACGACCTCAACCATCGAGCAGCCATATAGGAAATAATTTGTACCTTAATTTTTATAACTGATAGATAATAATTTGTACCTTAAATTTTATAAGGGATATAACCTCCAAAGGTACAACAAAACCTACATAACTTCAAAAATCGTCAATTTCTCTAAGTCATAAAAATAAGCGATTCAAATGAATTTCGGGTATTTGTAATTTTTATATTTGTACTGTGCTATGATTAAACTAAAAACAACAATACTGTACTAATAATGTATTTTTTTTTCAGCTGCCACAATCAGAGGAAGAATGGAAAAGAATAGCAAATGGATTTAATCAACGATGAAACTTTCCTAATTGTGTGGGGGCAATGGACGGAAAACATGTTTTACTCCAAGCTCCATTCAATAGTGAATCGGAATTTTATAATTATAAAAAATCTTTCAGTATCATACTTTTGGCATTGGTTGATGGAGACTATTGCTTCACATTTATTGACGTTGGCGCACAAGGAAGAATGAACGACGCTGGTGTTTGCGTGCACAACATTTTATCGTAAGATGATAACCGCTGCCAGGACGCCAACAGAGCATGCCATGTTTTTTTAGGTGATGATGCGTTTCCTCTTAGTAGCACACTTTTGAAACCATATTCGGGAAATCATGCTAAGGGTAGCATTGAACGAATTTTCAACTACCGCCTTTGTCGCGCACGAAGAGTTGTAGAAAATGTTTTTGGTATTTTAGCATCTGTATTCCGTATTTTTAGAAAACCGATGTTGGTACAACCCGAAAAAACTTCTCTCATCTGCATGACATGTGCACTACTTCATAATTTTCTACGACGAAGTAACACATCTAGGCAGTTATATTCTCCAAATGGAGTTTTTGATTATGAAGCAGACGGACATTTCAAACCAGGAACGTGGCGCCAAGACACCAACAATTCATCGCTCACGCCACTTTCAAAAATACCCAGAAAGCCGTCCTAGGACGCAAAGTATATTCAAAAGGAGTTTGCAGAATATTTTTCAACCAACGGGGCAGTTGCATGGCAAGATTATGTTAATTAGTTGATAGCAACATTTTTTTTATTTACTGTGTGTACTGAAATAAATCACACCTCTGAATTCAATGATGGTTTTTTATTTGATGTGACCCTGATGAAACGGTCTATAGCGTCATATGCGAACCAGGAAGGAACATAAACATCCTTGGATCCAGAACCAGTAGTTTCGGATTCTCGGACTTTTTTTGGTAAGGATCTATACGTAGCCATAAGTGATTCCTTTTTCTTTCTCAATTCGTTTACTGACACATCCATACTGAATTCCCTCGAAACATTAACCCAAGCATCGTTTAACCTGCTTCGGTTTCGGTTTTTGTGGTTTGGGTCTTTGGGATTCCAAAGCACAGGATGTTTTTCATACAGTTGGATGAATTCCATTATTAGATCATTAGTCCATTCCATTTTGAGTAACTGCAAAATCACAAACTAATTAAAGTATCATAATATGATTGTCAATGGATTCTTGTAAAGACCCCACTGTTTTTTTATTTATGCCTGTAAATTATTACATCGGTTATTTTTCCTTAATTATGGTTTTTCAGGCAAGAGAAAAAAAGAAATAAATTAAATTTTTAAAATAACATTTTTGATTAATTTTATTATGTCTACATTCTTTCTGACTACCGGTTTCGAACTTAGGTGCTGGTTCCTCTTCAGGTCTCTATGGACAAATTAAAAAAACAGCATCTTTAAAAAAACAACAATAAGGTAATTGTTAAAACTTTTGTCACATTAATCTTTTATTAAAAAAATTTCTTACTAACTACAAAAAATCAAATAAAGTTCTAAAAAATTCTAAAAAATCGTTTTTCAAATTCAAATACAGTATAAATGTGTGCTATGTCCTTATAAATATTATTTGAATTTGAAAAAAGATTTTTAGAATTTTTTATAACTTTATTAGATTTTTTGTAGTTGGTAAGAAATTTTTTTAAAAAAGATTAATGTGACAAAAATTTTAACATAGTTACCTTATTATCGTTGTTTTTTTTAAAGATTAATGTGACAAAAATTTTAACATAGTTACCTTATTATTGTTGTTTTTTTTATAAGATGGTGTTTTTGTAATTTGTCCGTAGAGACCTGAAGAGGAACCAGCACCTAGGTTCGAAACCGGTAGTCAGAAAGAATGTAGACATAATAAAATTAATCAAAAATGTTATTTTAAAAATTTAGTTTATTTATTTTGTTTCTCTTGCCTGAAAACCCATAATTAAGGAAAAACAACCGAATCATCAGAATATTAAAATTTAAAAAAATGTTAATGAATGGGTATTAAAATTAAAATCAAAATCAAAATCATGGCAGTCCGCCTATCAGCATATTGTTGATGTTTAAGTTATTTTTCATAAACTTAGGTGAAAACAAAGTTTATGTTTCTAAAATATAAAATGATAATATGAAATATAAATTGTACTTACCTGTAAAAATGTAAATGAATAATATCACTGATTAAAAACTAAACACAAAGACGAACCAAAACAAGACGGGTCTTGGGCGGGAATGGAGAGTAAATAGTGAGACGAGAATCCCCCTCCCTACCCAAGTCCCTCCCTTCATATGAACGACTCGTGTAGCCGTTGAGTCGAACCAACGAACATTTTCCTTCAAACGTTGGAGGCATCCCTTTGACTCGGTGCAAGAATACCGACATCGGCCGAAACATGGCCAAATGCGAACGTTCGACGGTCGCCATTGGACGCTCGTAGGTTTGAACAACGGCCACACGATGTGACGAACCATCAAACGTCCAACGTTGGAAGGTGTTCGTAGCATCGTGTAGAACCGGCTTAAAACAAAACTCAACACAACGTTGGTTAGAATTACAATCATCCTTATAATTCTCAATGTGTGGCCACTTTAAAACGAGTGCCAACAAGACACTGATTTGAATCGTCTTGCCGCAGATTTATTTCTTAAACTGAAAAAAATATAACTATCCGACAGTTTCGCAAATGTATTAAGAAGTTGTAGTATAGGCGTAAAGATCTGGCAAAAATAAAGTAACTGTAAAACCAGTTATCATATAACTACCGTTATAAACAACGTATACTGACGGTTAGCAAATCTGTTACGTTACAATGCGTAGAACAAATAAATGGACGAGCGTGATAACCACAATAATCAGTTAAATACTGAGTCATAAAATATTAATGAATGTAAACATTTAAATTACTCATACAAACTCACGTCAAGATTATTATACTAAACTCGTAAATTCATCTTACTAGATGAATAATAGAGTTTTGTCGAATTGTTTTTGAGTTGTCACGGGTAATGAGACAATGGATTTCGAAGATTTATACAAAACAAATTAATAATATTAATAAAATAAGCATTAATATTAATAAAATCCTTTATGTTTTATAATTTTATTTTAGATATAATTAATTTTTATTAGTAGCTTTTGGAGACGTTCGGGAAGAGTATCCAGACGTGAGAAAATTAGCAATGAAGTCATTAAGGACAGAATGAATGTGAAAAATGCAATTATTGATTTTATCCAAACAAAAAAATTACAATGGTATGGACACACGAAAAGAATGGCACAGGAAAGATTTCCAAGGAGAGTTATAGAATGGACCCCACCATAAAGAAAGAAAAGAGGAAGACCACCTGGATAGAAGAAATTCAGATTATATTGAGGGAGCGAGAAATTGAAGAAGATCTTTGGATGGGCAAAGAGCAGTGAAAGATGAGAATTCAATCACTTCTGTAACCTTTGGTTCCGGAAAGTGTGTAAACATTGTACAGCCGGTATAATAATAATAATAAATTTCAATTTAGCTGAATTCTGTGCTTTGGAGTGTACAAATAAACCACAAAACAAGAAGATAATTTACTCTATCATCTTATAAAACAAAATCACCTATGGCTCTGAAACTTTGGGAGATAAATTAAAGAAACTTCCGAAGGCTCGAAGCAGTGAAAACGGACATCTGGCGAAGACCTTCTGGGTTGTCCAGACTCCGGTGCATTAGAAATAAAGATACCAAAAGGCAAATTCGTGTAGACAAAACAATTTTAGGCACCGTAAATACGAAGCGCTCCATACGATGTGGCCATGTGGAACGGATGCCCAGAAAGTTCTTAAACTAGAAGGCGGAAACAAGGTAAGCCAAGAGATCGTGGATATATGACATTTGGAGAAAAGACGTTTGAGATTAGAACGACAGAGGCCTCTGACGTGCAGCATGCGAGAGACAAACACTCGAACGTGGTGGATGGATCGATTTGTTTTAAAACTAAAGTTGTATAAACGTTTGTTATATAAATATCGATATATGGATTCACGTACTGGAAGAGTGGATTTGGCGGCGAATTGAAACAATACGATGGGTTGATAAAATAAACAATAAGAAGGAACTTAAAAGAACGAAAGAAAGTAGAACAATTCTGGAAATTACAAAGTAGACTGACACTTCGTGATGACAAATAGACTAGTCATGTTACTTTACGGTGCCCGATTCAGAGCTGCACGAAAAGCTATTGTAGTGGAGAGACTCAACGAGATGTCCGGACGCATTGACGTAAAACACGTTACTGCGCCTGCTGTTGCGTCAAGCTTACCGGCCACCGTAAAATAACACAATTGTAGCAATAACGGTTTTTAAGGATATGGTGAAAGGAGATAGGAAGAACACTGAAGCTTCTGGGTTACGTGTGCCTAGAACGCCAGATACGATTTCGGGACATCTGGACTACCTACAGACGTAAGATGGCCTCGAACAGACACGAACTGAGATGACGCGGTCGTGTCTGGCATCTGCCACACTGGAAAATACGAAATGATGATGAAATGTTTGTGTATGTGTGTGTGCACTTTTTCCTATTTATAACATTCACTCAGTGTTCACACTTCATTTAATTTTCTAATCTCATTGTGTATTTCATTAAGACGATTCAAGTAACTTGCTCAGATTCACAAATATCCTACACAAGAATGAAGAACTCTTGCCTTTTGCAGCCATCGGACGTATCCTTCTTTTAAAATATATGAAGAACAGAGAAAGTAAATATAAATATGGGCGGTTACAGTTGAAGACACAATATTATGCTTGTGTACTTGCGCGCGTTTTTTCAGTACAAATGTTTCATGACGCGCTGCAGAGGCGTGTACAATAAGACCAGGTTTACGGTATGAGAACTGTATCTTACATAACAAACTACAGTATGAACGTTTATATTATAACCATTACGGTGGTGCGGAAAATCAGGTTCTGACGCATACCGCGTTACGAAGGACAACACTTCCATTAACATTACCGTAACGTGTTTATACCGCCAGGCGAACACGTTAATTATAGTTAAATAAAGTAAATAAAACCGAATAGAGTTTTCTGTTTTTCCGATAACTTACTGCACCCACTGTTACCAAATCTACAAGTTATCATGGTCCAAGAGTCTCTTATATAATAGGCTAACCAAATTGTTTCACCAATTTTTACAAATTGGTGACAACGAATTGTGACATTTGTAAAAAATTAATTTTTTCAGAAAACATTTTTATCGAACCTCTTCACACACATTATAACACACTATATTATAATAATAATAATATTTATTATTATTATTATTCCATTGCTATTATTTTATTGTTCTAAAGTGTTTTATTAGACGTGGTCACACACATTCGACAAAGTAATTAATGCCTTTCTAAAAATTTTGTAATTTTGTATATATAAATTCTGTTAAACATTGGCAAAGCATGCTGAAATACATTGCTTCAAACATATAATTTTCTCCGAATGGAACACCATCATTTTCCTGATTCGCAAAACACCGTAAAAAGATTTTTATAACTTTCAGTTTTGGAAACAATCATTCGAGTTTAGTAACCGTAACAGGAAACACGTGGAATATTAATCAGATGTTAACGCTTTTTATGGTGCACTTGTAAGGTGCAAACGACTTTTTTTAAGGTACCAGTTTTTTTTTTTAGAATTTGCCTTTTTTCATAACCATAGTTATAACAGTTCTACGCAGTCCATTTGATTTTTCATTTGTAGAAAACTTGAAAATTCCGTCAAAGGTGTTTTAACTTCTATCCTGCTTTAGTCGTCAGACCATTGACTTTTCATACGAAAATATTTTTTCTATGATGGCGTCTTGAGACGTCACAGTGCAAAACGAGTTACATAATTTCATTAGTTCAGAATGGATCATGATCTAGTATCATAAGTCAAAAAAAAAAAAAAATTACGAGACCTCTTCTCGTAATAATTTTTCCCATATTTCCTTTTTTGGTCTTCATGGTTCTCATCGTTTAAAGTTTTTTATTTTTTTTAATTATTTAAGAGAGTTTTGACAGTGGAAAATTCAATTTAATAATAAAAAAATCATATAACTGCAACCACTTCTAAATTATAAAGTTTGTCAGGACAAATTTTCATCAGAGTTTCATTTTGTACTAGAGTTTCGAGTAATGGAAAAGAAGCCTGGTAGAAACATTAAAGTACTGTTAATCACATAAAAGAACATAATTAATCTTTGTGTTACAATGCACCACACATTTTGATAGGTGATTTTGGGTAAATGATTATCTATTTCATTTATCTTTAATGCTCAGGTAAACTCACATATTAGTTACAGGTCATTATTTCTATCCACATTCTAAATACAGTATTACCGTTTGATACAAGCACTTGTTCACAGTACAGGACATAGTATATGGATTAACTATGCAGACTACAAAACTTTCATCATCACCATCATGGGTGCTACAACTTATTGCTGAGCCTTGACTTCTCCAGAAGCCTTCTCCAACGGCCCCGATCTGACGCGATGGGTCTCCAGTTTCTAAGTCCAAATAGTTTGGCATCACTGCTCACATCATCAATGCATCGCAGCGTTGGTCTGCCTCTCTTTCTTCTTCCATACAGCTGCATTGTCAAGACTTTCCTTGGTGTTTCATTCACCGTCGTCCGCATCAAATGTCCGGCCCACCTCAACCTTGATAATTTAATATATTTCATAATGTCTAAATCCCTAAAGAGTGCTCCTGATTATAACGTATCCGCCATACACCCCTTTCACATAATGTACCATAAGTTCTCAGTACTATCTTTCTCTTAAAAGTTAAAAGATGTTTTTTTATTTACTTTGGTGACAATCCATGTTTATAACCAATATTTCGAGAATGGTCTTACAAAGTTTTATAGACAATGCATTTTGTTGATTCTGATATTAATCTACTTCTCTTCCGCTTCAACAGTCTAAAGTAGCACCTATTTACTGATGAGATTCGCTGTCATTTGTAGTATCTACAAATTTGCCACTATTTGTTGTATCTACAATGATCGACTCTTTCAACAGTGTAGCCATTAATCTTGAGTGTTCATATGGAGTCGTTTGTCGTCTGCTTTGGTATGCACTAGGAAGTTAGGTAGCAGACAGAACAGGAATGCACAGAATGTGGGAGGTGCAGCGCTTCACGCCTCCACGCCGAGCTGCATCCGTAGGACTTTCCTTCTCGGCCGCCGGAAAGTTAGCCGCATTCGGTCTCCATTGCCGTTTGCTTCCGAAAGGCGACGTTTCGGAAAGTTTGCGCCAGAACGCCTTAACAGAGTCTAATACCCAATAGCAATAGTCCAAAATTAAGTAACTAAAAGCAAAAAATTGGTGTTTACGAGTTGAAGTAGAAGATATAAACATCTGTATGGAGAACCATACATGACATCCATGCCCTAAGATTTAATTTAAAATCATTTACTTGAATTCGGTTCGATAATTTCTAAAAAAATGTCGCCCACCCTCAAAATATTTTCACTGTTTATAGATATTTTTGTATCTCAACCGATCAACACCATTAATGATATTTACACTTTCACAGAGTACGGTAATAGTGTTATCATATGTAATTTCTAAGGTATCTTATCCTTCAAAATTAAATATTCGTTCTTTACTTGATTTCAGAACAGCAATTTTAAAAAATCACCCCTCCCCCTTCAACTACCCACTCCACTTATATTTATTAAAATTAAGTACTTTCCTCTTGTTAAAACACAATGCAGGTAAACTACTCCTTCCTCCTAACGGAACAACCTGGTTGCCTGGCAACAAAATTATTTTATTTTTAACCATTACCATTGTTTGAAAAACTTTAAATGCATTTTTAAGTACTTTACCCTTGTTAAAACGTAAAACGTAAAACTACCCCTCCACCTTAACCGATATTCACCAAAATCAATAGGCCTTGAATCCTCTACAACTCGGGCATAATATATGCACAAAATTATTTGATTCTGTTTGAATTTGCGACAGTTATCGTTCGCCATAGAAAAAATTCTACACACACTTTTCGGAAAATGACTTTCCTTCATGTTTTGAGAGTAGTACAATCAGAATCAGCCCTTATCTCGAATACGATTTTTTATGGGATCACCATACAGTACTTCCATTTCGTTATGGGACATGGAAGTAAAAACTCACCAAGAGAAACAAAAAAAATTATTCCAGAATAGAAAAAATCGGTATGGAGAACCATATATGACTTCCATGTTCTCAGATTATACATAAAATCATTTGGTACTGCCTTTATGCGTACCCGAAGTCATTTCGCTAATGCGAATTTTGGGCTTCGATATGTAGTGAATATCGCACGTGACGTTTAGTACTAACGCGAGCGAGTGAAGTAAATAAAGAAGGTTTAATCGAGCGTGATTAGTGCAAAGTGTAGTGCGATGTTCAACGCAGGATTACAGTTCATCATCCTTTTACTTGGAATCCAGCAACAAGTAACAGTATATCATTTATGATTCACAACTCAATAAATTAACATAGAATTTGCATCTCAAAAATAACTCATCTCATTCTCAAAAGACCCACGAGTTCAGATCCAAACTATTACAATTTATGCTGTATGACATGTTTGGAGAGTTATTGTATAGTAAAGTAAAGAAACAAGTTATAATAATTATAGAAATGGTAACGAAGTTGGATAATTGAATCTATTGAAGATTATAGAATTTCATAGTAGTTAAGAATTTATGATACATATATGTTTTGATTAATATTGAAGATTTACATGTGTTAAGGGAGTAAATTTGAATCTACTGATTGCTCATTTGAATAATACTTGATTATTATGATTTTGAAGAATCCGTAAGCTAGAGATATTAATAATTTTTTTTTTTTTGTTATTAATTATAAAGAATAGTAATGAGTATAGATTTGAAAGATGATATTAATGATTAATTCTCAGATGTATTATGTAATAAGAAGATAACAATATAAATCTTAGTATCTGAACGAAGTGTTATTATTTCATAACAATCCTGAGATACTCTGCTCTGGCGCCCAAGTAAATTAATCAATAATACAAAATGAGTAGAAGTATTCAGTAATAAATATACCTAAATATAATTTGTAACACAATAAATCAATGTAATTACTGATTACATGCAATACTGTCGTGAATAAACTATTTATTCACCAGTCGAAAATTACGCGCGCTTAACGAATAGTTATAGTGTTACTCTGTTATACGCATTGTATTACACGTTTAATGTTATGTTTTCTCAACCACAGCTTTTATTTATTTTAGCAGTAAACTAAAAACCCAAAACCATTATTACCTAACTCCCAAATGAAAACAACACGTATTTTTGCTTTACATTAAGAAATAGGGCAATTTACAATTAGTACACTTCTTCTTTTCCACACCGTAATATATCGATACAATCGCATATTAAAAACATCGAAATGTATTGCGGGTACTCATACAGTTCCAACATTAACTTGAATTCGGTTTGATAATTCTTAAAAAAATATAGAATTTTGTCAAAGTCAAATAAAATGTTTCCATAGAAACTACTTCTTTGTTGTCAATAACGTAGTACACATATAAAACTTAATAAAAAAATCGGTATGGAATACCATACGTGACTTCCATGTCCTAAAATTTATATTTAAAAGCATTTAAATATTAATTAAATAAGTGGAGGCTTGAGTTCTGAAGAAATTACGTATCAGCTAAAATGGTACCACCATGTCAGGTGGATTAAGACTATCCTCAACCTTCGTGAGGAAGGACTGTACTTTTGGATAAAATGTCTGTAGGTCGAACGAAGAGCTAGCTAAAGGTAGCTGCGATCTGATTCCTGTAATGAAATTGGACTCTCGCTGCGAGGGGCCGAGGGATGTCTATATTGTTATCAAAGTATTTCCTGTCAATACTATACTAGTCATTTTTCTTTTTTAAAATCGAGTATTGATTTCTTATGTTCACCCGTATAATTACAAATTTCTCAGCAAAACATTTCTTCCTTAATACGTTTGTGTCTCCTGTTTAACACCCACCATTCTGATCCATCTCATAACGCTATATTCCACACAGGCTAGTAAATAACTAGCCATCAGGAAGGTCAAAATATTTTCAAGGAGGGGCAAACAATTTTCCAAAGGAGAAAAATGTTTATATATTTTTCATACATATCACATGCACATATTAGTTTATAATTCTCATATCATAATAGAAATAAGTACACAGATTGTATTAATTGCTTTAATACAACAACACTGCCCAGCGATCCACAGGAAGCAAATCGATGTCCATCTTTTCGGCTTGCACGCGTTGTGTTGGTGTGGGTTTCGGGATTTTCCATTTAAAAAGCATGCAAACATAAGAAAATAAACATGAGTGAGGCAAGAAATAACGCGAATTTTGTATGTGTGCGTGTGTGTGTGTGTCCTGCCGGTCTTTTTTTGCGGTAATCACAATAATAAAACTTTGGAAAAGTAAACATTACATAATTGAGATATGCTTGCTTGCCAGGAACGATATATTTTCACTCATACGTGATTTAAATTAAAATGAAAAATCTAGAATTTTGTTAAAGTGAAATGAAATGTTTCCATAGAAACTACTTCTTTGTTGTCAATAACGTAGTACACATATAAAACTTATAAAAATTTACCTCCTCCATCATCAACTACCATTTTAATTTATAAAAAATTACCCCTCCCCCCTTCAACTACCCTTTTCATTTATAGATATTTCATCTACCTTTCTACAGAAAGGATTATTATGATCTTCTTTTCAGGATACTTTATTTATCAAAATTAAGCACTTTACTCTTGTTAAAACGTAAAACGTTGCAGGTAAACTACCCCTTTCCCTTAACCGGTTTTCACCGTATGCAAAACTTATTTGATTCTGTTTGAATTTGCGGCTGTTATCGTTTGCCATAGAAAAAATTCTACAGACAGACACAGAGACACTTTTTGAAAAATGACTTTTTTTCATGTTTTGATGGTAGTACAATCAGAATCTGCAGTTATCTCGAACACGATTTTTTTCGCCATGACCATACTTCCATTTCCTTATGGAACATGGAAGTAAAAACATGAACTGAGATATGAAGACGTTGAACTTGGAAAGGAAATGTTAAGACACACACACGCGCGCGCGCGTCTCCTTATGGCAAGAAAAGTAAGTGTGAATGCTGGGTTTCTACACAATTCTGAATCCGTTTCTTAACCTTCATTTACTTATCTTTAATTGTCATTTTTGTCCAGGCGGGCGAGCGTACGTGTGGCAGAGAGAGAGAGAGAGAGAGAGAGAGAGAGAACAAGATTGGCGACTGGCGTTTCTCAACAACCTTTGGTGACTTGTTGTTCGAGTACATGTTATTGGCAACTATTATAAATTTTTGTATATTACATTCAACACTAATCGGTTCCGAGCAAGGAATGTAGGGCCTACATATTTTTACCGAAATGTAACACAGTGTTAGTATATAAATATTACACAGAAAATGTTACCGAGCGTGCAATATTAAAAATAATCAGCCTATATTTAAATTTCAAAACTTCCAAACATAAATAATACACAATATGACTGAACAAACAGCATAGATATCCGTAGGTCTGTTCATTTTAAAACAGCAGTAGTTCCCCTTAAAACATTTACCAAAGCATAATGAATAAAAGGTACGCGTTAAAAAAAAAAGATTTACTGCTGTGCTGTTATGCTCCCTTTTTTTGTCAATTTTTCTGTCGTATGTTTGACGAGTTTCTAATAACTGTTTCTGAATAAGAGTTTTTGCGAAAGTATCTCGTTGTTACATAATGGTTACAAAATATTAAAAGATATACTAGTGAATAAAAGACAAAACTTATTAGTGAAAAAGAGATCTCTAAAACGTATTATCAGTTCAAGTATAGATATTTTATTTTAATTAATCGATTTTATAAACACTAACAAAATAATTTTTCCGTACGCATTTATCCCAGAAAAATTAATGGTTAAAGAAGAACAACGATAAGTAATAAGAAGCGGAGAGAGGAGAGAATACATAATAACGACGTGAAGAGAGCATTTGCCGTTGAGAACTGATTGGTGTCGGTAGTGGGTGGAAACGTCCTGTGCACACGCATCTGCTTGAACTGACCGGAAAGCGAAGTCCGGAGTGATACCGGACTGACCGGAAATCATTGATTCCGATATCAGTCTATCAGGAGTTAGATTAACCAACAAGTGGAAAGAACTCAACAGAGGACATAATGATTCAGGTATAACTCACTCAATTTCCGGTGTATGATGGTGAGTACATGGCGTATGTAATACTGTGTACGTTTCAGAATAAATGTCAAAACGTCACCAGACTCATAAACTACAATTCAGACGGGGAACAGACGGCCAATACAGGCTACTATATCGAAAACTGAATTGGAACATGTGTTCCTGTGTGTTTCTGTATTAGGATTATGCACGTATGTATGTATTAGGATTTAACGTAGTCCTGGAAAACTCGTTTGAACATCATTAAGCGTCGTACATGAAATTCGGCTTCAAACGGTCCCGTAACAAATCCGAGGGCACAGTTCACAATACTGTTATCGAAGGTATGTTAATGGAAGCAGTAATAGTAGGGAAAGTATCTAGAGAAAGTAAAATTTCCTTCAAGATAACACGTAAAATATCTACCGGTGTACCTAATCCCTACCAAATCAAACTATCTTCTTCATAGAAATTTATATTATAGATAAGCATACTGAAGCGCCACAGAATGAAACAACTGCACAGTTATGCGACCTTCGGTAATCTGCGTCCTGATAACAATAACAATAATAACAGTAATATCCAAATAGTAATTTTTATTGAGCTGCTTCATTTACCTCTCGAACAAAATAGCGTTATCTCTTGTGTCAATTGGCGGTGATAACGGATCGTATAATCTGACAGCGCATTCCATTGCAAGCTTATCAGCAGTGCGTCTGTTTTGAACGTGTTTATTTACTAGTAGCAGTAAAAGTGGGCTATATTTACCTCTAGAGAATTCGTAAAAGCTTTTTTCATTTAATAACTCTGTGAAAATCTTTAACGATAATCTAACGGTTTAATCATTTCACGGTACTGTAAGAGAATAATATAACGTGCCGGCTTATTGAAACACAGAAAAATTCGAAAAATATTCATTCACTATAAATAAATATTGTATAATACTTAGGCCTATTTATTTACAGTACGATGCTATTTCAGCTTCAGTGAACATAGTTTACTTAACTGAAAAATCTGGTAATAACTGGGAGTTGTACTTTACACCGTATGATGTAGCTATAAAAAAAAATACTTTGCTTTCGAGTCTTTTACCTTGGCTGTTGGGCACTAATCTCAGACAGTTAATGCAACAGATATTTTCCCGACACCTACGCCTACGACTTTTATAGGTCTTCTTACAGTTATTGAAATTAAGATCCGTGCTATTGGGCCGTGGTCTACTATAGTTATTATTCTGACAGATGTTATCAGACGTTTCGGCCTCACCTGTGGAGACCATCTTCAGTGATCAACGGTTTTTAATATAACTGTCACAGTGTTCGTCATACCATATCATATCATATCCTTTACCACAGTACTGTGGTTACTCACGAACACCGTGACAGCTGTATTGAAAACCGCTGATCATTGAAGATGGCTCCAGAGGTGAGGCCGAAACGTCTGATAATAACATCTTCCAGAATAATAACTATAGTAGACCACGGTCCAATAGCACGGATCTTAATTTCAATAATTATGACGCCGCGCCGGCGTGAAAGTCTTAGAAATAGGTTACTTCTTACATTTGTTGGACTTCATTCATGAAATAGGTTACTTCTTACATTTGTTGGACTTCATTCAAAAAATAAGTTACTTCTTACATTTGTTGGACTTCATTCCAAACAATCGACTGTGTCATCTATAGCCAATATCCAACTATAGTTGGAAATTCATCGTTTCACAGTAGTAAGCTCTCTGAGCTGCAGAACTCGCCCACCATTTTGAACGATATATAAGTTAGGCCTATATACATTATTATTAGATAAATGTTCAATATTAGGTAATTTTTCAGTTACCCGAAATATTACGACAACCCCGATTTCTTAACTATTTTTCAGCAAAATAACAACTGTAAAGTAGACATTTATATGATAAACACCAAAAATTTCAAACTACTACATTGGTATCTCACTTAAATTTATAACCATAATTTTAGTTTTGGTTACCAAAATTTAAACCAATAACAAATAATGTAGTCCTAGCTTTGGAACTTATGTAGGTATGTTTCCATAGATATCTATAATCCTATATTTAGTACATATATTTACATACGTGATGAAAGTACATAACGGTTTTTTCAAAACATAGGTTACAAACGTTTTGAAGGGACCCAAAATTTGCAAGAAGCGCTGAGACATATTAATTCTGCCAAATTATTATAGATACTGAGTCTGTATTTTGAATGCAATTTCTCATAACTTGATCCTTTTAATAGATGTTTATAATTTTCTTAAAATTTCGAGTTAAATTTTTGTGGTGCCCCCAAAGTTAACGCTACATTTGAATTTGGGTTGAAATTCCCTTTATTGTGACGCCTGCCTGGATTTTTACAATTTTCTAGAGGTTTTTAATTTTCTTTTTGCCCTATGTTCTAAAATTCTGAAATTTCGAAAACTGTCAAATATATTCATATTTTGAATAAAATTCTCTTCAATTTGATACGCCACACGCATTTTAGCGATTTTTCACAATGTTTACCCCCTTACATTTTTGCCTCCCGCCCTCCTGGTTTTTTAGGGTAGTAATTTAAAAAAACAACAGGCTTCTGTAGGAGAAACGTACGGACAAGCAGAGGAAGTTTTAAGAAACTTGGTTCATGCATTCAAAAGGTATTGTAAGACACATCCCAAATACACAGTTCGATAGACAGCCAGACAGGCAAATGCCAAACAGTGAGTTAAAACTGAAAACTGCATCGCTCGGTCAATTATGGAAGTTTTTCCTGTGCAACAATGTACTTATTACTTCCTTCGTCACAAATCTACTTCGTGCATTAGGCACTTCGTCTGTTATAGTTTTCATCTTTTCTACCATCGAATTAGGCTTTTTCTTCCACCCGTTTCATACGTATCTTCTTATCTTGGCGAAAAATTAGTTATTACTTCAGTAACATAATTCAGTAGTCCTATGCGAATCTCATTTCAGAAGAAGCACATGTAGGCCTACATGCAAACTTGGCGCCACTCAGAAAACGTTACAAGTGATGTGTAATGTAGAAAATTTAAAGACCTTGATTCTTGTATAGTGGATTTGATAAAGACTTGAATGGATTTTTAACTTTTGTCATATGATTTTTGACATCTTAATAATTAATATTATAATTATAATATTTATAATTAATAGTAATATTAGTTCCCTACAAATCATTAACCTATGTTTTGCGATTCAATTCAATCATGTTTAAAAAAAAACTGTGGTGTCTGTCATTTTACTTAGAATTTGTTAATTTCTGTGCTCGGGTTTCCCCCGCAATTTTTTTTGTTAACAATAAACGGGTAAGAAACTCGGTCAATCGTATTTTATCGTTGTCAAATTACAAACAACAGTCGAACTCAAATTAAAGTGTTACAATTATCGAGTAGCGGAAATCGACTGACGTGAATGACAGAAGAAATGAGTTGCGAACCGAAACGAACACGCCAGACAAACATGGAAGGAGAAAGGATTTATAGTGACACAATAAACAACTTTCTTCGAGCACGACCTGCCGCCTGTCACATGTAGGCCATGTTACGGTAACCTTTGTGCGGTAATTAAGTGACCACTCCTTCCTGCCGTAACACTTGTTGCGTTCAGACTCCTCTCTCACAGAACGTTTGCCGTCAACGGAAGAGCTGGTATAATTTAAAAACTTCTCAAATTAAAAACAATTCCTCTTCCAAAACACGAAGTGGACGTATTCGTTGAAAATTATATATCTTCTGATATACACTTAATTCTTGTCATTTGTTTTACAAACATTCTAAGGGCCTACTATGAACAACCTTAGTAACCCGTACGACTGGATGAGTACGTGTTTTTCATTTTAATTCTTATAGCGTTTGGTTAAGTAGTGATACAAGTCCAAAATAAACAAAGTTCATTTGTGATGTTTATTTATTTAACTTAATTTGCTACTTTTTAAAAATATTTCTCAGTTATTTTTCGCGTCGGCATCTGTCTGTCTTTCCATAGACAAAGAACCCTCCGAACAAAAACTTTAGAAACGCCATCATTATCATCGTCGTTTCTGTGTTCTCTTACTGCTGGAAAAGGCCAACCTAAATGCTTTCCAGTCTTTTAGCTTTTCTGTTGAGCACTAATCTCAGCCAGTTAATGCCATAGATGTTTTCCCAACAACTACGCCTTGTACTTTTCTAAGGTCTTCTTACATTTGTTGGACTTCATTCCAGTAGATGCTTAAACCATCGATTGTGTCATCTGCAGCCCAATATCCACCGTGTAGTTGGAAATTTATCTTCTCACAGTGTCTTATACAATTTTATATCCAACCGAACTCCAATTTACAAAGGTTCATAGTTTTTGCTAAATCCTTCATACTTGTTTAATACATAACCAATTTCACCCTCCTCTGTTTCTTGACAACTACCATACTCTTTACCCTACTTTATTGATTTATTTACAGTTTCTGTGTATCATTCCCATCTCAGCCTAATGCTTTCATGATTCTAATACGTACTGTTGTGTGTAAGCGAGTGTATCGAACGAGATGAATGCTATTATGAAAACTAATAATACCTTTGTTTGTATAAAATTAATAAAGAAAATTGTTATACATTTTTAATCAGTACCTTAAAAATAACTTTTTAATTAGCCACTTAAACAATTAACACGAGAATGATGAGTGCAAAAACTCTAGATTGTATGACTGCATGAGAGAACTCTTCTACGAATAATAGTGAGATAAGTAAATAATAAAATGGACACAAATTGAAATTAGAATACATAACTTCATTTTTCAGACTTAATGGGGGCGAACAGGCGAGGAGATGATCATGATCATACGATAAGCAGTTAGTCATGAAAACTTTTCATCGGCAGGAGTAAAAACATGTGGAGACCAGTTGTTTCACGCGCCGCCATAGACCAGGCGAGTGCGAGTGTCGTAAATTTAGTAATGTGTTAACTTGGTCAGTCCACTTTCGTTATCTTATTTTATGAAATTGATTTCGTACGTAATTTCCTATGATACAAGTACTTCATGAATGTGGTCTTTCCATCTTCGGGCTTTTGTGTTAAATTTGATTTTCTGGCAATTTGGGTGGCCATTTAATTCTGAATGCAAGCAGCGAGATTTTTGCTGAAGTTAGCTTTAAATTAAAGAATTTTGTGTAGATTATATATATCGAAACAACACAAATATATATTCTTTCTAAAACAAGGTTCATTTCATTTCATTAAAAAAAAAATAATGTGCAATATACTGTCAGCTACAGACACTAATGTAAGAAGGAAAGTACACTTTCATTAAACACACATACGTGTGACGTGATTGTACGATTACAGTTTATATAAAATTAAACTACACCTTAATTATTTACCAATTGATATTGGCATAGACGTTCATAATATGAGAGATAAATACACGTTTACCTTTAGTTTTGTTCACTGGCAGAGTCTAGAATATTAACTTTCATGAGACACAAGAGATACCGAAGCTTGTGCGCTGAAATAAATTAATTCACTGCTAACCGCAAATAGATTATTTTATTCAGACCGATTCTGTTGGCACGTAACAAAAAACGGTAATAGTTCCGAGTGACGACCTCTGGCAGCCATAAAACTTACAAAAAACCGCATTTTAGTATTTCTACGTAAACTAGAGGTGAAAACTAGATGCGAAGACGGAAATCGCACAACATTTTTTCGAGAAAAATTTGCAAGAAAACAATTATGGGATCCAAATAATGTAAAACGCAGTTTTTTCATTTTTAAGTGGAATTCACGTCTAATTTAGCTTCGTACGCTGTAAATAAGGCAGTTTTTTTGACAAAATAAGGTAAAATTGACGTTGTTAGGTTAACATGCAAACTAACCTAACTACTAACCTTTCTCGCTTTTTATGAAATCCACGTAAAGGAACCAACTGGAAGTAAGGCGGAACCTCCCCTTCCCCCTTGCCGTTATTATACATATCTCCCGTTTTTGTGACAGAACTCGTTTTCCACTAGTACTCGTTTTTCCAATAATACTCGGTTTTTGTGTAGATCACAGAAAAACCAACAACCTCGAAGTAAGGTGGGATGGCAGAAGAGCCTCCCCTTACCAATTACTATGCACGTCTCCATTTCTGTGGCAAAACTCGTTTTCTACTAATACTCGGTTTTTGAGTAGGTCACTGGGAAAGCAACCAACTCGAAAGAGCACTGTATTTCAATGCTGTATTGCTAGAAGTAATTATGCATTTTTTCGCAACTTACAAATGAAAAGTGCGAATTTTCGGCGTCCGCACCTAGCTTTCACCTATAGATTGATTTCTTTTGTTTTGAATATAGATCTAACTTGAGAACATGTGACAATTTTGCGTAGATTGTAGCTGTAGGCCCAGAAGAGTACCAAACGTCCAGATAAGAGAAATTATGGGAATTTCATGTTCAACGCATAGCCGGACGCTGACTTCCAAAACAAGAGTTTAATTGGCACCCCAAAAGAGGAACAAGTTCGGGTAGACCAAAGCTGGAGAGAAAATATAAAGAGGGACACGACGGAGAGAGACCTTGATGATTTAAGGAAAGTCTGAGAAAGATAAAAATGGAAGATTTTAAAACGGCGTAGAACAACGTTATAAGTCGATCATAATGTAAAACATCTCTATCCAAAATTAACATGACTTCGTCAATTAGTGTTTTCGATGTTAGTGTCGTGATACTATATACATATGTACACATACATAACATAGGCCTATACGTACGAGGGTTAGTTAGTTGAAAAATTTCGTGTAGCGACATCTATAGTTTAGCGGTGAGAACTTAAAATTTTTCGAGTGTAGTAAGATTCATATTTCTGTAAATGCTTGTTAATTTCCAAATCTAACTGTCACTTTATTCATTGTTTACCAGCTGTTCCAAATTTATGTGTCACGTGAATTTTGAAAACTGGACAAACCAAACATCGTCCTCTAATTCAATTCTTTGTTAAAAAAAAGTCCTAGCGCCAATGAAAATTCACAACAAAACGGCAAACGCATTAAGAGATGCTGCGTCTGAAAAAACGATAGTTTGTAACCGGGTACTCGAGTGTAAACGTGGTCGTACTAGCATCGAAGATGGTTCCGCTACAGACGCTCAAAAGTGCAATAACTCCAAATGCGGCACAATTCGTGCACAAAGTTTTCTTCAACACCAAGTTGTTGAATTAAAATATGATACACATGCTCATGGGAAACTCCTACGATCAGTGGCGTATCTAGAATTTGACCTGGAGAGGGTCCGGGATCGGGTCGGCTTCATATAAAAGAAACAAATAAGTTAAGACTAGTAAATATTACTGTCTTTAAAGTGGCTGAAATGAATCCCATTAAACTAAACAGTAATAACACAATAAAAATACGCGTTATTAAACACTGTTCACAAGATACTTATTCAGTGAACTGATTTTCCTATATTCCATATTTCAAACGTAGGCCTATACACTGGTGCTGTGTAATAAACCTGTTTATACAGGGTGTCCCGGGAGGAGAGGGAAATAATTTGAGAAATGGTTCTATACTGTAAAAGAAGAAAAAAAGTTCATATAAACATATGTCCGGAAACGCTTTGTAAGCGAGTTACGGCTAG
The DNA here is from genome assembly GCA_034769895.1 of Magicicada septendecula. Lineage (NCBI taxonomy): Eukaryota > Metazoa > Arthropoda > Insecta > Hemiptera > Cicadidae > Magicicada > Magicicada septendecula. The sequence goes on along the minus strand of CM068371.1, from coordinate 165,790,124 downwards.
CGAAAGATTTCGCCCGGGTTTCGGTAAATGAAGACTTTCTGAAATTCTGGGAAGGTAAATTAAGGGGCGAATTCTGTTGTTTCTTATGGTTTTTGACCTGAAAAATCGAATAAAATAGGTCGTAGAACTGTATCTCCCATAACTTTCATGATATCCGACGTAAAACAGAAAAATCTTTGCCTAAAAACGTATTGTATTGTTTTTAACCAAAATTGGAATTTTTTGTTGATTTTTATTGACTTTATTTACACTATTTTTCTCAGAATTAAATTCTTTACAAGTTTTGTTTTTAACTTTTATGCATTTATTAATCATTTAACAAAGTTATTGTACTTCTAACCTAAAAAAATGTGTTTTTAGGTTAGAAGTACAATAACTTTGTTAAATGATTAATAAATGCATAAAAGTTAAAAACAAAACTTGAAAAGAATTTAATTCTGAGAAAAATAGTGTAAATAAAGTCAATAAAAATCAACAAAAAATTCCAATTTTGGTTAAAAACAATACAATACGTTTTTAGGTAAAGATTTTTCTGTTTTACGTCGGATATCACGAAAGTTATGGGAGATACAGTTCTGCGACCTGTTTTATTCGATTTTGCAGGTCAAAAACCATAAGAAACAACAGAATTCGCCCCTTAATTTACTTTCCCAGAATTTCAGAAAGTCTTCATTTACCGAAACCCGGGCGAAATCTTTCGCTAGCCGTAACTCGTTTACAAAGCGTTTCCGGCCATATGTTTATATGAACTTTTTTCCTTCTTTTACACTATAGAACCATTTCTCAAATTATTTCCCTCTCCTCCCGGGACACCCTGTATATTTACAAAAGAGTTACTACTATATTAGCGTACACAGGTTGCAAAAAATAAAAACAGCATAAAATTAAGAGCTTAAACAAATTCGTCAACTTTTCTGACCGCCGAGGGGGGGTCCGGTCTCGACCCCCCCCCTAAATACGTCCCTACCTACGATCTCAGCAATGCCATTCATTCTCGATCGCCGAACTTCATACATCGTGTATGAAATTTGTTAAAAGATATCCATAGCTTTTGCATTTTTTGAGCGCCTACTCCAGAGATCGTCTTCACTACTCGTACGACCGCGTTTAAACTCCAGTGACCACTTTCAAACCTTTGTTTTTGAAGACGCAGCATCTCCTAACACATTTATCATTTCGTTGTGAATTTCCGTTGACTCTGGACTTTTTTTAACGAGAAGTCAATCACAGCACGAGGTTTGATTTTATCCATTTTACACGTAAATTTCGAGCACTTGGTAAGCAATGAATAAATTGACGAATAGTTTTGTAATTAATAGGTGTTTATATGAAATATGAATCTTACAACATACGAAAAAGTTTCATTCTACCGCTAAGTTACAGATATCGCTCCGCGAACTTTTCAACTAACCACAGTACAGACAAGTATACAATACTCTGTGTGTGTGTGTTTGTGTGGGGGGGGGCATTAAATTTTCATAATGGTGACCTGAATTTTTAATTTAGTAGTAATTTCGTTATTCATTTATACGTGTGTGTCCCAGAAGGAACGGCCAGAGGGTATGTACATTCAATTAAAATAAAATTTCCGATGTGAAATTTAAACGAGCGTATTACAAAATACAGTATATATAAAAAAGCATTTCAGCAGTGTTAGTGACAAGAAGTCGGGAGTGAAGTGACGGTGGAATGCGGGCCTCAAACCGGTTCCAGTACCGCTGCCACACCACTCCGCTGTGTTCGCTCCGTCACCGTCAAAAATTAATAACAAACTTCTATTCCGCACCCGGTAGTTTTAATTGAATCCAAACGGTCACGTAGCACACGAAAACAACAAAAACAATTATTCATTAGAAAGCAAATAAGTGTTAGAGATATGTCACACGTGCGCGCAAATTATGACAGCGATGATGAACGTCTTCCAAATTCCAAATAATAGGTTGAAATAAAAAAAAAAAACATTGTTTCTTTATTCTACTGCCTTGAGATCAGACTGAATTAACAGACAGAATAACCACCCTTCTTCTTCAAGCGCCTCCGAAGACTTTGGCGACCCATAAGCAAATTTTATCTTACGTACTGTCCTAAAAAAAAAGACCTTGTCTAAACACGAAGTTATTCAACTATTTATGAAAACTCCAACCAGTCGTGGTTAGGGGTCTTTAAATAAGGTCCTTCGCTGCGAAGAGGGACAACGTGACTACGGAACTGGCAGGTCATTCGTGTACACAAGTTATACAACGGGGCTGAGTACAGAACCCTGCGGGACGCCGGCGGCGACAGGTCTAACTGAAGAACAGGACCTGTTGAGCTCACCCTGATGGTTCGGTCGCTAAGATACGACCGGAAGAAGAACATAATGGGCGGTGGAATTGGAGGATGGGCTAATTTAAAGAGCAGGACTTCGTGCTTGTCTTTATAAAAGCGTGCTACGTTTATAAATCACCGTATATATACACGGTACCAGAAAGACAGCCATGTAACATCTTTGTTGCAATAACAAAGCCCGGTTTTTCTTCTCACTGCAACAGTGTCACTGACCGTTATCACGTATCAAAACACGGCTATTGTATTTAAATCGTGCCTACCTGTCTTTCATTTCCACATTCTCCCACCGATTTAGCCCTTCCCTCTTTTGATTGTCACTGACACTCGTGGAAATGGCATTCGCACCGACCTCCCAACTTGTCGATTTTCACCTCTTCGTACCGTTTGCTTTTTTCAGTGTTACTACTGAAGTGATGAATGCGTGCATTGTGTTTTGAATTATTCCCAGAGAATAAATACAATTTCAAAGTGCCCATTCTTTACAGTCAAAAAGGACTGTTTAGCCTTTTCTGAAGTAGAGAAAACGTATTCTGGACCACACTTAATCAGCACGGTGACTTCTTCAGTGGCGAGCTAATGGATTCCATTCTAATTTATGACAGAGTATATTCTGTTTTCCGCATTACTTTTTTGCATACAAAGTATCAGGATTTATGAGTAGAAGCTCTAACTGTATGCAGTATATCCCATACACAATAACGTACACGATATATCTTCTCCTTCTTATCTGGCGTTGCAGCCTTTTGCGGGCTTTAGCCTCCTCAACAATACTCCCCCCCGTTCTCCGATCTTCCTCTCCACCCTCTGATTCCCATGCTAGTAAGATCTTCTATTACGTCACCCAACCATCTCATCCTCGGCCTGCCTCTACGTCTAGTAGTATATAATATCCCCTTCAACATTCTTTTAGGCAGTACCCGTTGTCCATGCCGTCGGTCGTATCGTTTTTATGGATTACTTCAGATTTCGTCTGATGGCCGTCAACTATGATAAAACACGATAACGCCAATGATAGTATCAAATTTCACTGAACAACACGCCACTGATTTAGAAGGTACGATATCTCTGCTACTGCCACGGATCCCATAGGCCTAATCCCGCGTTGCAATACTATTGTACTACGCAGATGCGAGCATACAACAAGGCAGTGTCCAATTTTTAAATACTTGGCTTAAGAAGTTTCACATGATAGAAAAATGTCGGAAATCCGTAAATTCAACAGTATGTCTACGAAAACCGAGACTATTTTTCATAACGAAACAAACTTTGACTGGTAGCCTACGATATATTATTTGTATACAATTGCAAGCAGTTAATTTCTTACATAGGCCTTACCGTAAAATACTACGCAGTATTAACTGTTATTTCGGAAAATACAAAACACTATAGGCCTACGTATGCAGATGCAGTTTGTACGGATTGGTCGTAAGCAAACGATAGCCGTCGTTTCAACGTAAATGGTACTGTTTGACAAATGAGTCACGACTAGCAAAGGCAACACACGTACGCGCGCGCCAGCGTTTCATCGTTTGGCGTCGAATCTCTCGGCCCAGTTCACGGCCACCAAATATAAGCAAAACACGCTTTGTTCTTCGTCGACAAAGATCCGGAACTGAACAACAAATTTTGCAGTTTATAAACACACACGAAGCAAGTGTCAAGGTGTAGACTTGTTCTTGCTCGTTCACAGATATACGCACTTTAATTAATTATCGACCTTCACGTCTCTCGCTCCCTCATCATCCCCCCCCCCCGGTCATTCATTCCATATTGTTATTCCCTGAATTAATTTTCTCTATTTTTTTCAGGCCAAGATTTTTAACGAAGACAACCGAAGCGATCGCCTAGGAGCCACCAAATTTGAAAACCCCCATAAAACAATTTAGAACAAGTTTTTTACGAGTTAAAAAAAAGTAACAAAATATTACAGCGCACAGAAGTAACTAACAAATTTACAATCGCGAGAAAGATAGATAAGCGTACGTAAAATATTATTGTGAATATTAAGTATCTAAAAAAACGATATTTTTATATGTTAAAACCAGGGCCGGATTAAGGTATCTTGGCGCCCTAGGCAAATTATATTTTAGCCCCCCCCTCACGTCCCATGGCTACTCTTACGTTTATTTCCAAGGGGCTGAATGAAGCTTTAAACACCTTAAAATATATTTCTTAGTTAGGAATGTTTCAAATATCTTACTGTTTTTGGAAATAGTCCCAAGAATTGAAAACTGAGTCTATTTTTCAGAGATTATTTTAGAGATACACCTTCAGCTATTTGTAGTTTGCATGGCTTTTATAAGGAAAAAATTAACTAAGTAGTTACAACAGAATTATAACAGTTTTATTAATGGTACATTTAACATCATTTACACAAAGAAGACAATCGTTTAAATATCTTGTGGATTTGTTAAGACTCATGTAAATTTCAAGCTAGACTCTTTTTTCTCGCTTAAGATTGACCAAACGTTTTAATCACCTCATTGAAATCAAGTCCTTGCAGAAAGTCATTTTCAATGAACAAAAGGGCTACACTGGTCAGTTTATCCTGGTGCAAATTTGAGCGTAAACAATTCTTCACCCTCTTCAAAGCTGAAAAAGATCTTTCGCGACTGCAGTTAGTGACGGGCATAGTAAGGAAAGCACTTCTATTATTTATGTACAATTTTACCATAATTTCTTGCAAACAGGCGCCTGTGCTCAAAATGAACTTAAATTTTTATCCTTGAAATTTATTACCAATTTTACATTTACCTGTACAATTATATTATTTTTTAGCTAAAATTTTGCACCCCCCTCCAAAGTTCCCCGCCCTAGGCTACAGCCTAGTCAGCCTAATGGTTAATCCGTCCCTGGTTAAAACCCTACGTCTTTTACTATTTGTGAAAATAAACGCGCTAAAATTAGCCTAAACACGTATTTTCTTTCCTGGATTATACCAACCTGACTGACCTGACCTGACCTGACCTGAGTATGCATCAACTGCTTTCCGTAAAACTTGCATGCCTGTCCATACTTTTACCTTAGAGAATCCTATTGTTTGTTATATTGATCCCCTAGAAGATAAGAGAGAGGTGGGCAAAAATATGAGGGCGTAAAATTCGTACAGTCCATCCTAATCAAATTAAAGGTAATTTTAACCACAATCTGAGTATAGCGTTTCTTTTTGGAAACTTCAAAATTTTGGGATGCCGGAGGCTAAAAGTGGGTGAAAATATTGATAAAATCTGAATCTAGTGTTAATTTTTGGAAATTTCAAAATTTTGGGACGTCAGGCGCAAAAAGTGGGGCAAAAGTTTTATAAGATTCCAAATTCCATGTGGGATTAAAGAGCTTTTAAACAAAAATCTGGAAATTTCAAAGTTTTTTTGACGTCAGGGCCTAAAAATTGGATAAAAAATTTGAAAGAATTGTAAAACTCAAGCCAGGTGCCAAACTAAAGGGTAACACATATTCGATTGTCTGGAATTCTTCCCGTTTACTATATGATTGCTCTACAATTGTTCCTTTATTAAACAAAAAATAGCAGAGGGTAATCGGGATTTTCGTATTTTTTCTGATAATAGAAAAATTATGTAATATCCATACTAATCCAATAATAAATGTACTTCTCTGAAAATATTGAGCGAGTTCTGTAGCTCATGTAGCAAACTAGTTATAAACGAGATACCCGTGGTATGGAATGTACGAAATGCAAAAGCTAAATTTTTTAAATTAATACTTTAAATCGAAAGATCAATAAGCATACGCTTCTGCAATCATACACCATATTGTTACACATTTTAGTTCATCCAGTCCAGTCAAAACGAACAAATAACATATCATTACGTTTAACATAAACCGATGTTCTTAGAACTGGAATCTTACTTTGTTTAAACTATTTATAGGCATAATTCTATCCCTGAAGCCTTAATTTAGATGCGAATGCTTTCATAAATAAACCATGAACTTTTTAATAAAACTGTAGAAGAACAATGTCAACATCATTCGTTTTCATCCTTTTATTATTTGTGGGGTGTGTACAGTTGCCACGTGCAGACCTTTGCAACCAGCCTGAGAAGGCTACAGATGATCGTGGAGCAATACCAGAGTTCGAGTGACGGGATCTGGTCAGTTTTTTGAGGATGAACGTGGTCTGCGAGAGGCAGAACCGAGGTCATCGCTATACCATGTCGTACTCAGGAAAACATACAAAACTTACCTGAATTCGATTCACAAAACAATCAATTTTAAATAAATGTAAAGACAATAATTCAATTTACAGAACAGTTCATTTTTATATTGGTAAAGATCATTTTATTAATTCATTTGTAATCAAAAAAGAAATTGTGTACTTAATTTGTATTCAAGAGACAGTACAGGTTTATTTAAAATTTAATTTTGAGAATTCTTTTTTTTTTCATTAACAATAAGAGAACTATTAGACGTATCAGATAGATGTGAACAGGCGACAAAACCATCAATCACCATGTACTGAATTTTGTGTTGTAATTTATACTATGAGGACAGCCCTCAACTTGTTACATCTTAATATACACGCTTGTAAGTGCTAGAGGGATATATACAGTAGGTAAGGTTAACAGACTGCTGTTTTACATTAGCAGTTAAATTAATGCATAAGAACAGTACTTCAAGTGTTTATGTAACCGTATGTCCGTGCTGAAAACCAGGTTCTGACGTAGACCGTGGTACGAAGGACAACACAGCATTGTTTATTTTAATACTGTATTTACCTGCTTCCGGACACGCTGAATACACCAAAATGGAACAAATGGAAAATAAATATGGTGCCGTCTTAATATAACAACCGTCCTTTTATTAACTTCTGAATTTTATACTTTCTTAAGCAGAACAGTCGAGTTATGGAAAGGTTACGTTAACAAAACAAACTCTCTTCCCTGATAAAATGAAAAGTAGTATTTAAAAATATGATAACAGATATAACACGTTGAAAATTACAACAAAAACCGACGTTAACGAATTTGTAAAGAAACACACTTGCTGCCCAAAGAAATACAAATATCTAACAAAGAGAAATGTTAAAGAAACAAAGTTTAAACTAAAAAGATAACAAAAAAACCGTCGAAATTAAAAGAATTGTATCACGGTCTCCGGTTTCGTCGTAGTAGATGAACCGCATAGACGTATGAAGTACCATAGTAGATGGGGAATATTAGAAATAAATGTACGTGTTTTATAAGTAACTATAAACGCTACAGTTGTAATTAAGTTTTAATGGAAAAATATGTCTGCACCAACCCCACGAGATCGAAGAAGCCAAAGAGAAATGTTAAAAAAATTATTGCTCATATACCGAAAGGTAAAAAAATTTTAACCTTCGTAACATCACTCTTATTGTCGAAAAACCACTGTCATAAGGCGCGCGTTTCCACTAACATAGTGAGTAAATACGAGGTTTGATCAAAAGGTCACGCAATTGAAAAATTACGTCTTTATTCACCGACTGCAACACAGTACACTGAAAGTGATTTAACACTTTTTAATGTACGAAAATAATTTAATTTTATCTATTTCAGAACTCCATCTCCATCATATCTCTACCTTTCTCCAGTGACAGTGTAGGAATTTAAACAGATTACCATTAACTACTATAATGATATTTATGCATATTTAAATTATGCATACAGTAATTAACTTTTAATTATATAAAATTTTCTCTTAATTACAATGATCTAGTAGAACATGGTTCCTTGTGCCACGCGTTGGGCACCATTAATATACAATGAATATTATATTAATATTGATATTAAATCGATGTAATTGATTTATAACGTCCTACGTACTTTGGGTACCATTTAATACAATGATAAATGTAAATGTAACTTACAATTGTGCCATTTAATATAATGAATTTACATTAGTATATATTTGCAATGGATAATATGCAGTTACTTGCATTAATTAATTACTTTAATGCCGCGCGTTATGCAGCCATTTAATACAATGTATAACTATTCTGATTATTCATAAACAAAATACTTGATATCATTTAATAAATTAATGTTGTCAATTCATTTACCTTATTGAGCAAAAGAAACTCTTAAAATTCTACTTTATATTTCCTTCAAAGTTTAAGTTAGTATCTGGGTTGTATTTGGTAATAATAAACGCATATATAGGATCAACTTAAATTACTAGTTTATTTATCATTCACAATAACTTATAATCGTACATATGATACGTCGATGTACCTGTAATACATACATATTTTATAAGAACAAATCCATGTTTTAATATATGCTGAAACAAAGAAAACATACATACATATATAAATCAAATAAGATAACCATCCATATTCTACTTATTAATGCGTTCATTAATCCCAGATAGTTCTTTGTTAATATATTCATTAATTACGTTTTAATTCTGGTTTATTCATTGCGTTTATTAATAATTTCTCAGGGATGAATTCTTTGAAAGAATCAGGTCAGTAGAAGTAACTAAGTAGTAATGATTAAAATAATGGTTACTTGATTCATGAAATATCCATTAGTCTTTGGTGAAGTCCAGTCCCAGCGCTGAGGATGACATGAAGACACATCTCGTTGAATGCCGTTGTTATCACAAACACTTGCACACACTCTTCCGGTCACTCGCGTTGGGGTATGTTTATGTGAATAGTTGATGTTTAGTGTTCAATTAAATACTTCATCTTACGATGTATGTTGTGTGTTCGCTTTAACGTTAATGTACTTGTCTAGTTCCACTTCTATCACTGCTTTATCAATTATTCGTGTGATTGATTAATTAGTTTAATGTTTCATGTTCTTTATGGTGTTAATAAGGTGTAGTAACACTGAATTAAGTTCAACTGTTTGGTATATTACATATGTGGTGATATCTGTTCGTGTAACGATCTGATTGTTCACTGTGAATAATTCTTATCTAAGTCCGTTACATCGCACTTCGAAATCCACTATTAAAAGTTTACTAAGTCTTCTAAGTTACGCATTGACGTACTAACTCCCGAACTGTAGTTACCTCTCCGAACGATTAACATACTCTTGTGAACTTAGAGTAAAACCGACTCCGAACAATTAGAGTAAACTGTTTTGAAAATTGAAATGATACTGGCTCCGAATACTAGAAATGAACTATTTAAAATTTGAGTAAAAACTTCCTCGTACTTAAAGTGTATTACTTGAAAAATTAAGATATACTGGCCTCGTCCCCGTCTTGGACAGATAGTTTTATTAATTCGTCCCTACTCAAAATTTTGTCCCTGGCGCTGTTTACGCCTTCTTTTTTCGTGATTGGTCAGTTTTGAGTTTTCTTGGAATATTTTGTCCCACTATGTCAAGATCCTACGTCATCGTTCTTCCGATAGGCTCTTCGTTTCTGTTGCTATGGAAACGATCCTCTCTACCAGTTTTCTCCATGGCTTTAGGCATCTGATAGGTTCTTAGACATCCCCCGATTTTGCTCTGTCGAACGTTGACCCTTTTCGTAGAAACTATGGCTATTACATGCTTGTCCATCAACCTATTGTCTGAAGTAAACTCAGTGTTTCTCTAGATTGCCATTATCTGTACTTTCGGTTCTCCCGGCGTATTGTTCTGTGTCATACCCCTTTTTGTAGCTATTAATAATTTTGAACATCTGCTGGCTGGTGAAGTCACCCCAACTTTCCACTCGTAAATTCTGTCTGCCACTTAGACGATAACTCCAGCTGTGTAACATGACTTGAGTTTTTGTCTGATCTCTGCCTTCGTATTGTTTCTTAAGGTGCAGTGCATCCGTTCTATTGTAACATGTAGTTTCACTCTTTTTGTCGTCTATCGTATACTGACGTAACTTGGTCGAACATCTGCCACATTTCTCAGTACAAGTGTGAATGTCCTCGCCTACATTGTTACAGCTGTAGTGAGCAATAATTCTGAACTAAACTTTCCCTGTCATCTTGTGCAACCAATTTCTATAGTCGAATCGAACTTAACGTCTTTCTATTGTCAAGTTAGCGACGCTGCTCTGACATCTTCTCATTACGCTTTATTTATTGCGTCAACTATAAGTCGTTGACATCGCCTCGTGTGAACGCACTCCGTCGAGGTGAAAATTTAAAAAATTTTAAATTTTTTGCTCGTTACACTACCCGAGAAAAAATCTTGAGATCCAAGGAGCAACCACTAAAGAGTAACAAAAAGTGCCTCGAAAAAGGAGCACAAAGAAAGGCTTGGAAGTTCACGAAACGTTCTTATCTTGCAACAGAAATTACAAAAATCAGAGAACTATGTCCTATAAAACAGAAAAACGAAAAGTTGGTGAATTCAAGACCCGTTGGAAAAAGAAAAAAAGCGAGACGTCCGAGGTGGTAAATGTGCGAGGAATTCACTTTATACTAAGCAGTCATTAAACACGTTTTACATTAGCAACAGTGATTTGAATGCTCAGCTGAAGTTATATCGACAACAGCCTTGCAAATCTCCTTAAAACAACAACGTGTAATGTTCACACACGTAACCGATACAGTGCATTGATACAAACATCACCGCGTACTGTGTAAACATAGGCATTCTGTAAATCTAAACAGCTGTACACTGCTTTTAATGAACAAACACCTGACGCTGCACGAAAATAAATCGTTTTTATCGTTAACGTTCACGCTTACCGCACTCGATTAAACTCTATTTTGCGTGATTGATCAGTTTATTATCTGGATCGCGTGAAATATTAAAACGTTTTGCAGATCAGTCGGAAACACGGACGTATGCAGAACTTTATTTCGGAGGAGATTCTCAAAAAAGTGGAAGGGAATAAATATTTTGATCGCCCGTCTGCTAACAAAACTTTCTCCACATACACAGAATTTAATGTAAGTGCTTATTATAAATAGTAATTAGAACTTCCTTAAAAGTACAAAAAAGTATTTTAGTGGAGTGGGGAAATTCCGGAAGGGGTTTGAATCCCCCACTCTTCTATGCCCATGATTTGCAATAAGTCTAAGTTCTTTGATCTTAAATTAGATGCTCCTTATGACGTTCTAATTTACAACATATTTACTTTTAACGAAAAAATGTGAAAATCTCTTAACTGAAAGACGGTACATTAAAGCGCAGACGATATTTAATCTCTGTTAAAACATAGAAGAGATCTGACTTTAAAACAATAAATTTGACACTATATAAGGAAAAAACAATTACATCACTGTGACCTCATTTATTTGTTATTAATATAATTTTTTTGAGAATTATAGTACAAAAAGTATTTTTTTAAAGTGTACCCGTTAAGGAATTAGCAGACGTTTCAAAAAATTTAATAACTTCTACAACAAAATGGTAAACAACTCTTTGACAGGAAAATTCTTTCCCAAGTTTACTTTTTCTTTGAAACAGTTTGACAAAGTCGATGCTTACGGTTGAAAAGCGAAAAAACAGTTGTAAATCAAGAAAAGTGCAAACAATTTGAAACTACACAGCAAAATGTAGAAATTAGCGATGATTTCAGTGTTATATTAACTTACATTTCATCTTAAATACTTTAAAACTGTAACATGTATGGCTATCCTTTGATTGAACAGATTTTGGTTCATTCACAAAACTAGACATATATCAACCAATAATACTGCCTACCAGTAGTGTATCCGACTTTGATTCTTGGGTATCATATACCGTTCTAGTAGTGGTCACACATACTTGTTTCCTTCAGTGACATAAAACTGTAAAACTATAAGAATATATTCTGAAAACGAAATAATACAACAAGTAAAAAAAAAAGAAAATAAGTACAGAGTAGGCTAACGGAAATGGAAGCAGAAACGGTTTGTGAAATACGTTAAAGAAAGCACAGAGGATAACGGATATGACAGAACGAATGCTAACAGTATAATATCGAAACAGACAACTGGCGGCGTAATCTTTGTTAGACATAAGGACAAAAACATCTGAGGCAAAAATTCAATGAAGAAATAATAATTATTCAGGTTAAACGGTAAGCGTAGTTCGGTCCATCATGTAACACATCGTTACTTAAGAGAAGCCCCGGATCCGGGGGGGGGGGGATGGGAGAAATTACCCCCCCCACGTTCACTTCAGACAAATTTTTTTTTATCGCCTTGGGATTGCATAATGGTTTTGTGATTGTGACTGTGATACAAAATTCATATCACGTTTGTAGGTTCATGGTTTTACTCTAAAATTAGGCCTACTTTAAATTGTAACTGTCCCTTACTGTTATGTTAATTTTTGTTTGATAAATAACTTAAATAAGTAGTGTGTACTTTAAACTGTAAGTGAATACTGTATTATTAAAAGTCAGTAAACTGAGAAACATACGATTTTACAATTGTACATTAATAAGTGAATTGTGTTGATAATAATACAGTGTATTTTTATGCTCACTCATCATTTATACTTTCGACCATCAAAGAATGGGCCAACTTTTCATATTCCCCCCCCCAAAAATTGCTTGCTGGATCCGCCCCTGAGTTAAACAATAATATTAAATCAACACACGTCACCGTCCACTTCACTGCACATTACCGATCCTGTCGACGAAAAGAATTTGAACTCATAAAGTTTCAGAGCAAATCTGGTCCGAGGATTCGGACGGTGGACCGCGGGCATGATTGGAACTCCAGAACTGCTGCCACTTTCTCGTTGTTCTAGGCGTGTCTCACGCTGCCACGAAACGTCTGCGCTCACGTGGTGAATTACGGCTCCCAATACATGTGAAAATCTGCTAAAATAATTAACGGGTTCGCGATAGATAAATCATACCAGCGCTTTCCAGGACATTTGCGTTTCATTAAAACAAGTTTTTTATACGTACATTACATAACACAGCCTTGATCAGCGAACAAGAAAGTTGTACGCTTCGTGTTGAAAGGAAACATTAAAATTCTTCAGCGCGCGTGTGTGTGTGTGTTGTGCACTTGCACGAGAGCTGTTACGTAAGTGGCTAGCAACAACAGAGACACGACCTTCCGATGAGGACGCGTACGTCAGTGCCGTCGTGTCACATGTGCCTAACCCAACAAAACCTGAAAACAACGACGTTGGGATAATGGCAAGGGACGCAGCATACTCTGCACATGATATACGAGGTTTAAAAAAAAGTTCATGCAAGTTTTGAATTTCCCGCGCGAAAAATGTCTGATCAAGACCGTTTATAGTGGAAATGTTGGAACACCTATTTGTAACAGTTGTCCAAGTCTTCAACCATACCTGACACGTAGTTTAGATTCGGCGGCTAACTGTATAAGTAGTGTTTAAAGTATAATTTGTTTAACACCCTACAATGGAAAAGTGAAGGATTTGCATTGAATCTTGTACAGAAATGTGATAAAACTACTCTTAACTTGACATAAATGAACAGGCGATTAACAAACGGTACGAAATCTTCAAAGACAGTCGTGTTTGAATTGAATTTAATGGCAGAACGGTGAAGATTGTGGAATTTTGTTCCACACGATTTTATCAATACGCGCTATGGTCAATAAAGAGTACTATTCACCATTTTTCGCCACTTACATGAAGCTATTTGTAGAAAACGTTTAGATTTATGGAAGGATAATTTATACAAATCGTATGCTGATAAGCCACCAGTACAAACGTCACTGCTTGTTCAAGAATATTAGGGAACAAATATGATAATTACACAGCAATCGCGTTTTGCCAGGTCTGTTCCTCTAGCGATCTTTGCCATAATGAAAAAAAAAAAAAACACGAAAGTACGTTTCGCGACTGTTGAAGACACAAAATAAAAATCGCTGAGGGAGCTCAAAGCTTTACCAAAAAGTTTGAAATATAATATAATATGAAAATAAATTTACGAAGAAGTTTCCACTACTGATCTATGAGAGTTCCTGGACCGAGATTTGCGCCGGGCCTGCAAACCTCATTATCTGACTTCCAGCCTGACTATAAGTGTTCACTTTCCACCCTATACCCTATACGAACACTTTCCAGAATTTTCTACCGCCGCTGTTCTCGTTTCCAGGTCAACCCACTTGTTAGAATCCTTAGTCAACATCTATTTGTCAGGCGAACCTTGTATACGGCCTCAGCGAACACTGGCCTTGAATTAGACTACGTCTAATTGAAATTCAAGCATATCTCTATTGGTACTGTTGTCACTACTGATAGTACGCTATCCTTCCAAAAAATCGCAGGGAATACGGACCATAACATCCGAAAACTTCATTAGCAGAGTTTACTGGAGGATGATGTCTTGTACATTTTCCTGACTGGAGAACCGGGATGCTTACACTTTGTGCTTTGTCGCTTGGATTTTAGGCATTCAGGTCTCATCACAAGTCACAACTACTGCCATAATTTCATCTTCGTCCGTCAAAAAATATTGAGTTGGGCTTTTCTACACACGTAGAGCTGGTTGTTTTGTGATTTTCTATGACCTGTTTCGGAACCCACCTTGCACATGTTTTAAGGTAGTTCAGTTCATTACGAATTACTGAAAAGACTGTTCAAACGTTTAAACTAAAGTTATCAGAAATCTCTTCTGTTATAACTAACCTGTGTCCTTGAATATGCTCATCAATGCGAGAGTCCAGAACTGGAGGTTAAACCTCAATTGGCCCTGCTACATCTGCCTCTCAACAACCTTCCTCAGCCACTTCTGAACTGATAGACCAGCTGAAGATATATGCGCTACACATACAACTTTTGTCATATGGTTTAAGCATCCGTGAGCAAATTTAAAATGATTTTACATCTTTGGAAACAAGAAATCTTATCACCGAATGCTATTCTTCACGTGTGCAAATTTTGAAGAGGACTTGCCATAATTGCACGAATATTAAAGTTATTTGTACTGAAATATTTGTCAAACAGCTATTCAAGGTTTTAAGTTTCCAAAACACAGAACTTCTGATTCATATTTTTTTAAACTGTAGCTGTTTTTCTTCTTTCTTATTGAATGACCCTCGTATGTGTCCATGAGGTTTGTTGTGTGTTTCAAACAGTCAGATCTGTCCTGTACCGGTGTCGTAGTTTTTATGGAGGTGATTTCACATACCGTGCGATAACAAGCTATTCCGCTTACAAGCACACATAAAATACAGTCTTATCTGCGGAAACACTGGGCCTGTATTTTACTGGCAGTGTGATAACAAGTAGTGCTAATAACAAAATTACATTACCAAGCGTTATTTTTATTTCGTCTCTATTAATAATCAAAACATGGAAGTAAAAATCGGACGCCGAACAATTTAGAAGACGTTGAAACAAGCAGGTTGATAAGTCGCCTAATGATAACATATTTGTTTATTATTGCAGTGCAAATACTTGCAAAATGCACCAGAGGTAGAGGTGCAAAATACTGACACTGGAACAGAGAAAAAGCAAGGTTTCATTCCCTGGTTTCTTAAGCTTGAAACGCAATGCTCACAAGTTGGCCATAACTGTAAACTTTCTGTTGCGTGTAAGATGAGATTGCTCTTCTGTACATAGCGTTCAGTGTACATAGTGTTCACGCTATGAACAGATCTGTAGGCTCTTGGATACCAACAGAAGCCTCAACGGGAAAGCTGCGAACGTTCGAAAAGAGATGAAGCGAACCATTCTTAACATTTCGTGGAAAGACAATGACTAACGCCTGAGAGGTTTCCATAAATAATTGAAAGATGAAAACGTCATAAATGAAATGAAAGCTACGTGGTGGGCATTATAAATACTCGATAGGAGAGAAGCTAGGATTTTCTCCAAAGTAGAAGTGTTCTCAAATGTTCTTGGGGGTTTTAGAAGTATGTGAACAAAAATATTTAAAAAAAAAGTTATTTGCTATTTATTTTGTTGTAATCAAAAAGATAAGTATGAAACATACAAATTTACAAACTCGTGAAACAATAAACATGACGTTTTACGTCACAATATAGGCCTAAATATATTAAATAAATGACACGAAAAACTGGCACAGATTTTCGTTTTTCTGCAGACGCAAATAAATGTCTTCTTATAGTGTTAATGTTTTGTATGAATTTTCTAAAACTTCGCCTTAGTGAGTAGGTGTCTATAAATATTTGTAACGAATGGAATTCAATCAGTTTACTCGTTTTGCCGCAGAAATGGATGAAATGGGCAGTAGGGAGACTCGAAAACAAAAATTTCAAAATCACGCTACGGAGTACACAAACAGGTGGTTGGCCGCACGTTTCGTTGAAGTTGACATACAGTGGCTACGGAGCGCTTGTAAACGGCGGGACTCTCCGAACGATGCGTTCGGTCTGTTTACGCGTGTACTAGAGGTGGGCCGATATACCTATAACACGTATTTTGGAACGATTATTTTTTGTGTAACGGATATAAAAGTGACTGAAAAGTTGAAATACTTGTTCCGATTCAACGATAACTGAAAACTGAAAAGTCGAAATATCCGTTCCGATTACTCGCGGCCTCGCGTTCCGAGTCGCAGGACCCTCCTACGCAACTAAAGAATAAACGAGCACTACGAGTATTACGCGTACACGAGTACAAAGTCACTTTTTGTTGCTGAATACTTCATTCTGCGGATGCGCCGGTTGCCATACAAGTACGAAACGAAGCAAAACAGCGAGGTTCTACGCCAAAGAGACGAAGCTGTTTTTAATAAATGAAAAAAATTCATACTGATGTTAAATTTATTCTCGTGTGTTATGCAGACATGAAATACAGATTATAATAACAAATTATATATTATACTAGTCACCAACTTGGTAAATTTTGAAAAAGCGAATTATATTGTGTTATAACCTACAGAGGGGGCTGATAGGCCATATAGTACTTTTTGTTAATGCCATTTCGGTGATGATTTTAACTTCACTGCACATCTCACGTAAATTTTTTTGACATTCTTTGTTATGCTATTAAGTGCACTCTAAATTTCATTGCCTGAGTTTCGCGACTGATTTGTCCAACCAAAATTTAATATTAAATCTATGTAAGTTTGTTTACTCCTAGTGAAAACTTAAATTAGTATTTCCAAAGGGAGATAGGGCTATAAATTCTCTTGTTCCTTATTTTCTTTTAAACAGTAACAGCGTAATAAAGTCGCAGTGTAAAGTAACACTGTTAATGCTTTTAGTTTCAATTTATTTCTTATACAAAATTATATAATACAGGTACATATATAAAGTATACAATAACGGGAATTTGTACATGTTATTTTTTTGGAACGGTTTCGTTCGTACCTGTTATTTTCAAATACTAGTTTAGCACACCTCTAGTGTGTACAGAATCAGGCCACGTTTAAAAAATTTTAATCGCACATTTCTTTTTAAAATGGTACTAAATCACTAAATTAAAAATGCAAAAAAAATAATCAAGTCCGGATCGAAAAACCATGTAGGCCTAGAAGAATCGGTTTAAGATTCGAATAGCAAGCCCAAAAACTCATTAATTTAGAAACATTTCAAATTGCTGTCATATAAATTACGAAAGTATAAACTAATATCGTAAACCGAGCTGGAGACACTGCGGGCTGAATGAACATTAGAAAGCTACTTCTTTCCTCCCCGCTAAGAATCATAACTTCATAAATTAGGATGAAAATTTGAACCATCCCTAAACCAGTAGACAACTGACAATGTTTACACGAAGTAATTTCGTATTCGCTAGGTGGTTATAACGCACCGCAATTATATATGTCCGTACTCACATTTATCATCATCATCAGCCGTGACTCTACATCCCTTGGTGGGTCTTGGCCTGCTCCAAGAGTCGACTCCATTCTTCCCTATTGCGTGCCCTGGCTTTCCAGTTTCTTATGTTCAGCTTTCTGAGGGCCTCCTCTATCTGATCTTTGAATCTACTTCGAGGTCTTCCCCTTGCTCTACTATCCATTGGTTTCTGGTAGAATATATGCTTCGTAGGCTGTCGTTCCTCCATTCTCTCTATGTATGCAACCCACCTTAGCCTGTATATTTTGATTATCTTGACAATGTCCGGCTCTTTGTAAAGATGGTATAGTTCATAAATATAGCGCCTGTGCCAGGTTCCATTTTCTTTTACTCCTCTAAATATTGTTCTTAGAATACGTCTTTCAAAGCAACCTAAATGTTGCTATTTTTAGTCATCGTCCAGGTTTCTGAAGCATATATCTGAACTGGCCTGATAAGTGTTTTGTAAATTTTGCATTTCGTGCTTCTTGAATGAAGCTAGATGCCAGGTGCTTTTAAAATCCATAATATGTCTTATTCGCGAGATATATTCATCTTCTTATTTCAGTGTTGGTGTCGTTAGGGCTGTTTACCTGGGAGCCAAGATACATGAACTCTTTTACATTCACTTTTCTAATTACGCTAATTATTTAATTCGACTTATCTGATTATATGTATACCAGCACATTTTTAATTTTTGACATATCCTTTTTTATTGGGTCTTCCGTGTGGAGAGGGGGGAGTTTAACCTCCAAATCCTCCCTCGCTGCGCCACTGACACACAGTATAATACAATGTTTAGCTGACAAAACCTGTGGACAGTAGGTAGTGGATCTTAGGCGGAGAATTGTTTTAAGAATTGCGACAACCACTAGGATGTTTGTAGTAATCGACGACGTTTTTATCGCCATGACGCGTTATATTGTCTCAGATAGTTAAATACATAAAAGGTAAAGAAATATTCAATTCTTCATCCTCTGACTTTGAGACCAAATGTCTAAAATGGAATATTATTTCAGAAATCGATAATAAGATGTAGGCTATATTTGGATCGTAACGTTTCAGCTCGAAAAGGGATCAAACGTTCGCTTCTTATGTGCCTGCTCTATCGTTAATGTAAAGTCTCTTTAAGTGCTTTGTTGCAGATGAGCTACTGAATATATCGTAAGATTCGTAAGGGCACAACGAATACAATGACTAGGTCACCTAAAGCGGATGGATCCCAAAGAAAATCCTGAGGGCACAGGTGTACAAAAGCAGAAAGAGCAGTCGACCTGCAATAAGATGGTTGGATGATGTGCTGGAAGATCTCAGAAGAATGGATGTGAGGGGTTACGCTGAGATGGCAACGGAGGAGACATTGCAGAAGCTGGGTGCTGGAAGCCAGGGCTCACGTTGGGCTAAAGAAGAAGTGCGTTACTATAGCTAATGACTAAAACGCTCAAAATTCGATTGTCAAACAACAACAAATTTTCACAGCTTTTGCGATTTACAATAATCAACTATTTTTATTATTTCAAACTGAAAAATAAGATCGATCCATTTAATACATCAGCTCTGTGAGACATTACATACTGCCATATTTTACACTTTAATATCTGTATCTCTCCTTGTTATACGTATCCGGAATTTAACAAAAGCTTCGTATTATAAATTCGAAAACTATATCTGCTTTGAATAAAAAGCAAAAACTATATCTGCTTTGTTTTTGTATTTCAATATCGTTTTATACGCTCGCACGTCACTTGCAATTTTTCGTACACCTTACTTTAAACTATTTTTGTCGTTGTTTCGGTACTGGTTACAAAGACAAGAAATCAAGCGGTCGTTTCGAATGCTTTAACTACTCCTTTGTTTGTTGTTGATAGTGGGTTGGTTGCAGAGATAGTCACAGACCTTGACATATCTCGACACCAAAGACTGACGCCTAACATCTGTCAAAACACCTAGCTAATCTCCGCAAAAGGTATGGATGTCCTGCGTAATGTATACGCAAGTTAACAACACATGTATAAATAGGCTGTTTTTGAATAATGACCGGATGTTTTTGTAAAACCAACAAAGTACTAAGTATTTGTTAATATTTCAAAACCTCCGCCTCGAAGTGAAAGAGAACCGTACGCAACAATTCACGTCCCGAGTTTCTGTTTTCCACTTGACTATATGTAGCTTACACACTGGCGCAGAAAATATTTTTGTTTTACTGATACGAGTGTATATTATATGCTTGTTTCAAATGGTTTGAAATTTTGTGCACAAATACAAAGGAGCTTCGAATAATTCATAACTCTATATCAAAATCTCAATTCCGCGCGTATATTATTCGCTGCTTAATCTCCCTGCCCGAAAGTTACCAAATGCAAAATAAACCCGGGAAAGCCTGTGTGCCTATATTACAGTAAACAAAATGCATTTACTTGATTTTGTACCGGGATGTTCAACATATACCCCCTAGTCCGTAGAGTGGAGAAGAAGATATTTAACATGTTTTTACATACAGTGCCGGACTTAATACTTAATACTTAGTACTTAATAGCAAGAGAGTTTAAGCTGAATACTTTAGGACTGATTTAACGTTATTTCTTTTTTCTTAATCCACAGACGTGGTAGTGGAAAGAGAACACAGTAACAGCTTGCAAAAGTAAGCCTGCATCAAGAATAACTCCAAAAACGTTCAAAACTGCGCGGGGAAACAGCGTGTTTGCTGCGAAATACCGCACGCACTTTTTGCAATGTAGTGAGAGAGAGAGAGAGAGAGAGAGAGAGAGAGAGGGAGAGAGAGAGAGAGAGAGAGGAGAGAGAGAGAGAGAGAGAGAGAGAGGGAGAGAGAGAGAGAGGGAGAGAGAGAGAGAGAGAGAGAGAGAGAGAGAGAGAGAGAGAGAGAGAGAGAGAGAGAGAGGTCGTTGATATTTAATGAATGCAAACAGGTTTGCAAGAGGCTGCGAATGTTCCAATTCCTCACTTCGTGTACGTCAGCGGGACATTAATATATGTAACGCGAAATCGAGTTTTATTATTATTATTATTATTATTTTGTTAACATCGTTTATTTTTAACTGTCACTTGTTACTTTTACCGGTGAGTTTACACGTAATATTTACAGTGGAAAACATTTAACACGAGAACGGTTAACACGAAATATGCCTCAGGTCCCGATCGTTGCTTCTATTTTACAATTAGGCTACATTTTGTACGCTTCACGAAAAAGTTTTGTTAAAAATAATTTTTTGCTGCACATTAGTTCGTAAAAATAGCTGCACATTAAATAAATCCATACATGCAGGTCCCAAAACAGTGGAAGTTAAAAACTGTGAAAGTGATAAGGGTGCCGAGGAACATGGCACGGAAAATTACGAGTTCTTACCGCTACTGGTATGCTCTCGTTGTGAGCCGTATTCGTCGATATTTAGAAGCCAACTCGGAAAGCGAAATGTTTGACCACAGTGATAAATTAGAACAATTTGATCAAAATAAAGTAGTGCAGAATTGTGTACAAAAGAAAATTATGAACTATTTTAAAAAGGCTTGAACACTGTCAGTAGCCTATAGGAACTTTAAAAGCAGGCCTTCTACATTACCGTACAAGAAAACCTATATCGTTAGACTAAGTTAAATAGCTACACTGCATGTACTGTATACTACATTGTAATAAAAATTAACCATATTTTTTTTCAAAACTTAACCAGGATGATAAATAAAATGTTTATATGTAAGTACCTGCTGAATATTCGTTATTACTTTATTTTACTACATAAACAGAAAGTAATCTATGCAGTATTTGT
Source organism: Magicicada septendecula (assembly GCA_034769895.1). Taxonomy (NCBI): domain Eukaryota; kingdom Metazoa; phylum Arthropoda; class Insecta; order Hemiptera; family Cicadidae; genus Magicicada; species Magicicada septendecula. The sequence goes on along the minus strand of CM068371.1, from coordinate 165,768,404 downwards.
TCATTTATCTCATTTTGTTTCACTTTTTGTCCGTTTAACACGAAAAACAGCTAGTCCCCGTCATTTCGCGTTAAACGTTTTCCACTGTATTTGCACTTCTGTGATGACTAGTTTTTCAGGGGGAGAGGTCTAAAATGGAGAACACACACACACACACACACGCACAAGTAGTGGAAGAGAGCAAACGTAATGAAAAATATGAAGAGAAAGATAGCCTATAGAGGTAGAGCTGTTTGGAAGATGGGGTAAAATGGTGAGTTAAGGCCTTCTTTGAGCTAATCATTTTCCTGTCCTTAGTAAATTAGATTATTCTAACTTTGACATTCAGTGCGAGTGACGTGTTCGTTTTTTAACTGGCGTGAAGTCGGAGTTATTAAAATTTATTGAAATCTGTCAATTTGTTTAGTTACATTAAAATGATTACAGTGTAATCTAACTCTTGCAATATAACTTTCGTTTCCTTAACTTTATTTCGCTTAATTTCATTCGTACGTATCCTGCGTATAACAGTCCGTTAAAAATCTTCAGCATAGTTTACGAACTTTCAATTTTTTGGTCAAATCTGGTAAAAAAAATTGTGTGAGTTACGCTAGCTCAGAGTTTCCGTTAAAACATAGGGCACAGAAAGTTGACTTGGGCTGTTACAGAGAGCGTTACTTCTAAACAGTCTGCGATTATAAACATCAGTTTCTATCGACTTACACACGCGAGTAGAGGAAAGTTGCCTAATATGGGGAGGTTTTTTTTAGTAGCTCGTAGATTCAGCCTAAATAGAGAAATATTTCGAAATTTTGCGTCTATTGCTTTTAAATATATATTAGATGGTATTGTGATGTATTTCCATCCATCTTTACCATTAGTTTTTTATGTATTGACAAATTAACAAAAACATGAGATCTCCCCATATTGGGAACAGGGTGTCCCTAATATGGGGAGGTAAGTGTTCTCAATATGGGGTAATGTTTTATAATGGTAAAATTTCGATTATGAATTTTTTTATTTTATTTTAATGGTTTTTTATTCTCTTTTATTTGAAAATTTGTAGCATGCAATACAATAACATCATTCTAGACTAAGTTATAAATGAAAGATAAATATTTCATAATTATGATTTTAATTTGGAAAATAAAACATAATTAAATACATGATAATACACACTTCAATTAAAATAATAACGGAAATAAAAAATTAACACATTCTCATTACAAAAAAAGAACTAATAAAGGTGGAACATAATGTTTATAATTTACATTTGGAACAAATGAACACTTCATTCTCGGAATCAGCGCAAAGACTGTGACTCCACTTGAAACATTTGCTGCATCGTATCCAGTCCTCCCCATTGTGGTCCTCGGAAAATAACCCAGCACAATAAATACATTCTGCATCGTCGTTATCTTCAGAGAGGTCTAAATCGCTACCAGAATCATCAATCTGAACATCGAAATCACTGTCAGAATCAGAGCTACTGGCTTTCGGAATCTTGTTTTTGGGAGCGTTTGCATGTGACGTAAGAAAAGTCCTCTTTCTTATTTTACGGGATTGAGTTGTTTTCTTGTTTTCTGATTTGGATGCGAATAGTTTCTTCTTGAATCTCTCTTCTTTCTTTTTTTCTGCTGCTTTTTTCTTCTTGAGTGAACTTTCCAATAAATTCTTGTATGGTGAACCAGTTATCAGCTCCGCGGAACCTGACCTAGATGTACGAGGTTTTGCTCCCAGATCTGGCAGAGGATTAACATGTAACGCACGAACACGTCCTTTTTGTAAAGGAAAATTTCCGGCAGTTCCTGATGGCCCTGGTTGATTTACATCAAGTGTTTTAGAAGGTAGGTCAGTAGAATTTCCATTTGTCGGTGATTGCTCAGCTTGTGTACAACTTGCTTCTTCGGAGAATGGAAAATCGTGATCACGGAATTTATTTCGGTCACATGGATAAAGACCTGCTTTCTTGAATCCACTAGCAGCTACTTCAGCAGTTGCTGCCTTGAGGTAAGCTTTACCAAACAATTCCCCAATCTGGTACACTGTAACAACGTGTCCAGGATGGTTTCTAAGCCACTGCTCAATTTCTTGGGCATAATAAGTCTTTAATGGTGACATAAACGATAGATCAAGAGGCTGCATTTTATTTGTAGCATGAGGTGGAATGCACAGAATATTAACATGATTCTCTCTCCCCAGATTAATCACTTCTAAATTTCTTGTATGTGAAAAATGCCCATCTAGAACAAGGACAACTGGGTCATCCATAGTTGGCTTCACATGTTTCATAAAATGGCGAAACCATAAAGTGAAAGTTTCTGTCTGTATCCACCCAGATGGATGGCATGCAAAGATTGTTCCTCTGGAAGCATTCCGTCCATTAATTCTGGTTTCATATTTTTCCTTGGAAAAATAATTAGGGGTGGTACATAATGTCCAATTGCATTGGTGCAAGTAACAACAGTAGTTAGACAACCCCTTTCAGCTGACTGAAGGCCACATATTTGTGGTTTACCCTTTAAGCCAATTATTTTTGTGTGCTTATGTTGCACGACAGTGACCCCCGTTTCATCACAATTATATAAACGATTGGGGCTGTGCTTAATGATTTCCATTGCTAGTTCAAATAAATCAAAAAACCGGGCAACAGCCTCTGGGGTAAATGATTTGGCTCTAGAAATGAAAGACCTTGTGGAGTTCGAATAGACAGTTGAGGATTTCGGCGTAAGAAATTTTTAAGCCATTTTCTCCCAGCTGACTCATTTTCTTTGGAGAAAGGGGTTTTAATTCCATTTTTTAATGCTAATTGAAATGCAAGCCTTCTTACATCATTTTGGGACAAGCCAAAAAAACGCTGTTCCATTTGTAGACAATAATGTCCAAGGTCCATTTCAATATCAACTGCCATTGTAGGCTTTCTCCCCAACTTAGTAGTAATCAGCTCATTAGATTCTTTATCAGAATTCGAAACATACCTCTCTAAAGTAGTCTGCGGTACACAAAAAACACGAGACGCTTTGTAGGACCCCATTTCCTTATTTTTAACAGCATTTATAGCCGCCTTCATCTGGTCTGGATCCCATTGTTTCCTCTTTGGAGGCATCTGAAAAATAATAAAATTACTCACAGTTAATATTGAGTATAATATAGACTACAACATTGGTAATATGGTGACAGTTCAAATATTTTCTAGATTTGAATAGGCCTAACATAATATTCTGTATGAATTTTTAAAAGAAGCTGCGTATCAGATTCAATTTGACTGTATTTTAAACTTCCTGCAATATAATAAATGAATCTTATTGCCATGTAAAAAAGTGTACATTACAATGCCCAATACAACATTTCATCTTTGGCTTCGTTATTTTTTCCAGTTTAATGGTTTAATTGAATGAATGTTATGTAATTTCATATTTTATAACAATGTTTACAAGTCAAAAAATTTATTTGAAAAATACATTCTAATAAATAATGAATGTTCCTAATATGGGGAGCCCCATATTAGCGACAGGTTATCTCCCCATAATAGGCACACAACATTTCATACAAAAGTTTTATTATTCTTGTAACACACGTCACCAAAGATTTTAGAAAAACCACGACAACAAAAGCTTATGAAATTGTGATTTTAAAAATGTAATTCATAAAATACAATTGCTTACCTTTCAAAAGAAACGATGAAACACAACAGAACGTAAAAAGTTTTCTAAACAGCTGTTTTAACACATCGACTCTCAATACAGTAATGGCGACCGGAATGCGTCTGGTTCTTCATGTATAAGGTGAAATGACGTAACTGTACTAGTCACAACATTCGCCGATAGAGTGCACCTCTTGCTTGGTAAGATATTAGACCTCCCCATATTCGGAACCCTCCCCATATTAGGCAACTTTCCTCTACTACATTTTATCGCGAGCAACAGTTAAATTATATAAACTGTTTTCAAGAACCACTCCTAGTGTGTACACTATTAATTACTTGGCAATTTTCATTTCAATATTAGTTCGTTCTCCTGCCATGTACGAAATCTGAAAAAAAACGCATGATTTCTACGTGTGCTACTGGCCTAAAAAAGGCGCGTACCCGAAAAATTTTCGGTTTTCAATCACACGTTGCAAAGAAATAAGCATAACAATTTTTTCAAAATTTTAAAACTACCTCATTGACCAAAACAAACCTTTCTATTTTGTGTAAAACTCTCTTTGTGCGGGGGGAGGACACCAGCAAAAAAGGAATTATTGGCATAGGAATAGCGGTCAATGTCAAAAAAAGTCTACATCGAATTTGGATAACCATCTACATCTACATGTACGGTAGTTTTTTGCATAATTATGGAACGAGCGAAGTCTCAATGTGAACTCGAGGGTCTGGCAGACAGACGCACCAACCGATTTACGTAAAACTTGGTATGCGTGTCCATACTTTTACCCTACAGAACCCTATTGTTTATGACATTGATCCCCTCCCTCAAAAATAGAGGGACGGGAGGTAAAAATTTAAGGGCTCAAAATTGTGAAAAAATCGCAAAAACCCATGTGGGGTATCTAATTAAACGGAATTTAAACTTCAATCTGAGTATAGTGTAGATTTTTGAACGTTACAAAAATTTTTGGACGTCAGGGCCCATAAAGTGGGGGAAAAGTTGGATAAAATTACAAAAATTCATGTGGGATATCAAATTAAAGAGAAATTTTAACTAAAATCTGAGTGTAGTGTTAAGTTTTGGAAATTTCAAACTTTTGGGAATCCATGTCCCAAAAAAAAGAGATAAAAAAGGAATTGATACCCAAATCCGAATTTTTCTAATTTATTGCATTATTGTGTGTTCTACAATTGTTAATTACTAAAGAAATAGTAGATTAATCAGAATTTTGTAATTTTTCACATAACTGAAGTAGTACACTTCCCATAAAACAGTGAAATTCCCATAAATGTACTACATTGGAAACAGTTAGTGAGTTCTGCATCTCAGGAGGGAGCATATACTAGTTTAATCCTTTATGGACCGTTCAAAATTGCAATATTTTTGCAACGTGTGAATTAAAACGGGGAAGATTTCTTGACCACACCTAGTTTCGGCTTACAGCACACGTAGACACGGTTTTAACAAATTTCGTGGCTGCCAGGGACCAGGTAGCGGCAGCAAAGTATTATCAACTATTTAATAACTAGATCTGACGCAGTCAGGGCCACATCAGCAGTCGAGCAACGCAAAAACTCCAGCTACAGAGTACGTGTACGTATGATACGCTGGCATGGATTCAACATTCCTTTTGCCGGGCGTGTATTGTTCGAGATGGTTTCTAACGATATACAAGCGAAAACAGACCATTATCAATTCATGTACGCGCCTCTAAATATACCTACGTACGCACATACGCACGCGTGCGCACACACAACACGCGCAAGTGTTCTTAAGTCGTTAAACGCTTCTTCGAACTCGAGAACAGAATTCAGAAATATTAAAGTTTTCATGTCAATCACATATCCAAAGTGTTAAGTACAGGAATAGCTTTAGTATCTAGTCGGAACGACTAAATATCCTATATAAGCATCAGCATAACAAAATAAATGAAAGGGAAATGTTTTTTTATGTTGTTTCCCTTTGAAAGCTATATTGTTTTCAACATACTGAAAGCTATACTATTGCAAAATAAATAAGGGAAATACACCAGCAAACTAAATATACAAATAAATTCTTATTTACAATAATGTTAATAATTGCAACAATTGAAAAAGCGAAGTGAGGCTCAGTTTTAACTCGACCGTTTGCCATTTGGGGAAACTGTCTATTTAGGGCATGTCCCACGACAACTTTTGAATGCCTGAACCGATTTTCGTAAAACCTGATTTGCCTCTACATACTTTACCCCACAGAGCTTTATGTCTTTGAGATCGACCCATCTAAGAATAGTGGATATGGAACAAACATGTGAGGGGCAAATTTCCAAAATCACAAAAACCATGAGAGGTACCAAATTAAAGAGAATTTTGACCATAATATGAGTGCAGTTTCCGGTTTGCAGATTTTAAAATTCTGCGGATTTTTTTAATCGCAAAAGCCACTGCCGATTGCTTTAAAGCAGAATTTTAACACAAATCTTGTCTAGTATTCAGTTTTGGAAATTTTTAAATTTTGGAACATCATTACATGATAAGCGAGCACAAAATTTTAAAAATCCATGCCGGGAACCAGGCTAAAGCGAATTTTAGCCCAACTCAGAATGTAGCGTTTACACTAAAAATTTTGTAACAATAAAGCACCACGAGTCAAAAATGGAAGTCAAATTTTAATAAAATTGTAAAAATCTTCGTTGCGCACCAAACTATTAGGAATCCTGTTCAAAATACGAATTCGATGTCTAATAATGTGGTAAAACTAATAAGTTGTCAACACCCCTTACAAATTTTGGACCGCCTTCGAAAAGTGTAAGCTATGGTTGCGAAAAAACGTTAGACATTGTTACCAGTGAAAACTGTATTATATTTGTAAAAACTATTCCATATAAGCCTACAACATCTATGCAAAACATACTAAACTAAAGCTAAGACTAAATTATTTGTCATTTTGGCATTGTTTTTATAAATTGAACTAAAAAAACGCAACGTTTGGGATTTTTACTGATATAATAATTGTGGGGTTACGTTTGGGTCATAGTAATAAAAAAGTAATAGTTGTCTACTTTAAACTGTTATTTTACTTTAAAAAAGTAGTAGAGTAGTCAAGGTTATCATAATTTTCCGTTTACAAGTTAAAATTTTTCTAGAAAACACTGATTTGTTTTCTAAAACATGTGACGTGATAGACAGATATACCACCAAGTCTATCTTACGAGGGAGGGATGGGTACTCGACTCAGCCATCTGTATAATACAGTACATACAGTGAGATACTTGTAAAATAAAAAAATCACACATGAAGTAAACGTTTTACTTAAAAATGTGAGTGGACGACGTGAAATACCGTTTTGGGAAAACTGTTTGTGCTTCTCTTGTTGCAGTATGTGTGTACGTTCGCTCGCGCAGATGAGCGTGGGCGTATGTTTGCGTGTCTCACTCATTCTAAATGGAAAAACAGTCTTCTCGCTAGGACAGTCAGTTAGGCATCGCTCCAAAACTACTTTCTCACTCAAATACTATTAGCATATGTGTCGGAATAAAAAGTTACATTTACATCTAATCATATTTACGTTTCAATTGGGTACAAGACATTCAATTTAACTACGGGCTGTTTCAATAAAGAATACTCTCCTCTATTTCGTAAGTAGTTAGTGCAAAGGAATTCGTTTTATTTTTTACAGTTAAGGAGTAAACAAATGTTAAAAACGATTGTTTAAATAATTACAAAATAAACATTATTTTGTGTGTAACTGATAAGATTATCCTTGCTTTTCTCCCTCCCTCTTTTTCTATCCGAGTGTCCCCCCCACACACACATACGCAGACACATACCACGTGGCACCTGGTTAGTCACTTGAATACTGATATCATTTGTAATTAAAAGCTATCAAGTGGTTACTACCAAGAAGATGTAAACAGTAGGCCTATTAACTCATGTATTACTGTAAGAACGCGTTATCCTTTTTTTGTACACTTTATACGTGTTTTTCAAGTAAATTTATATTTCGTGTAATGAAGCAGTTCTCATTATTACAGAGAGCATGCTCTCTTTTACAAATAACGAAACCATAATTTGAAGAGAGTAAAATGATGCCTATGGAGATGCAGACAAGAATGTTTTGTTCGTTACTTGCTGAAGAAATATATAGATAATTAAAGCATTTGAAATGCTTTGCAGACACATTCTAGAATCCTTTTTTTCTAGACATTTAAACGATTTGACAGCACCAGTATCGATATACAGTGTAACCTATAAACTTCGCTTTTGTGAAAACGTGTGTTTTTACCATAGGTACAAATAATGATTTTGAAGTGAAACATTTTCAAGAACACTAAAGAATGCTTTAACGCTGTCAGAGAGTGTGGAAAATCACTGAACAGTGCTCAGTTCAGAATATCAGAGTCACTAAGTCTGAACTTTCTTACTGCTTCATTATGACTTTCCCATCACCCCCTGCTTCGGGATTTTTGAGACCCCTTCGAAATCTGATCCCCCCTCCCAATCTGATCCGGGAGTGTACTTTACTGGAAAGACGGTTCAATTGATTTCATAGTTTCGCGAAATAAATTAAATTTAGTTTATATTCCAAAATTTGCAGTCATATTCAGGGTATTTTCACAGACAGCTTCTTTCTAGGCACTTAAGACTCTATTGTACCAGTATCGGATCAGTACATCTCCTAATTTAAATATTTAATACAAAATGTACGCAATGCCTCGACATGAGCACTATTACATCAAGGTGTCCATTAAACTCGTACAAAAAAACTATAATTCCATTTTTTTTTATTTTTTTTATTACTAATGAATGGCACATAATGGCACAAGAAACATCTTGGTGGTTTAAGCGCGTTCACTTTCGGTGAATGCAAGCTTGATCTATTGCATGCAGTCCTTTCAAGGACAAAACAATTTTTTTGTTATTTAGTTCTCAGCTGTCCGCTCTCAGCCAGTTGATGGCAACACTTTAATAAACAAACGCTCATAGAATACAATACGCGGAACATTTTGTATTACTTCCTACGGAGATAGTATCAGTCCAAAGTAATGTGTATTTATAACGTTGCTTAGCGACTGGGAACTCGTCGAGATAGTACAAGCGTATAAACAATACACTTGTTTTTATCTTTTCATTATCATTCTTACCGAGTATAAAACTGTAACCATCTATTTACGGCGCGGTAAATAACTTGTCACCAACTGTATAGACTTGTGATTGAATTGCTAAAACCCGCGGCCGCGATTGTGTGTGTAAATACGTTTACGACGTAAGTTATGAGAATACCATAAATACCATATTGTAAGTTATTACAATACATTTTAAATATATGCTTCACCGTTAAATGCTAGAAGCTTCACCGTTAACAATTCCAGGGATATGCTCAGAAATGAAGACACGACGTCTACACAAAATACATGTCGCCGTCGCCACCCTTATTTATTTGTGCTCGTATTGACCCTCTCACGCATGCTCACGCACAATTGAACGAGCTAGCGAGTTCTCAGTTTTAACTCGATCGTTCGGGATTTGTCTGTCTACTTATCTATCTACCTGCCTCTTTTGGGCGGGTATGTCTCACGATAAGGTTCGAATGCATCAACCAATTTTCGCAAAACTCGCCACAATTTTACTACAGACCCCTATCGTTATTGAGATCGATCCCCCCCCACAAAACAAATAGGGGCTGGAGGCAAAAATTTAAGAGAGTCAAAATTTTGATAAAATCGATAAAAATCATGTGGACTATCGAATTAATGAGAATTTTTATCAGAATCTAAATATGGTATAAAGTTTGGACATTTAAAAATTTTAGGACACCAGGGCTGAAAATTTTGAAAAAATGTAGACCTAATTTGTTGTAATGTTTGTTTGTTGGTTGATTGTCTGCTTTATAGTTGTAATTTTACTCAAAAAGAGTAGATAATCGGGATTTTCGTAATTTTTCTGATAAGTAAGTAAAAGAAAAGTAATATTAAATTAATAATATCTTCGACACCCCACCATACTAGACTAATATTAAACACATCAAAATATTAATACCCTATAGTATCGATGAACTCTAGAAATTAACAAACTTTGGAAATATTAATATCAAATTATCTTTTTCTTGCTACATTCGCCTGGCGATTTTATAAGTGCGGTTCGGAGTTATTGTGGCGGTTTAGTGGGAAGTGATTGGTTTAGTTGTATTAATTAGTGCGAAATTGTAAAAAGGTGACATTTATTGTAGTCGTTGGACAAATTTAACTTGAATTGTTGTATAAGAGTGCCTTTATTGATTTACAACTGTTCTTCGTGTCTAATTAAAGTTTGTAATTAGTGACTTCATTGGTGTCGGTTATTCTGTTTCCACTGTACCCACGACGATCTGTGTGACCGTATAACAATATATTCTCCTTAAAATCAAATTAGATTATCCACATAATAAAAATTCATTTTATACATGAGATTGCAATGGTTACAGATTTGCGGTATGTCACTTAAAGCATCGTCCAATTTGAGCCGTGAACATTGTCTTTCATGCTGTCGTTTAAATCACCTTGCCCTCTCCAACCTCTATGCCCAGTCAGTGTTACAAAAGGCTGGCTAAATTAAACGGTTTAACTGTAAAGTGACTATATTAATTTTAATTAAACTGGATCGATATTTGGCATACTGGAAACATGGTACCTATTTCAATTTTTAAAGATAAACTTATGAAATTAGTTATGCATCAATATACATATTAATTATATACCTTAATAGATATTCATAAAGGCATCGAATGTATAGCAGAATCCGTGAAAGTAGAAAAGTATTGTTATAGTTTATACCAGATAGGAAAAAAAATATAGTAGTTTTTGAGAGAACTGCCCATGTGGCAACTTGCAATAAAGATTAAATCTGTTGCCACAGGAAAATGAGATTAGCGAACATCGTCCATTTTACACAATTTTTTTTTTGCTCGAGTGAGTGTTCAACCGTTCTGTAGGGATACGCTAATGAGAAATATCTTGTGCAGTGAGAAACTGGCGAATGATTTACCGGGAATGGACACAAAACACTAGAGCGATTGCCTGGGAATTCCTTGCGTACGTACAGTGCACGAAATAATGCAGTCGTCCTAGCGTCCAGTAAGCCTTGACTAACAGATTCTGTCTTAAATACATTTCTCCGTACAATACAACAGACACAGTAGCGTATTGTACTGTGATTAGTGGTGGGCAGTAACGACCTTATGGTTTGATCACTGCTCTGTTAGACAATATACTATTGAGAAAACGTGTCAGCAATTCAAATCACGTAGTAACGTTCTCCTACACACTTTCTTAGCTCGGTATTTATGCTGTCTTTTCTAAGTCTATTGTTATTGTTAACACGTAGGCCTACACTGCTAAAACATTTTGTAATAGGAATGCTTTCAACTTCGAATCAGAATTGGCTGAAAAGGAAATCAGGAAAAGCTTACAAACAGGAAATGTAAAATATGAAAATGAGAATTGCTTATAATGAACACGGCATACATTAACGGTCCATATAATTTTTTTTTATCTTGCCCAGTTACGGAGTTTCGCTCGTGAAATAACTTATGATCTTCCCTCAAATCTCGCCTATTTGTCCTTTCAGTCGGTTTTCGTCCTTTCACGATGCTCTTTCTACCTTTCTTCTGTCCAAACATTCTTTGTTTGTTTAATCTCTTCTTCCTTAACACCATTCTGACGTCTTAATACATTTCAGGAAAGTGCCACTAGCTAAATTCCTCTTCCGGGATGTTTATTTGTGTAAATTCTTCTCAACGTCTGGGAACAATGGTTTTTGCGTCCTGGTCTGTCATCATCATTATCATCTTCAGCAAGGATTAAACCAAAGATGGTCCGTTTAGGTTCCAAGGAGACAGACTAGAGCTGGTCACGCCACGCTTCTTTCGACGCCCTACACCTTTCCGTCCATTCGGCTTGTAATTCCATAGATCAGAATTATTTAATATTATTTTTGCTAATCTCTCTGGATTCACTCGGACCAAGCGTCAATACAGTGAAATCCTTCGTTTACCGATACCATCTGAACGTTATTCATTTTCCAGTATAATTCGTTATTGTAGCCTATCTCATATTCGTTTTCTTCCACTCACCTCCACTTTCCGTTGGCCCAAAAATCTTAGTGTTTCTTTTCTTATTTTCTAATGCTTCAATTTCTCCTTTACGATAGAACTAAGCAATCCTGCTACTACATAAAAGCATTCTGGTTTTTTATGACTTTATTACTATGTTGCATTGTTCCTTTTACGGAGATTGATTTTTTGTTGTTGATTGAGAGATTCTGTATCACCGAAATTATGTTTTCCTAGTTTAGTAAGTAATTTCGGAATAATCGACTAGCAAGAGGTATTAATTTTGTTAATAGTTATTAAGCTAATTCCATTTTTCGAGATATCATCTTATTCGGTTCCTTATAAACGTTTATTGTATACGTAGATCCTAACGTGAGCATATCCACGCATACAGCTCTGTACTTCAATTCTTTAATATTCTTACAGCAATTAATCGGTTGACTGCAAAGAGAACTAACAAAAAGAGTTAAATTTCCAACCCCCAAAGCAAAGAGCAGGATTCAGCTGTAGTTTCGATCTACCACTTGCAATAACGTTACGAGTACACGAATGCTGCCTGAGGTTTGTAGGCTATAAGAAAGCATTCACGCTGTCCAGACAGCACGTCATGATGAAAGTTTGTCGGTAGACCTGTATCACCGAAATTATGTTTTCCTAGTTTAGTAAGTAATTTCGGAATAAGCGATTAGCAAGAGGTATCAAACGTAGTTAAATTCGAGTAAAACGAGAGGAATTTAAGTATTCTGAGAAACACAATTCGAATCTACAATCCCAGTAGAACGTTGGTTATCCGGATTATAGGAGATATTACATGTCAGCTAATCGGGCAAGACGAAGAAGTGGTAGTATAGGACAGGGACGAACCTAGAATTTCATTTGGAGGGGGGGGGGATTTTTTTAACCACATATCGTTTTCTTAGGATATTGTTTTTCTCATATTATAATGAAAATCGTACCATAAAATTAAAACTAATGGGTAAATAATAGCTGTAATTCACTAATTTCATTAAAATCAATTAAAAACATTCATCAGACAGGCTTACAGTTTGCCTTGGAAGCTTAATAATACCTTTACGTGGAATATATATACTTTAAAGAGAACGTTGAAATTAAGAAAGTGAGGGTTAACAGGATGTATCTAAATGCTGTGGATATAAATGTGTATAATAGGGTTGTAGATATAAATTTTACAGCATGTAAAATAGTGTTAAATAATTTTGTTAAAAAATATAATGATTGTCAGTCTTCTTCAAAAGGAAAAATAGAAAATGAAAGAAAGGCAAAAAACGAAGAAATAAATATTACTATATACTTTGATAAATAATTGTTTTATTTATCATTCTTGATATTTAAAAATATGTGGATTACACATGTTTCATTATATGTTTATTACATGTTTAATTAAAAAAAATCAGAAATATATAAGTAAATTTGGTCAAATAAAGGGCGTTAATTACGCGAGTGCATAGGATAACACTGGAATTGTTCAACTCCTAACGTCATGTGACTTCAAAAATCGTCGTACGCTCCATGGCCTGTCTTTTTCATAGGTCTCGGTTTACGGCCAACTAGCGGGTAAAAGCAAACAGTTCCTTCGTTGCGGAATTAATTAAAAAGCTGACATGGCTCAAACATATTGTAAAGCACGCCTTCACATGAATCATGTGTTTCAAGCTGCTTGTAACCAGCGGAAAATCGTGTCCTCTTATTCTCTTTCAACTCGACTTCTTTTCATTTTTCACCATTTCTTTTCATCTGTTATATTCATTATTGAGAATAAGGCCTATTATTGTAGACTTCTTGGTAGCATAATAACGAATGATGGCAGCCATACAAAAGGAATTACAGCTACGATGGCAATGGAGGAAAATTGCTTTCAGCGAAGAGAAAACACATTAACTGGTAGACTGGAATTATTGACATGCTGTGTGAGGAGCGTGACACTGTGTTGAGCAGAGTCATGGACCGCTTGACGTAAGAAGCCAAATAATCGGGAAAGAGAAATCACAATTTAGGCTGGACGGATGTGATAAAAGTCATAAGAAAGACAAAGAAAAAAGAGAAAACTACTGAAATATAAGAAAAGGAAAGCCAACTTTCATTTAGAATACACCATGATAAAGAATTGCCTTACTGGGAATATAATAGAAGGGAAGGTGGAGACAAAGAGAAAAAGTGGAAAATGAAGATTAACGATTACGGATCATATCAGGGGAGGAAGTTCATATGAAAGGATGAAATCGGACGCGTGAAAGCCCACGTTCACAACCTAAATCTTCAGCCTGTTGCAATACAGAAGACTTGAATTAATGTTTAAATCCCTATTCAATTGACTGCTCGGCCTCTCAGAACCGGTGTAAAAGATCCACGACCGGTGAGAGAGTATGTGCGTGCACATAACAAGTACATGCAACATACCAATCCACACGGGCAATAACCTGCGAAACTGAGAAGAGAAGAACAAATAATTTGCAGTCGAGTAGTTGTATTGTATATACTTGTACTTGTGTGAATAATTCTCTGTAACGAACGGAGTGACGAGAGTGTTTACACGCACGAACGCAATCTCCGCAAGTGTATCAATTTGTATGCGCGTAATTATCCCGTTCACATTAATTACTACAATTTACTAATAATTAAAAACTGTGAAATACAATTCCCATTGTGAAGAATTATTAAAACGACGTTAAAGATTGTGTTGGCGCGTGCAAGTTGAGTATAATTCGTCATTAAAGACGAGCAACGTTAAATACAAACAGTTACAACTGTATTACATAACAGAAGGCGAATCTGTTCTCCCGACCGCTACACCGCACGACTTACACAGCAACGAATTCGTTCCAAACTAAACAAAACGCATAAACTGCTGTAAAAATTATTTCATGTGAATCTTGATACAGTAATGTTTTATTTGTATAACATGTAAAATCAACTACTGATCTAGGATATAGCAGCTCGGTCAGTCTTGTTGGTCCAAGAACCATTGATACTAACTTATACAAAAACTCGAAAAACTACATTCGTAACTCTTTTCTTGCGCAGTAAGTTTACAGAAATTGATTCTAACAAGGCTGGAGAAAACTTCGTAAAATTTTACGTTAGTAACCATTTGAGTCTTCAGATTAGAAAACAAATGATTTTGTTTAAAATTGTAAAATGTTTAATAATTAATTTTTTTTTAAATGCATTTTCGTATAAATTACGAAAGAAATATAAACATGAAAGTACTAGACAGACACTAAGTTACAAATAAAAAAAAAAGCCCACACTAAGGAAATTATAACGAAGTTCATTTCCCTCGGAGAGGAAATAACACAAGAGTCGCGTATCGAGAAGAGCTCAAGAGTCGTACTAGTGTGGCTGACACATCGCGGCCGCAGCAATTAGTACGACTGCCACTGGCCTCTATTAGAGCTTTCGTCAGCGACTACATAGAATATGTTGAAGTATGTTGCAGCCTACATTGAAATAATAACTGCAACATACAAGTGAAGGTATGGGTCATATAAAAGTCATTTTATATGCGTATTGATTGCACAATAGATTAATTATTAAATATATAAATTTACCTATCTCTCACGATGTATGTGTATAATTGAATCTTATTGATGACTCTAACTATCTATGCTCATCAACACGTAAGTGATATCCTTTAATAGATGGTAGTCATTGATTCATTTATTTAATTGTACACAAGAAACTCTTAAAATCTATTTGCATTCCTTCAAACTTTAGGTTAATATTTGGGTTGTATTGGTAATAATGAACGCATATTTCTGATCAACTAAAATACTAGTTTAATTATCACTCATAACATATTATAATAGTACATAGGTTACGTCGCTGTACCTGAAATACATACATATTTTATAACAAACAAATACATGTCTCAATATATGCTGAAAACAAAGAAAACATACATACATATATAAATCAAATAATATTACAATTCAATATTCTACTTATTTAATGCGTTCATAAAATCCCAAATATGCTTTTGTTTATACGTTCATTAACTACTTTATTCAGATTTATTCATTACTTTTCTTAATAATTTTCTCAGGTGTGAATTCTTTGAAAGAAACCAGGTCAGTAGAAGTTACTAATTAGAAATAATTATAATAATGGTTACTTGGTTATTGAATATCCATTAGTTGTTGACGAAGTCTCGTTCTGGTGATGTAGATGGCTCGTAGACACATTCCATCGTAAGCTGTTTTATCACTATCACTTAACACTTTATTCTTCCGATCACTCGTTTGGGCGTTTGTATATGTGAATAATTGAAATTCAGTGTTCAATCAATGTTTCATCTTACTGTGTATGCTGTGAGTTCGTTTTACTGTCAATATGCATGTCTAGTTTCTTTTGTCGCTGCTTCATTAAACGTTCATATAATTTATTAGTTTGTTTATTGTTTCGTGTTCATTATGTTTGTTGATAATGTGTCGTACACAATATTAAGTTCAAATAATTTGTAGATCGTTAAGTGATGCTGTCTGTTAGTGTAACGGTCTGATTGCTCACTTGGTGTAATTTTCACTAAGTCCGTTACTGCGCACACCGGTAAATATCACTACCGCGATCTGAACGTATTATTAAGTCTTTTAAGTTACTTGTTACCGATCTAACTTCCGAACTCGAGTTAGCATTCCGCCGTTTAATGTACTCTTCTGAACTTTGAATAATTACTAACTCCGAATGATTTAAGTAAACAATTGAAAGTTTATGATATACCGTCTCTCGCACTTGAAGTTAAACTACTTGATATTTTGAATGTAAACTGTCTGAAAATTCTGACTGTAAAACTTTAGTATAACTGTTTCAAAAATTGAGTGTAGACTGTCCCTCCGTCTTCCTGGACTGATAGTTTTATTAATTCGTCCCTACTCAAAATTTTGTCTCTGGCGCGCTTCACGCCTACTTCATTTCGAGATTGGTCAGTTTTTGATATTCTTGGAAAATACTGCCCTACCATGTCAAGATTCTACGTCATAGTTCTTCCGATAGGTTCTTCGTTTCAGTTTCTATGGAAACACCCCTCACCATCAAATTTCTCGCTGGCTGAAGGCCTCTGATAGGTCCTTAGGTCTCCCTGATTTCTACTCTGACGATCGTTGACCCGCTTCGAAGAAACTACGACTATTAAACACTTGTCTATCAGCCTATTGTCTGAGTAAACTCTGCGTTTCTATAGATTCCCATTATCTGTACTTACAGTCTCCCTGGCGTATTGTTCTATGCTCTAACCCCTTTTTTCTGGCTATTACTAATTTCGAACATCTGCTGGTCGTTGAAGTCACCCCAACTTTCCCTTCGTAAATTCTTGTCTGTCAATTAGACGATACCTCCAGCTGCGTAACATGACTGTAGTCTTTGTCAGCCTATCTTCCAGTATTGTTTCTTAAGGTGCAGCGCGTCCGTTTCATTGTAGTATGGAGTTTCACTCGTTTTTGTCGCTTATCGTCTACTGACGTAACATGGTCAACATCTGCTACAATTCTCGGTACGGGTGTGAATGTCCTTACTTACTTTGTTACAGCTGCGGAGAGCAATAATTCTGGACGAAACTTTCCCTGTCATCTAACGCCACCAAATTCTATAGTTGGATTGAACTTAATGTGTTTCTATTGTCAAGTCAGCAACGCTTCACTGACACCTTCTCATTACTCCTTATTTATTGCTCCACCATAAGTCGTTGACACTGCCTCGTGTGAACGTACTCTGCCGAGGTGAAAATTTAAAAAATTTTAAAATTTTCTGCTCGTTACAGTGTCCTCAATTTCGATTTGACGATGTGACCTCTGGGAACAACTCAAATCTAAATTCTGCGCCCTGTACGTCGCCTCGCCGTGTCCATCTTCTTCAGGGGAAGGTATACACAATAACCTACTTTCAAAAGCTTATATTACCAGTGGTACAACCCCTTTTGGTTTTAATCGGTTCTCTGAATTTATTGCTAGCTATTTGGGATAGCTGAACGCATTTCACATTGTCGAATTTACATATAAATACCTTATCTTTATAATTATAAGACAAATCATAAATTCCATAAGCAATTAAATAATTTCATCAATTGAATAAAATTTTACCTTCTAAAATATCATACTCACAAGATATTATCAAACAGTTAAGCGGTTCAATGTAACCTTTACATGATATCCAAGAAAATCTCCTATACATATACACCTTTGTGCATTACAAATGATCTTACCAATAAAATCTTTTAAACTGTTATCTTAAAATTGGATTGTTAATTGACACAATCGCTACGTTAATTGTGATTATCTTAATAATTTACATACACGTATTACATTTAGTTTCAATGATTTACCTACTTCATGATAGCATCATTTACAATCCTAGCCTACTAATTACATACACTCACATTAATAAAGTTCATTCACTATCTAGTTCTTTGAATATTATCACTTATTTGATTTTAAGTGTCCATTTTTTCACTTTGTCCTCGTAACTTATTACTATATAAATCAAATAATAGCAATTAAATGTCCTTTGCATTCACTGCAATATTTTTATAAAATGTCACGCTAAATGTTAATTTATCTTATTATCTAACATTTAATTAGTGCTTAATTGACTAAATACATTTTTATGTTATGTTTCAACAATTAAAGTACATAACTTTCTTGGTTAAGCCAGCTTGAATGATATCATCGCGTCAATTACCCTAACGCAGTTGATTCATCAGCATCGGCTAGCTTCTTAAGACATCTTCTTCAATTTCTTCCTCTTCCTTCATCTTAAATTCTCTGATTCATAGTATTTTTTCAATTGTCTGACATTAAATTTTCCACGGAGTTTCTTGTCATCATCGCAATCAACGAGTAGATAAGTAGCTTCTCCGAGAATTTGATGCACTTTATATGGTCCGCAGTACAGTTCGCAAAATTTTTCAATTCTTTTCTGGACCGCGTCCGATTGATGATATGTTCTGATTAACACCTTCTCACCAATGTTGAATCTTGTAATGGTCTTAGTCTCATTACATAATTTTGCTTGTTTTTCTCTCTTCTCCTTCATTTTGATAAATATTTGGTTATGATCTACCCCTTTAACTAGGAGTATATCCTTGTTTATGTATTTTTCCCACGCTCTGGGAGGTTTTTTCCCGAGCTGAGCTTCGTACGGTGTTACTTCTATCGTCTCGTGGTACGTTTCGTTAATACAACTCTCGACGATTGGTACGTAACGCGACCACTTTGTATGTTGATCACCAACAAAGATCCTAAATAAGTTCCCAAGCTGTCTGTTGATTCTTTCAGCCAGATTCGCACAAGGGTTCCTTATTGCGGTAAATCGTGGTTGGATATTTAGTTCAGTTAATCCATCTAACCATTTTTTAGATGAAAATTGCGTTCCGTTGTCTGTGATAATCACTCTAGGAGACCCCAGTTCCTCACAATACTGGTGTACTCTCCTCAGTGTAGCGACGGTCGTTGCCCTTCGAAGTGTGAAAAGTCGTACGTATTTGGTAAAGTTGTCAACCATAATAAACAGATATTTTACCCCGCCGGACGAAACAGGTAATGGTCCGTAATAATCCGCGCTCACAAGGTCACCCTTGCGTAACGGTATTATGGCTTTTGTTCCTCCGAACAAGTTTTTGTTGCCGGAATCCTTTTTCCGCTGACAAGTGTTGCAAGCCCGTACGTAATTTTTCACCCTCTTTAACATACCGTCTATGGTAAAGTACTCCTGCAATAATTTGATACATCTCTTCGCACCGGGATGCCCATACATACGGTGTATTTCAGCAATTATTTCACCAGACACACTGTTCGGTACGTATAGTTTCCACTCCCTTTTGCGTAATCTGTACAATTTCTCATCGACGAATCTATAAAATTTATTTACTTCCTTATCTATACAATTTTCCCTAATCTTATCAATAATATACTTAAGCTTATTATCTTGAGTTTGATACTTTCCAATGTCCGTTAGGATCTTGCTTACCTTCTTATCCATTTTGATTGTCAAGTGGTTAATTAAATATTCGGAAATATGGTCACTAATTACTTCTGGCGTGGCATCTTCTGGATTTCTGCTCAGAAGATCGGCAATAATATTGTCCTTACCTCTACAATGGACAATGTCGAATTTGTACTCCTGAATACTTAAGATCCAGCGTGTAATACGCGAGTTGTTTAAATGACATTTATTCATAAAAGTCAGTGCTTTATTATCAGTAATGATGGTTAACGGTTGTCCTAGTATGTATATACGGAACCGCTCAAGACATCTTACAATACACAAAAGCTCCTTCTCCGTAGTGTAATAATTTACTTCTGCACCCTTGAATGTCCTGCTGGTAAAAGCTATTACTCCAATTCTTCCTTCTTCGTCCAATTGATATAGTTGTCCGCCATATGCAAAGTTGCTGGCGTCACATTGCATATAATATCTTTGGTTTATTCGGGGAAACTTTAAGATGACTGTTTCTACGAATAACCTTTTAACCTGCTGAAAACATTCATTTAATTCCTGTGTCCAGGTAAATTTCTGTCCTTTCCGTAACAACTCAAGTAATGGTTTAGTGGTTTCAGCGTATTTGTCTGTAAAACGATTGTAGAAATTTGTCAACCCCAGGAAACCTTTTAATTGTTTTTGGTTCCGAGGTGCAGGGAACTTCATAATGGCATCTATCTTCTCGTCCGTTGCTCGTATTCCTTGCGTCGTTAGTCGATAACCGAGGTACGCGATTTCTTGTCTGAAGAATTGCGACTTCTCCAAATTGATGGTTAAATTTGCCCTTCTTAAATTAGATAATAATAAGTCTAAATGTAACAAATGCGTTTCTAAATCTTCTGAATAACACAGGCAATCGTCGACATAAATAATGGTATTTTCTTTTACTCCATCGTCCAGTACGGTGTCCAATCCCCTGGTCAGTGCAGCAGAACTGGTACTCAGGCCGAATGGTGTAACTGTAAAACGATAACACTTGCCGTCGTACATAAAAGCGGTGAAGTTCCGGCACTCCGGCTTCAGTGGTACTCGCCAGAAACTGCTAGTTAGATCTACGGTAGATAAGTATTTCATCTCGCCACATCTCGCCAAAATGTCGTTTATTGGAGGGGCACCCTCGTAGTCTGGGATAGTCACACTGTTCACCTTCCTCGCATCCAAACACAATCGTACGCTACCGTCCTTCTTAATTACCGTAACCAGTGGGTTGATATATGCGCTGTTGCATCTCTCAATGACCCCATACCGCAACATTTTCCGAATCTCATCATCTACCTTCCCTTTATATGCTAATGGGACAGGCCATCCTCTCTGGAAGTACGGTGTCTGGTCGGTGACTCGGAACTCGTGAACATACCCTTCGATTCTTCCGGGGCGTTCTCTGAATAAACTACAATTCCTTACTAGAATTTCCCTTATCTTTCCAACGTTCCTTTATCTCCGCATTCTATACTTTCTATCTTCTTGTTAATGTTTCTGATGATCTCTTCTTCTTCTTCTACGTCCACCACTTCTATATGCATCATAGGCACCGTGTACGTCGCTTCGTTATCCTCTCTTCTTAACTCGACGATTCTTCTTCCCATGTCAATGAGACACCCTGTTTCTTGGAGAAAATTGGTTCCTAATATGCATGGTTTTATCAAATCTGGTATTATGAGGAAAACACGTTCATATTTAATTTCTTCAATATAGATATCACATAATATTTGTTTTCTGATTAGTTTTGATTTATTACCAACTGCACTAACTATTAATGTGTTAGACATCGGTAATATTTCATAAGGTGTAATGTTATGTTTGTTTTGGTGAAACCACGACTCAGATAATCCGGCTATAACGGATCCAGTATCGAGTAACGCTTGTACACTAACATTATTGTTGAACTTGATATTTATCTCTGGACACCTGATTATTCGTTGAGAAATTTCTTCATCAGCATTACACAATAAATCGCTTCGTAAGTCCGGTAGGATAATATTCGTCTGGTAGTCATTTGTTTTGACGGCTATCTTCGTTAATGGGTGGAGGGATTTTTTTTTTCCTCTTCTTGTTGACGATTCCTTTTGGGTTGAGTGCCCGATGCACCAGCTGTCGTGTTTGTAAACTCTATTGTGTTGACAGCGCGCCGGTCCGCGTTACGGTGCTGATTATTTATGGCGGGTCTGTCACCCCACGTTTTCTTCTGTATACCGCCTCCTTTGTTCGGGCCGCTTTCACTTTCCTTATACGCATTTCTTCCCTCGTTTGCCGCCGCGTAGTTCGACTCTCTATTAATTCTTGGTTGAATCTGTGTATACTCGATGATCAGAGATTCGAAGTTTGGTATCGTCACAATCCCTCTAGTGACCACCGCGAGCTGGATCTCACGCCCAAAGTGACGTGATATCTTACGTATCAACTGATAATCAGACAAAGTAGGTGTTAACTGCTTACTTTCCAACAAAATGCGTTCAATATATTGAATAGCAGTAACTGGTCCGCGCCAATCAAACCTGCCATACTCCAAATGGTCCCGGATACTGTCCTGTCGTTCCTGGCCCCAATATTTTAGAGAGAACGCTTCCTTGAATTCTTCGAAGTTTGATATTTGGTCACGTATCACTCGCCACCAAATTCCTGCGTCTAACTCCAGATGTCTGCCAATCCACTTGATATTGTCAGCGGGATAGTATAACTCTTGAATTTCGGACAATTCTTTGAGGAATTCCATAGGGAATCTGTCCGTGCCATTATATTTGAGATCATTGTGGTTAGGTCCGTTAATTCGATTTAGTATTCCACACTCGCCTTCCATCAGCTGTCGCTGCAATCTTTCTTGGTTCTCTCGTACCTTAGTCAAATGTCCCTTTAATTCTTCGATCCTCGTTGTCTTCTCTTTCGTAGTCTCGTCCAGCTTCTTTTCTGTTGAACGTTGTCTACCGTCTACTTCTTCTAATTTCTGTATAATATTACTATTTGTTCCTTCTTGCTCCTGTTGTTTCTGCAAAATGGTATCGTGTATCTCGGCCTTGAGTTCTTCGTGTTTCTTATTGTAATCCTTGACGTGAACATCGAACTTGTGATTAATCTTTTTAACGGTAGTGTGTACCGCCGCCATCCATTCTTGACGATCATTTTCTTGTTTTTCTACGTACTTCTTGTTGGCTTCTTCTCTCAAGTCTCTCACGACATCATCTTGCTTCTTCTGTAGTTCGTCGACCTTTCTTTCCCAGGTCCGCTGGCTTTCACGTATCTCAGACCTTATTTGTGTCATCTCTTCCTTCTGTTGGTCGAGTTTTTCATTAATTAATTTGTTAATCTTCTCTTCTTGTTTCTCTAGTCTTTCACTAAGTAATTTGTTAATATTCTCTTCCTGTTTCTTATATCGTTCTTCTTGTTTCTCGTCTTGTTTTTTGCTTCGTTCTTCTTGTTTCTCGTCTTGTTTTTCACTCTGTTGACGAATGAACTCCATCAACGTTTGTATAGTTCCATCCTCTAGTTTTGATGTTTGTCCTCGCGCCCTATCTTCTGGACTCTCTACCACACTACTTGGTTCACTAGGTATAGTATTGTCCTCTGTATTTACTGCGCCTAATTGTTTATTAATGTCAAATTCTACACTGTCTGAATTGCTCGCCATTTTTGCCCTACTGCGCGTAATCATTCAAACTGACTTACACTAATAACACTTATCTTACTTCTACTTCTATGACACTACTTTCTCTACTACTTCTACTGCCTGTTCTTTACCTAAGCTGTACGTGTTAACAATCTTTGTTAATACGTATCATGCCGTGCGGATGGGCGCCATTTATATAAGTCATTTTATATGCGTATTGATTGCACAATAGATTAATTATTAAATATATAAATTTACCTATCTCTCACGATGTATGTGTATAATTGAATCTTATTGATGACTCTAACTATCTATGCTCATCAACACGTAAGTGATATCCTTTAATAGATGGTAGTCATTGATTCATTTATTTAATTGTACACAAGAAACTCTTAAAATCTATTTGCATTCCTTCAAACTTTAGGTTAATATTTGGGTTGTATTGGTAATAATGAACGCATATTTCTGATCAACTAAAATACTAGTTTAATTATCACTCATAACATATTATAATAGTACATAGGTTACGTCGCTGTACCTGAAATACATACATATTTTATAACAAACAAATACATGTCTCAATATATGCTGAAAACAAAGAAAACATACATACATATATAAATCAAATAATATTACAATTCAATATTCTACTTATTTAATGCGTTCATAAAATCCCAAATATGCTTTTGTTTATACGTTCATTAACTACTTTATTCAGATTTATTCATTACTTTTCTTAATAATTTTCTCAGGTGTGAATTCTTTGAAAGAAACCAGGTCAGTAGAAGTTACTAATTAGAAATAATTATAATAATGGTTACTTGGTTATTGAATATCCATTAGTTGTTGACGAAGTCTCGTTCTGGTGATGTAGATGGCTCGTAGACACATTCCATCGTAAGCTGTTTTATCACTATCACTTAACACTTTATTCTTCCGATCACTCGTTTGGGCGTTTGTATATGTGAATAATTGAAATTCAGTGTTCAATCAATGTTTCATCTTACTGTGTATGCTGTGAGTTCGTTTTACTGTCAATATGCATGTCTAGTTTCTTTTGTCGCTGCTTCATTAAACGTTCATATAATTTATTAGTTTGTTTATTGTTTCGTGTTCATTATGTTTGTTGATAATGTGTCGTACACAATATTAAGTTCAAATAATTTGTAGATCGTTAAGTGATGCTGTCTGTTAGTGTAACGGTCTGATTGCTCACTTGGTGTAATTTTCACTAAGTCCGTTACTGCGCACACCGGTAAATATCACTACCGCGATCTGAACGTATTATTAAGTCTTTTAAGTTACTTGTTACCGATCTAACTTCCGAACTCGAGTTAGCATTCCGCCGTTTAATGTACTCTTCTGAACTTTGAATAATTACTAACTCCGAATGATTTAAGTAAACAATTGAAAGTTTATGATATACCGTCTCTCGCACTTGAAGTTAAACTACTTGATATTTTGAATGTAAATTGTCTGAAAATTCTGACTGTAAAACTTTAGTATAACTGTTTCAAAAATTGAGTGTAGACTGTCCCTCCGTCTTCCTGGACTGATAGTTTTATTAATTCGTCCCTACTCAAAATTTTGTCTCTGGCGCGCTTCACGCCTACTTCATTTCGAGATTGGTCAGTTTTTGATATTCTTGGAAAATACTGCCCTACCATGTCAAGATTCTACGTCATAGTTCTTCCGATAGGTTCTTCGTTTCAGTTGCTATGGAAACACCCCTCACCATCAAATTTCTCGCTGGCTGAAGGCCTCTGATAGGTCCTTAGGTCTCCCTGATTTCTACTCTGACGATCGTTGACCCGCTTCGAAGAAACTACGGCTATTAAACACTTGTCTATCAGCCTATTGTCTGAGTAAACTCTGCGTTTCTATAGATTCCCATTATCTGTACTTACAGTCTCCCTGGAGTATTGTTCTATGCTCTAACCCCTTTTTTCTGGCTATTACTAATTTCGAACATCTGCTGGTCGTTGAAGTCACCCCAACTTTCCCTTCGTAAATTCTTGTCTGTCAATTAGACGATACCTCCAGCTGCGTAACATGACTGTAGTCTTTGTCAGCCTATCTTCCAGTATTGTTTCTTAAGGTGCAGCGCGTCCGTTTCATTGTAGTATGGAGTTTCACTCGTTTTTGTCGCTTATCGTCTACTGACGTAACATGGTCAACATCTGCTACAATTCTCGGTACGGGTGTGAATGTCCTTACTTACTTTGTTACAGCTGCGGAGAGCAATAATTCTGGACGAAACTTTCCCTGTCATCTAACGCCACCAAATTCTATAGTTGGATTGAACTTAATGTGTTTCTATTGTCAAGTCAGCAACGCTTCACTGACACCTTCTCATTACTCCTTATTTATTGCTCCACCATAAGTCGTTGACACTGCCTCGTGTGAACGTACTCTGCCGAGGTGAAAATTTAAAAAATTTTAAAATTTTCTGCTCGTTACAGTCATTTCGACTCCCACACGACTTGGTAATCCAGTTTATCATATTAGTGTATGCTCAACTACCACCAGATGTAATCACTCTTAGATTAGGCAAGAGACTGCGTCGGCTTTGTCTGCCAGTAAAAAGAGAAAAAACCAACGAGTTCCTGACGGAGCGGGTTACAAATACGTTTTCGCTTACGATACTGTACAGTCAATAGTTTGTCATCTGACTGAAGACTAATATATCCAATTGAGAATAGAAAAAAACTTGTTTGTTATTTAGCAAGTTTGCTTGGTACCATATCCTAGAATATTTTTATTTTTTGATCTAAATGGACCTTCCTCAGTCTTATAAAATCTTCTTTATCACCAAATTAGCAAAATTCAGTCCATTTCAGGAGTATTATTGCGATCTACCTGCGACCGCACGCTCAGTTCCTTAGATATCATTTTTCCTCATTTTAATGTAAAATTTAACAACAACCTCTGCTGTTACGATCCATTTACGAGTAGAGCTGAAAATGTATGTTTCATAAATTGCATGAAGATATTATATTAATTTTACGAGGTACTATAGCTCTAATAATTTTTTTTTTTTGTAACAGTGCCGCGCATAAACGATTGTTTAGATTGTTTATTACAGTACGCCTACTTATACATGATTCACGTAAACGTATGCTTTCTGTAGATCTACTTGAAAGAAGATTCTAAAAACATAAAGGGCTTTCACGCAACTTTGAATATCTCTGAGAAGGGGCAGAGAATTAAAAACGACAATCGACAGTAAAAAAACTGAACTCGGAAACCCAAAGAGCAAATACACGCCCAATGTTATGGTTTCATTGGTTTCAATATTTCTAACGAATTCCTTTTCTAAAAACATGATGTTAATTTTGAGTGATAGGAACAGCAAATGAATACCGACTTCAAAATGATATCCTGCGTCATTAATTTTTGTTGAACGAGCGAACCGAGTTTTCAGTTTTCACTCGACCGTTTATCATTTGCCTATCCGTCTCTCTATCTGTTTAGGGTATTGAACAAATCAACCATTTTCGTAAAACTTGGCATGCATGTCCACACGTTTGCTCTGCAGAACACTATTGTGTTTTATATAGATCCCTCCAAAAATATAAAGGGTGGGTGGCAAAAATATGAGGTCAAAATTGTGAAAAATCACAAAAGTCCATGTGGGGTTTCAAATTAAAGGGAAATTAAACTAAAATCTGAATATAGTGTTCATTTTTGAAAATTTCCAAAAATGGTGAAATTTTGGTAAAATCGTAAAATTTCAAGTCGGTTATTAAATTTAAGGGAATTTTAACTAAAACCTGAAGAAGGTGTTAGTTTTGGAAATTTCAAAATTTTGGGTCCTCAGGGTCCAAAAAGATATAAAATTTTTGAAAAAAAATCTGAAAATCCAGCAGGTAAAAGTAAAAGGTAAATGTTTTGAATTTATGGTATGATTGTGTGCTCTACAATTGTTACATTACTACAGAAATAGAGAAGTCGGGATTTTTGTAATTTTTTCACAAGTGAAAAATTATCTAGTACCAAAATTTATGTAATATTAAATGTGATTTGTACTTTAATGAAGTCATTCAGGACAGAATGAACGTGACAAATTCAATTGTTGATTCTATCCAAACAAAACAATTACAATGATATGGACACACGAAAAGAATGGCACAGGAGATGCCAACGAGAGTTATGGAATGGACCCCACCAGGAAGAAGGAAAACAGGAAGACCGCCTATCAACTGGATAGAAGAAATTCAGACTATATTGAGGGAACGAGAAATTGAAGAAGATCTTTGGATGGACAAGCAGCAGTGGAAGATGAGAATTCAATCACTTCTGTAATCTTTGGTTCCGGAAAATGTGCAACATTGTACAGCTGGAATAATAATAATAAATATACTTTGTTCAAAATAGTGAGCGAGTTCTGCAGCTCAGGGAGCATACTATTATAATCAAATTTATGTTACTTTTTACTAGTGAAGAGCAGTATAACGGTCGTCATGCAAAGAATCGAACGAGGCACAACGGGTACTGTGGCGGATAAAAATAGACTCGACAACGGGCTAAGGACGTCATTACTAAGAAAGAACACCTGTATCAAAGCCGGTGCACTAGGAACATTTGGTTAATTATAAACATTCATTCCAAAATGGTTGCATCGTAGTATGTTTATTAATGTTCTGTCTGATTACGATTGAGCTTAGAATACGTAATCGAGGATCCACACATTGTTAAGCATATCACAGCAGTTGGAACCCTTTAAAGTTTGTTTGTATTCAGAGGATACTAACTGAACACTGAAGTTAAATGCTTAATGCTGTAGCGATCTACTTTAAAACAAACAAAGCTTTGGTGTGTAATGTTATCAATAATTGTAGAAATTAAAGGTTCAGTTTTTATTAGTATGTGTCAAGGTACACAGTCAAACAGAACAGAATGCCCGCAGACAAGGACAGAGCGAACATACGCATTGTAAATTTAAGAAAGAGCAACGTCTGTACTGCTTGAAATTCCTTTACAACGGGTACAGCGGGCCCGGAGACATCGTCCATCACGGCCGCTAGTAATCAGGACACGATGTACACCGTTTTGAAGCAGCCATACATTACACAACAAAATACAGACTAGAAATTCCAAGGTAGACAGGACTATTACTATGCCGTGTTCATTTGAATCCTAAACTGTCTGGCGTGTTCACGTATCCCTCGTTTATTAAAAGAAGTTTTAATTCACATATGGAAATTTCGTGTGAACGTTTGTTCACTTACTAGTACATTGCAAACAAATTCAAGGAAGCCTTTGTTTTTCTTTTATTGTAAGAACAGATTGTAAATGATGGTATCTGCAAACCTGTTTGGAAGGCACTGCTTTCCTGTAATAAAGTTTTGGCACTGAACTCCATACAGACGGTCTACACAAAAATGAAAGGAAATTGCTTATTACTACTACAACTACTACACGAATTTGACAGTCGGGTTTATAATTTTGGCAACTAAACAGGTTTTTATGATTCAGGTTTTTTATTAAGTAGCAATTATATTCTTTATATTTCGTATATATTATGAAATATTATGTAGCATTCGCAATTAGATGTACCCCTGAAAAATCGTAAAAATTAGCGGTACGTTGGCGAGGCTAAGATTATTAACTATCGACTGTTTCGTAACGGGAATTGTCATTAAGAACTACGTCATAACTGCTTCGAAACTATCTACGCACTCATTAACAGAACACTTCGAAATCGAGTACGGAGGAGACGAAGATGAAATTCTGTAAAATGATGATTGCTCTTTTGATAAAGTGTGGATGAGAGCGTGAACAAACGAAGGCAAGAAAGTACGGGATTACAGAAATCAGTAATGGAATTTCTTCTACAGGTTAAAGGATACACGGAATCACAGACATAAAGAATCTATATAACTGCGGTCTCTATACCACGAACGACAAAAAATGTGGAAAAAGAAGTGTCATATAGGCTATATCTAGTCAGATTGTCACAAATATCCTTGGGAAGAGCAAAGGAAAGTGGTTGACGAATGAAGACGGAGCAGGCTCGTTGCCTAAATGCTGAAGTGTAGACGATTATGATGGTGATGATGATTAATTAATGATTACAAATTTATTCCAAAGTTAGCCGTTATTATATTATATTTTCTGAATACGAAGTGCCTAACGTGAGAAACGTATAGCTTTTCTTCAAAAATATATTTTAGAGGACAACAGTACGCTAACCGCCTATATATAGGCCGATGTGGCAATTCTACAGCCACTATTCCGAATCCTATTCTGATTCTACTCAGGGTATAGTGTACCAGTGCCCCTGACTTATCTTAAAGTTACTGTCGTTTGAGAACAAGTATCAAACTGTCTTCTCTCAAACGAATTATCTATGTTAAGCCATCAGTTAGAACCGTTATGGTCAATCCGAGTAAACGTTACTGAATTACAGTAATGAAATACGAAACTGCAGCGGAAGACGTCGACACACACTGCTGGACAGTGTTCATTGGGATGCGGTCGAAATCGCATAAGGAAACAGGTGTTTGCATGTAATCTGTTCTTAACAGAGACGCTATTTAATTATTATTTACAGGATATTTCCATTAAGATAACTCCTGCTTTAGCTTGAAGGTTTGTTTTACATTTTTTACAAACGCCGTTTCGAGATGGGCTGAAAGTCAAAAATTCGCCTGAACGGAGAGCCTGCAGTTATAGGCCTAATGGTAACCAAATTTCGACAAAAACTAAGAGTTTTTAATGTAACTATTCAACTTAGTTAAAAAACTAATATCCCCAGGTAAAACTCACGACAGTATACGGAGGTCTGGAATTCAAACCCCCCCCCCGCCGAAATTTTTCACTCGGCTTAAAAAAACGTAGGTAATATTGAGTCACTTTTTCCTAACTTTTAAGGCAGATATTAATTCTACTTATAATAAGCAATAATAAGCAGATCTGTCTGACTGCATAAATGTTTTTATGATATGAGTGATCATAATATATCCTTTCAGTTTTTGTTAATGCCCCCCCCCCCGGAAAAATACATTACGTATTTGCCCATACCAATATCTAATACGTTTCATTTTTTTGTTCCTAGAACTGTAAGAAAAAAATGCTGCATTATTTACAGATTATGTATACGTACAAATAACTAAATAATACAGCCTGTAAGCATAGGCATATACACAACATACTTACTGAGTTACAAATGAATAGGCACACTTCTAATAATCTAACAATCAACTGTGTCAGGCAGGTTGGCAACAAACAATGATTAACAGTACAAAACGGGTAAACAAAAGTGGCGATTCTTACATAATCCCCAATATCGTAAATCTTTAGTCACTCTACACACAGCTATTATTGAAACAATAGTCACTCTACGTTTTTATGACGGACATTAATGCAACCATAAATTTCAAACGATGCACTGTATGGAATGTAGGCAACACGTGATTTAGCTCGCCACCTTGTGAAATGTTTTGAATTCAGTTTCGTTGAAAGGAAAAGAACTCGATATTTTGTGAACTGCATTACATGCTTCTAACGATTTATTTTTTAAAACGATTCCCACCAGTGTTTAACACGAAATATTCGCAGAGTATCTACAAAGTGGATTGTCTATGTGTTGCTTTACCGAGGAGGAAATACACATTTTAATTACGAATTAAACGCGCTTTAGATTGCATAGATAGCAGTAGGCCTATACAAATACAAAAAAGTCTCAAAACTACCCTCCTAGACTGGGACCAAAAATTCAAAACCGACCGTCTTGGCAAACAAGCAGATTAAGGATAACAAATTTCTGTTACTGATTATGACTTACACTATTGTTGTTTCAAATATAAGCCGACAGCCTAGAGATGCTCGTTCGTCAAAAAAACAAATTAGTAAGCTCCCTGAGCTCCAGAACTCGCTCACTATTCTGAACGAAATAGATTTATTATTACGTAAATTTCGATAGTAGATAATTTTTCACTTATGCGAAAAATTATAAAAATTCCTTTAGTAACATAACAATTGTAGAGCACACAGTCATACATTAAACACTAAAATTTAGAAACATTCGGATTTGGGTTCCTTTTAGTCTGACACCCTGCTAGATTTTCAAAATTTAGAAAATAATTTTGATCTCTTTGCTGCTACCTAGGGTCCCAAAATTTTGAAATTTCCAAAACTAACAATACATTCAGATTTTAGCGAAAATTCCTTTTAATTTGATACGCCACATGGATGTTCGCGTATTTTAAAAATTCCCCCCCCCCTTTACGGCCCTGACTTACAAAAATTTTGAAATTTTCAAAAATGAACACTATATTCAGACTGTGGTTAAAATTCCCTTTAATTTGATACCCACATGTGTTTTTGCGATTTTTCACAATTTTGACCCTCCTCTTATTTTTTTGGGAGATCAATCTAAAAAACTCTAGGGTTCTGGACGGTAAAAGTACGGACACCCATGCCAGGCAAGTTTTACGAAAATCGGTTGTGCATTCAAGTCATCTTGAAGTATCCCGAAAACAGACAGGTAGATAGACAAATGGCAAATGGTCTAGTTGAAACTGAGGGGGTTGCTTCCCTCTTTCAATAAGCGTCGCGCAACAGCACCTATACGCTTTCTAGGTAGGTAAGGGAAACGAAAGACCGATGCCGAAACATTGTGGCAGTGCTAACAAACCTAATACTGACAGCAACTCAATAAACCTTAATGCCTGTACCTAAACCAAATCGATATACTAAGTTTTTTAAATTCATTTTACAGTATCTGCTGATACTTTCGGGCGCTCTAGGCACGCGAAATCGCTTGGATGTGGACATCTGTTTGCGCTTCACATTTTCCACTTATGGGTAGCGGCGGCGGGGCACTATCCTTTCCGACAAGTTCGAATTAATCCTGTCCACTTATTAAAGGTCGTTGAATGAAATTACATATCTGACTATACTAGTTTAGTAAAGTGACTAGCAATACGTACAGCTGACTTTAACTTTTCTAGTTAATTAGTACGCCACGTTAAGGCAGGTAAACCCATCTACGTAATCCGTCCATTTAGAACGTAGAACACATCCAGTGGCGTATCTATAATTTGACCTTGGGGAAGGGCCCGGGGACTAATCAACATTACTATCTTTAAAGTGGCTAAAAAAGTGTGATAACATCCTGAAATCAATCCCATTAAAGTAAACGGTAATAACACAATAAAAATGCGCATTATTGAAACATTGTTGAGAAGACGCTGACTGAGTTCATTTTCCTATATTTCATATTGAAACGTGTACGCAAATGCTGTGTAATAAGCCTGTTTTTATATTTAAAAAGGAGTTGGTAGCTGAAAAGCACAGCTGAAAAATAATAAAAGAGCCTAAAAATTAAGAGATTAACAAAATCGGTCAACTTTTTTTGACTCTCTGGGGTGGGGGGACCCGGTCCTGTTTGTCCTCCGCTCCCGTAAATACGCCCCTGAACGCATCACTACGGCAAAACTACGATCAATTTTTCAGATTTTTCATTAATAAGGTCGAACACTTTTTCTCTTCGCTTGTAATTTGAATATAGACATTATATTTAATATAGACTCTGGTTTTCTTTTCAATTGTTTGCTTAATACGCACCCCCACGTTTCAAGGCAATTGACAGGGGCGCTTTAAATAAGTAGGCACGTATGGTCAGTAGTCAGCTTTGCCTTTTGAAACCCACTCTTAAGTTAAAAACACGCTGCCGGATCACTACACACACTAGACAGCTTTGCGTTGGCAAACCAGTTCGACACTCACTGTTTACGTATGTATTCTTTAGAGCTTTCACGACGCGATACCGGGAGCATCGTACTACAAGGAAACTGAACGATTTACTGACACCATTCCCCGATGCTTTCCGATTTCCAGTTTCCATCTTTCTCAGTAGTTTCGTTAAGTCGTCCTCAGTCGTTCTGACATTCTGTGGTTCAGCCATTCATTATCTGTGTCTATAAGAAATATCCGCTCCTTGTCACCCTTCTTTCCCGAGTTTTGCGGCTGGTCAGAAAACTTGTAATGCTTTTCTACGTTACACATACTGTACCTCGAAACTGTAGGCTATTATAACTTTAGTGTAAGTTTTTACTTTTTAGGTATCGACCGCAGGGACGAAGATCCCTGGGAAGATAAAAAAAGAGGTGGAATGATCAGGTCGTAACACGCTATTAGCCTAATTCTTGGTTGGAAGAAGAATAAGAAGAACTTGTAAAATAACTACTACTTTTTTAACTTATTACAAACAAACTTCCTTTATATTTTGCTTTGCGTGTTATTATTCCATAGAACACCGTTGAGTGGTCCAATAGCTTTCCTACCAACGCTGTTCATTTCCCTCATTTCGCTGATGTAGTATCCGTTGTATCCATCTGTTACGTTATCACACCGAAATACTCACGTTCTTCCCACTGATTTCCCTCCAGCTTCCAGTAATATGTCTTGATACTGTTGGATACACAAATGTTCGGTTTCCTCTAAGCCCCAATGTCTGTATGCTTTCATGCGTAGTAGTTCAAAACATCGAAATCCTGGGCAATCGCTATCTAATCGAGTGTAAAACATATGTATGTAAAATGATAATCTCATAATTTTCTACTTCTCTTTTATGAAAATTGAACAGTACAAGGCTTTCACTGCTGGCTTCAACACTGTTGATATTATTCTCTTCTGGGCTACTGGGCCGTGGTCAACGTATGTCTAGGTCAAGGTATACAGTACTGTGAGAATTGTCGTACATCTTTCCAGTTACTCAATCATTCTAGATACTGAAGATGACTCCAATGGTGGGACCGAAACGTCTGTTGTAAGCTATGTAAAACCCCAGCAGAGAATCATATCAACAGTACTATACAATACAGTATTACACCGTACTAATACTACACATGTTATGCCTTGCTGTAGTTGTTTCTTCCCAGAAGATCTTGCCTCATCTCTCATCGCGCCTCCTATCGCTTCTTGTTCTGAGCACTTCACGGCTAGAAAAATTTGGCTTTGTTTTTACATACCAGAGTGTTGCAGATCTTTTCCCATCCAAGATCTTCGTAACCCAACCTTTTGTGTTCCATCTTTAGTCATTGACTTTGGCTGCCTGTTCCCCGTGCGCCGTCTTCAGCCTCGCCACCCTACGAATTGCGTTAGGCACTTATAGTCTGTCTTATCTATTTGTATCGTCTTCTGCCTCTCAGTGCCGATCCAAGCCTTCTTTTTCCTACAACTACTTGCAGTTTATTCGGTGTTTTATAAGACAAAATATTATCAAATTATAATACTGCTGCAAGTTGTTGTATTATTATATAATTATCCTGACGTACATTTCACTGACAGAATAAGTATCTTCAGAGGTTCTAAATGAATTAACAATAATCAAACTACAACTAAAACTAATTCTTATCATATTAAAAAATTGCAAATAAATAAAAATATCACCTTTTCTCAGAAAACAGTCAAATAATAAATGATTCATTTTGGATTTCAGACCATGCACTTATAATTTTACATATTGTTCAGTTCTCGTTCGTGTTGCTACAGCTTTTGGAATCGCTTCTTCTTTCACAAAAAATACCCTACAGTCCCTTGTTTTGTCTGACCAGTTCCTTATTTATTTATTTTTTTTCTGAGCAACATCCTCCACTGAATCATTCACCTCTCCAATATATTTTTCAAGAACTTTTTTATATGGAACAAATTTACCCTCAATAAACAATCCATTGTTTGTTAATTTCATAAATATGAGTTATCGTCTTATCAACCTTTAGGACTTCTATGTATATGAATAAATTATAAAGAAGCAGTAGTCAGCAGCACGTCGTGACTTCCTGCCCAAAACGGCTTAGCTACGAAATAACGTAACATACAAGAAAGGAATCGTAAAACGTACAGCAGACACTAATCTATCGGTACTGTTACATGGTTGCCGTGAAGTCGGAAGCGAAGCGCGGCTCTGTAATTGGTGAGGACGGAAGACCTGCGTAATACCCAGCTGGTCGCATACCATATATGAACCTGTGCATGTAACGTTCGTGATAGGAAACGACACGTCTTCATTAAAGAGGATATGCAGTGGAAGTCACGCATGACAAACCACACAGTAGTTTGAATGCATGTGCGCGCGCGCGCGCGGACCAAAGAAAGAGTTTGGTGACGACCACGAGCGAGCGAGCGTGTGTGTAGAAGGGTACGTCCCGAGTACATTCCCTCACGTAAAACAGAAACTGTCCTTGTGTCGGCCACACTTGTTCGTTGGCTACACAACACACACCTCCCAGAACCTTCCCATCTCCGTCCACTATTACAATGTTTATTATTTTGTTTTTGTTCACAGAAACAAAAAAAACGTATACATAATCGAAGCGTACAACTTTTTGTTGATGTGTACAATACAGAGACTGCCTTCCTTCAATAATACTGTATCGCTTTACTGAATACAAAAAATGTCAGATTACACAGTCTGGAATGTATGTTTGATAAAACACACTTGAGCACGCCACATAATGGCTTTAATAGCTAATAATTTCGTAGGTGTCGTCGAGGTGCAAAGTTTCGTGTACCGCACCCTCTGGGTTGTGGATTAGACGGTTTTGGAGGCGTGTGACTTAAGTTGTCTGAAGCTGTACAGACAACCATTCTTGGTATACCCAAAACTTTAATTTTTTAATAATGCCCCAATCCGAACATATCAATTGCGATGCTTAAAATAATATTAAATTTGTCGTTTTTCAACGACCAAACTCAACTTTCCTCGATTTTCGTTCCTCGCAGACTCAACAGTATCGTTCCTTTCACTGCAAATCCATTTACAGTGCCATTCATATTTACGTTATTGTCGATTTTACTACTTATGAATAGCCAGGTTTGATAGTCTTCCTTCTCTCTTACTTGATTTTAAATAATTTTGGATAACTTTTAAGCTGAAAAATGATCTTTTGCCCGTCGTCAATAGTGAAGGCAATGTTAGGTAAATACGTAAATTAATAGACAAATTTTGGATGTGCTAATAAAGTTACATTTAAATGAATACTTAAATAAATGTTACATTTAAATAAACATCGAATTATGATGCGGTAGATTTTAGATGGGTATTAAATTATCTGGTCAATGGCAGTGAATTAAATATGTTAAGATTATGACCGAATGATGGCCGGTACTTGTAAACCCTGTCAATCCGATAATTTTGCAGATTTGTCGGATTCCACAAACTGAAAATCATCACCTTCAAATCACGGCATAGGCAAGGTTCTGTCTATTCCGCCTTCAAAGATCCTCCAGCCATCTCTTTCTGGGTCTACCTACATACTGTATCAAATAGGTTTATATTTCCAGACTTGTTAGACCAGTCTTGAACCTCATATTCTTTCTAAGAGTTCTTACCACCGTTGTTTATAATCTTTTAATCTTTCATTCAAGTTGGAAACTTGTAAGTCTTCTCTTATGATCTCATTCTTTAGAACAACTGATCAAGTTTAGAACACCTTTTAACTTCTCTTAAGAACGCCATTTCCAAGGACTGTATTTTACTTTCTTGTTTCTTGGTTGTCCATAGTTCACACCCATAGGACGGTACAGGACCGTCACAATTTTGTAAAACTCTCTCGACGTACTTTGTTTCTAAGAAAATGATTGACTGTTGTCCCACAGATTGCCGGAATTTGCCTACCTTAATATTAACCTCATAATTCTTATCATAACCAATATCATTTCCCAAATAGTTAAAATGACTCACCTGTTCTATTATTTGATGATTAATGATTATTTTTGTTCTTATTGGTTCCTTCCCTTGAAATGCCATTACTTTTGTTTTTGTACTGGAGATTTTCACATTGTAGGCATTTCGTTTGCAAGTCTGATGAAGCTTAAAAACTGATTTTTGAAAAGCAGATTCTTTATTTTGAATTACAAGCAAGTCGTCAGCAACAACAACACATTCAAATATCTGTCACGTGATATCTTAGTATCACGGGTTCACTAGTCGTTTCCAGTTCTTTACTAGATCGTTGATATAAATGTTAAAAAAGAGTAGGTGATATATTGTACCTTGTCTAACACTTTGTTTGATAGATGTTTGTTGAGAGATTCTACAATTATTTTTAACAGAATTTGAAAATCTGGTAATATTTTACTTTATCGTTCGTGTCGAAGTTTTTTACAGTTCGAAGGCTGTGAAAAAAAAGAGAAATCACTACTACTCACTTAGCTATTCGAAACTTTCATCTAATCGACTGTATCACTGGTTACTACATTTCAACTCCGAAATTTAGAGAGCTTTATATGTTTCGAATTAAGGAAAAACGCTCATATAATCCATGTGTAGCTATCATCCCCCGCCCCAAATCACTGTCGCCCGGCCGCCGTGCACCCCTTACAGCCTCGATAAGATACCCCAGAATTTCCTCATTTATCTGTAAGCGAGTATAAATATACATACACGGACTATCATCCACGCTTTAAGTACTTTAACCAAAGTTGCACGCTGACGTAAAGTATGGCGACAAAATGCCCACAGCCATAATCCAAACAGTTTGTATTCCAATTAACTTGAGCGTTAGCAATTCAAAACGCCGAAAACCAAAAAAATTGAAGCAAAGGTTAACTTACAACACACATAAAACAGATCGCTCGTCACATAAAACATTTATTTGTTCAAGCCAATTATTCCAGTCACTCCTGGGGTTTATCCGTAATTTGGCACGCGAGCAGTTCACTGTACGTGCTTATGAGCTGGAACGTTTTCATACTTTCTATATTTGCTGACCCGGTCTGGCCAGCTCGCTAAGAGAGTACTGTACATTCAGCAACTCAACGCCCAGTGTCGATCAGCGGGAAATAACTCAACGTCCTCTAACAAGTGCCAAAGGCCTACTAGGAGGGCGGACGAACAGGAAGTGGTCCAGGGCACCCTCTTCACCTTGGGGTGAGAAATCACCCCTAAAGGCGGATGACCCGAATATCGGCCAAAGGCATAGGATGCGAAAAGTAAGGGGAAACCACAGCATTACTGATCCTCAGGATATCCCAATTATTAGCAGCTAATAAGATACTGGAAGACACTGACTGCCCCAGCTACACGGCCATGAAAACGCTTGCAGATGACCGCAAAGCCTCGAGACCTGTTTCAAACATTTACTCAGAATGAGAACCGCAGAAGAAAAAGAATATTTGCTGAGACGATATTTTAAAAAAAATTGATTTAAAAATTTTTTTTTCAAAAATTGGGCCCACATTCATGTTTATCTTTTTATTTTGTTTTGTATACTGAGTACTAGATCAGTACAAGTTTTTACGTTACCATAATTTATTTTTAGGTTTTGAACTATTACTGGCTCTGCGACTAGACTAAAATATGGTTTTCTTTTTACACTTGATCATACACTAGACGCTTTCATAGTTGACCTTGACACAAAGCACACATTTATTACGGATTTACACCCGAGTTACAGAAGTCTTGTCAGCGATGGTTAATAATAAAGTCAGAGTACTATAGTGGGTAGGTCTGTAGTTAATACGTATGAAAGAAACAAACGCAGCGTCTGTCTGATTTGTCGTTAAATTCAAAATGGCGTTTAGCTCTCCTGAAAACGTTACTTTACACAACATGAAATAACGAATAGGATAACATTACACACGTTGTGACAAGTAGAATTATTGACGTCCTCTGTTGTAACCTTAAGTGTGGGGATAACCGTGGACAGTAAAATAATTTTGGTGCACAAAGAGTGTACAGCTGTGGGATTCTCGTATGTTGTAATGCTCTGGGTTACCAATACATTGTTGTGTATGCGGCCCACTGTCTGGCGTGTTGAGTCACTGACGACCGTCCTCCTCTGTCGGCCAAACAAACACAGTGCCATCGACATGGTCGACCCTGAACACTCCTACGCAAGGCTGTTTTCTACGCCGGCGCCGCACACGCAAATCACCCACACCCAGTATTCTTCGCTATTACGTATATACACTACTAACATGTATAATATTTTAGAAACGTTGACGATGTCAGACGTTTTATGCTTGTAACGAGACAAGCAGAAGTGGCGAAACTCAATCAAAGGGGCCGGACATATTCGGTACTTTAGAAAGTCTTTCTACACCCTATAGACTATTTTTAATATGTAATATAATACGCTTAAAGTGATGAGTAAGTTTGTAGATGTAAGTAATGTATGTGATTATGCTATATTTGGTAGGAAAACCCCTCAGCCTTAAAAAAGTAAATAAAAATGACACAGCAAAAAGTCGACGATGTTGTACAGACGGTGTAAGTGAAGTAAATAAGAAAGACCGCTAGAACCGGGTGTGAAAGCTTAATAAAACACCGACAAGTTAATAGCCTGTGACATAGTTAGCAATAAACAAGCATCAGTGAAACACAGCAAACCAGGAACCGTCGCGTCGGTTTACACAACAAACGATTTACTCTTGAATTAAAATAAGCATATTTTTATTCATAAAATTTCACAAAACTGAAATCTAAATTCGGATTAAAAGTAATATTTGTTACAGCTATTCCGTAGGGGATGTTGCCGTTTCGAAGTTCGAACGAATAAACTTTATAAAGGCATATTGTTTATCACCTCAAGTGACAAGAACATTCATTATCTCAGAGAAACATTAGAAAATCTATTTTATCAACAGAAGAATTTCTTTTTTTAATTTCATAATGATTTTACTACGACACGATTCTTCATAATTTCTATACGTTCGTATTAAAACTAAAACATTTATCTCCTGCTAAAAAACGACCAAAAAACGAAAATTTATTACAGAAAATTAGGATAACAATAGATCATGTAGATAGAACCTGTTAAGCCGAACAACCTATTCAAGGTGGTGGTAACCAATCCCTGCGGCGAAATGGGTCGGTACCTGACAAGAGAATGGGGTCCTGCTAGGGCAGCTTGGAGTAACCTGAGTCTGGCCTAGTAGGACGGAACACATTGACAACAGGATGTGGTGGCATAAGAGCCTCAGTAGGCTAACGGCAGCTCACATAGCCTGAGTGAGTGAGTTTACTGTGACGGCAGTTTGGGGTAACCTAAGTTATGGCCTAGTACGATGTGGTGGCATAAGAGCCTCAGTCGGCTAACGGCAGCTCACGTAGCCTGAGTGAGTGAGCTTACTGTGAAGGCAGTTTGGGGTAACCTAAGTTACGGCCTAGAAGGATGTGGTGGCATATGAGCCTCAGTAGGGAGCTCACGGCAGCTCACGTAGGCTGAGTGAGTGAGCTTACTGTGACGGCAGTTTGGGGTAACCTAAGTTATGGCCTAGTACGATGTGGTGGCACAAGAGCCTCAGTTGTCTGTGTGAGTGAGCTTATTGTGAAGGCAGTTTGGGGTAACCTTAAGTTATGGCTAGTACGATGTGGTGGCATAAGAGCCTCAGTAGGCTAACGGCAGCTCACGTAGCCTGAGTTAGTGAGCTTACTGTGACGGCAGTTTGGGGTAACCTTAAGTTATGGCTAGTACGATGTGGTGGCATAAGAGCCTCAGTAGGCTAACGGCAGCTCACGTAGCCTGAGTTAGTGAGCTTACTGTGACGGCAGTTTGGGGTAACCTAAGTTATGGCCTAGTACGATGTGGTGGCAGAAGCGCCTCAAGCAGGCTCACGTAGCCTAAGTGAGTGAGCTTACTGCGAAGACAGCTTTCTAAGGGATATTAGTCCTGAACCATCTGGTCCCTCAGTTGGGGGTTATGCGATGGGTTGACTCATCCGTCCACAAATGATCGGTTACGAATGTTCAATCACTATCTTAAGATGTCGAACGGATTTTTGGCACGGACCTGGCAAGTGAAAATAGATCTACAGACTTGATACACGGAATGTGCGCACTCTATATCGAGCAGACGCCTCTCATAAACTAAAGAGCAGAGGCAAAAGAACTCAAAGTGAACAGTAGGACACTGAGAAACCTGTACAATGGTTCGTCTGGTGGAAAGCAACCTAGAGGACGGTCTAGGAGTGTTCTGAGTAATCTTAAGCAGTTTAGGATAAACATCTCCCTTGCTCAGGACAGATATGGATGGACGACAGTGATCGAGCAGGCGAAGGTTGTTGCGCCAATAAAGAAGAAGAACGACAGTATGAAAACGGAATACTGGTTTCATATTAAAAAAATCAAGTATGCTGAAGTGAGATGGCTGTAAACACATGACAATAAACAATGACGATTCGTGTGACACTCACGCTTGGATATCTACACGTCACCTCAAGGAAGGTCGCAAATGTCGAGTATACGCATATAGGAACCACATAGGGTTTCTGTTGTCTAAAATTTCTAAAACTACACGCATATAGGACCCCACATAGGGTTTCTGTTGTCTAAAATTTCTAAAACTAATCATTCGGATTCTTCTTTGTTTCTTTTTCGGATTTTCAAATAAACGTGCAATTATTACAGTAAGACATACGATGTGTAGGTGTCGGGAAGCATTTTCACTTCCTCAACAAATTGTAGGTCTAAAAAGACGTTTTTTTCAAGTCTTAGAAGTTGCCTTTGTTAGCAAAATTACAGTTAATAATGGTATAATTTAGAAATTATTCTATCGAAAATAACAGGACTCGAGATTAAATAAAGACCATGCAACATATAAGTAGTGTAGACAACATCTCAGACAATAGCTATCATTTGATGACATTAAATTCGCGCACTTTCTCTTCAAATACGGTACACACGTAGTACTTGTGGCGGTTGCAGTTTGTAATTTCTGTTAGTATGAAATTCCTTTTGCACGCGTACACTTTCTCCGCGGTTTCTTCTGACTTTTACGACGCGTGATAACATTATATCACATTGTTTTGTCCACATAAGCATTGTTTTCACAAACACTTACGTGACCAATATGTATTTCACTATACTTCCAGGTACAGTGAACCCATTTCTCGCTTGTCTTCAGATATTTCCGATTCGCTTAAAAGCACATTAGAGCTGATTTGTCGATCGTGAATGTCGCCCGGAATGAACGAATCCTGTTTTAGTTCAACATATTCTGTTTACAAAATTCCACGGATCTGTGACAACGTCTACATTTCACATCCCTTCAAGTCTACGACACATCGCTTCAGGGTCTTGATCCTTGATCCTGCACTTCTTCCGGAGTCCAATTAAATTAAATAAAGATCCGCAACAATTGAAGTGACAAAGCCTACTGAAATGAAGTGGCCGTCGATTCCTCGGGTGTGCTTGAAACTCTTAAATTATATTTTTCCTTTTCCTTCTTCTTCTTCTTCTTCTTCATTTCAAGGACTAGGTTATATAACCCTGTTGCGGCACCCATCTCACCTACGTCTCTTCTACCAATGGTTTTATAGTTCAGTGCCGCTTTCGGCAATCGATCCTCTGTCATTCTTTGCAGATTATCCCACCATTGTCTTCTGTAAGCTGAAGTAATTTTATTTATGTCCTCTACTTCGAGTTCTGCTCTGATATCCTTATTCTTTATTCTACCTTGCAATGTATAGTTTAAAGTACTTCGAAGAAGCTGCATTTTAGCACTGTGAATCTTGCCGCGTTCCTTTTTTATCATGACCCATGCCTCATCCGCATAATATCAGTGAGGGCATTGGAATTGCTTAATAACTATCCTTGCTTAATGGATATTTTTCCGTAATAACTATAAAAAAATAGTGCCTACATTGCTTAATCCCCTTCTATAGTCTTTATAAGTGTACCAATCTCACTCGCGGCTAGAACAAACAGTTTATAAGATTCTTTCTGAGTAAAGAAATTGTCTTTCTCAACTTCCTAGTCAAGTTTGTTAAACGCCAATGTCATCCTAAATTCAATTGGAGAAAGGTTTCGATTTGGAGCTACATCCCGCTTACTAA
Source organism: Magicicada septendecula (assembly GCA_034769895.1). Taxonomy (NCBI): domain Eukaryota; kingdom Metazoa; phylum Arthropoda; class Insecta; order Hemiptera; family Cicadidae; genus Magicicada; species Magicicada septendecula. Next base: position 165,725,333 of record CM068371.1, on the reverse strand, counting down.
ACGTACTATACCTGAACATGTACCTCGAGTACATGTTGCGTAGCAGAGCAGAACATCGTGTCGAAATGGGTGGTACGACTTTATATCCCAGAGTAACAGAAAGTCACTTAGTCGCTAACTCTTTTTCAAAGATGATCTCTTGCCACTGCAACCTTCCGGCTTTTGAAAAAATCACCTTCCTTCTAGACACAGCACGCCGCATTAAGTCTTTCCTATTCTAAATGTCGCATTTGCTCATAACATTTCTTAACTATCTCGGTTTTTAACGCCTACTCCAGGTCCACAATTATTTCTTCGCAATTTCTCTCAATTAAAGTAATTTTCAATCATTAAAGTACTTTGAACCTTTAGTATTTCTAGTATTATCAGGTCACATAATTTTCTTTTTAATATCATCTCACCATCATTAACAAACTTATCCCTTTACTTTTTCCATGTCACAAATGTTTTCGTTTATTCTGTAAATTATTTTACACGATAGTTAGAGTCTAACCTCTTCGACCAAAATTCTCTTCTACTTCCTACTTTTCTTTACTTATATACCGAACATGCTTGAGTTTCGCATTAGCAAATATAGCCATGAGATGACGTATAGTCCATATTCATTGTTACGTCTACTGGAGGTTTTCGTTCTACCAGGAACCTTACGGTCGTATGGTTCATGACAACTCAATCGATGCTTCTTAGGCGTAAACTCTGCTCTCACATTTACGAATTTTCCTGTTTCATGTCACTGTCCGATCACACTCCTCACAATCCGGTGTTCAATGTTAAATTAGTTTCCCAGTTTGCTTCAGTCTCTCTTCGGTAAAGGGATCCTACATGCGACTAATTTTTTTTGTATTGGCACGAGCCGGTTGTATTGGCAACCATGGTCCCGTTTTAGACGTCTCACACAGAAGCGAAAACTGCTCTTCTACGAAACGTTTTTCAATCCAATCGGTTTTTTCCCTTTCGTTTTAATCGTTTCACGTTAAAGCAGTCGTACCAGATGCGATGTATTCTTCCGAAGCGTGGCAAGTGTCACAAACACGGTGACGTCAACAACATACGTTATTCACACACCGACAGTTCGTCACAGAGCGTTAATGACAAGCACGTTACTATAGTAGTAATACAAGTGAATACAAATAACATTTCCAGAAAACATAATAACAACACGAATAGTGAATATACAAAAGTGTAGACGAATAATGAATACACTGGAAATAAGAAGAAAGGCGGCTTAATTAATACATCAATGAGCAAAAAATCAAGCGAGAGAGATGTTAAATTTCTTTAATCCCATTCAATTTTTCAATTAGAATTCACTCTAAAAAACAGTATACAATGGGTTACTGAAGAATAGGCTACGAATACTTTCTCGCCACTAAAACCTTTACGCTCTACTCCATATGCGTACGGCCGACCAAACTAATTAGCACACATATTAAATCAACTGTACTTTGAGTACATTTTACCGTTAACACGTATCTACATATAGTCATACCGCAGAACGCCCCCCAGTACCGCTAGCTCTGCTCCTCCACCGCTCTCTCGTTCGCTCTCTCTCTCTCTCTCTGTTCATATACTGCGACTCCATTTGACATTAACTACGTACGTCTTTACTGGCTGAAACTTAATTTTTTTTTCACGAACCGAGGATCAAACGATCGTCGTCGCAAACGAACTCGTAACCAACTTTACAGTCATAGGCAGTTATTAAAACGGCAAATATGTTACTTGAATTTAAATTCTTCCGTTTGAATAAGCAGTTTACGTCGCACTAACAGAATAAAACCGTCACAATTTTTTTTTAGTTTTTTTATATTATAATAGTGGGCTACTAACCTAGAGGTCCCGGGTTCGATTCCCGGGCCCGCACCATAAAATCAAGGTGCGTTTTTCAGCCCCCAGGTCGACTCAGCCTGTTGAAAATGAGTGCCTGGGATAACATCCTGGGGATAATAATGGGCAGCTGAAGCGTAGTACTGGCCACACTGCCTTCCTTGTATGCCGTACGGCTCACATAAGGCTGCCTACCCTGCCTTCTCCTACACTACTTCAGGTGGTACACATGGGAGTCATTATTATTATTATTATACTTTAATAATGAACGTGTGTTTTCGAAGTCGTTCGAACGTGTCATGATTTCGGGTTGGGTACTAAATCTCGTTCTGTTTATTTCAACTGTTTCCCTCACATAAAATATAATTCACGCCTTATGGTGAAACGATTTGATGTACTTAAATAAAGTATTAACACGGTAAGGAAAGGAGCGATAAAATACACGGTAGTATGACGCATAAAACACGAATGTATATTAAAGCCCTTAAAATAGCATTTAAAACCATATAATTTAATATCGTGGCGTATGGTAAATTTATAGTAATCACTGACAAACAGATACATGGAATTAACTGTGCCAAACCGTGTGTGTAATCCTTGGACCGATGACACTGGGACTCACCAGTTCTTGTGACAGCTCTGACGTACCTGAGCGCGTGTTCCAGACGCAGTACGAGAATGCGAGCGAAACGACTTTTGTAGTAAATCTTCGATCGTGCATCTCTTACAAAGAACTTTGTTGTGGTGTAAGCTGAATTTTTGGAAGACTGGAGAAAAGTATGAAAAGGTACTGAAAAACTGCATAGCGACCTCAATGAGGAAAGGCTTGACATGATTATCAGCGTTGATTTAAATTTTATCAGTTACCTGATTCTTCTAAAAGTCTTAACTAATGTGTTATCCTTTTTATGTTTATGCTTTATTTTGCATCTCCAGACGAACTGTAAGATCTCATACCATCACATTTACTCTCTGCGATATAATCAGTCCGAAATACTTAACTGATTACGATCGAAGCTGAGTTTTTATACCAGATAACGTCTTCGTATACATTATTCGTTTGCGACACGGTTATGTCATAAATTTTGAAAGCGTAAAGTTATTTCGTTAAGCTCTCTTGCCTATCTGAAGGGCTATCCATTTATTTTAGGAGGCCTACAACAGAATGAGTAACAGTTCAAAGAAGACGGGAAACGGAGGATGAAAACGTAACAATTTTGTAAAGTAAGCTTAAAAACTCCTAACCTAGTACGGCGCACAAGTTTATTCAACTTCTCCCAAACACTACCGGATGATCTAACTGTGGTAGATGCTAGAGACACGTTTTCTCCGAGCTCTGCTCAGGGCCATGTGGCCAATTAATAACAATTGTAAATTATAGATTTAATTAAACCACTGTACAGGTTCTTCTCAGACGAGTGGCCCGCGCTCATTAGTATTCAGCCGGTTAATTACTCGTTTCTTTTAGCTCGTGGTGTTTACATTTCGAAACATCCAATTACGAATTGGGAACACAGAGAAACAAATTATCACAGTGGTGGGTTTTCTATTTGTCCCACTAACGCTTTACATTTGATTTTGATGCTTCCAGTGGTTTTATTCGTTAGGAGATAACTTCTCAATCTTCGTTTTTAATTCTGACTGCACCGAACCGATTAAGTTCACAACGACCGTTTAAATTTTCCGGCCGAATAATGTGTGCGAGATCGCTGACGTTCAACGCTCAGTAATGACAATCAGTGAACCTAACGTTTCCCTAACAACAGTAACGTACACACTAGTACTATACCGTATGTTAAACTGCAGATCCGACCGCTTATAATATAACCGACGTGAATGTCCTCCAAGACGGAGGTCATCAACGTGCTGAACAATCGGTCACGTCCGAAACAGGAAAAACCAAGTAGGAAGTCGCAGAAGCGTAATAAATGTTATGATCGAACAGGTGGATACTATTCATGGGCAGCGAGCAACACGGCTTGCAGAATTTTAATTTAATTATATTTTCGTGTCTAAGTACTCACTTACGCACTTCCCAAAACGTAGCCTATATACAAAGTTGTAAGGGGCGTTAAAAAATATCCCATATGTCTTCTTCTTTCCCTTCTACTCTTTCTTTGTCTTCTGCTTTTTCTTTTGCTTTTTCTTCTTCTCCTTCTCCTTCTTCTTCTTTTTCTTCTTCTACCCCTCCGCCTCTTTGACGTAAGAGATACTCTTGTTTGTTTATAACAAAGTACAATATTCTCCGCAGTTCCTTATCTCATTTTTGGTTGTCCTTGGTCTTCTTCTCTCCTTAACACGATTCCATCAAGACTTCTTAACTACTCTGTCCTCCATCGTCCTGTCGACGTGGTGGTTCCTAAGTGTTGCCTTTCTTTTACTCAGTCCGTTGTGTAAAAGCTGTGCCTACTAAACACAAAATGAGAGGGAGAAGCAGACCTACAGACACAGTCATAGTTAACTTTGGAACGACATATGTTCGGGAATTTTCCTGGAAAAAAACGTAATTTTTACGTGATCGAAGCTGAATTCTGAATGCAGTGATATTATTTCCAGAATATTTCCTTAACTATAATTATTGCTGATCCCCTAATAATAACATTGTTGTTTTGCCTTCAGTTACAAATGACTGTGATTATACCGTTTGTGTAATACAGTGGAACTTGGTTATTACGGCCTCGGCTGTTACGTCAACTCGGGTGTAGCGTTATTTTGTCATAAGTCCGGTCAAACTTATATCTTTAACATTATAAAAATTCCCGGTTTTAACGTCACTAAATATTGTACTACTCTGTTATAGCGTCAAAAATTTCTCAGATATTTTACTCTAAATTTCATATAAACGTATATATGTGCGCGTGCGCTACGCCCATGGCTACAGACATACATTGTATGCAAGAGATAAGAAAAACAGAAGACGATAGCAAAATGCTTTAGTAAAGCACAACTCGTACATGAAAATTTACCCGATGATGACGAAGACGACGACTTGCCGCTCTCGGAGTGGATTAAGAAATTCGACATAAATGAATTTGAAAATGAACTTGATTCCTATGCATCAGTGGATGACCAAGTAGAAACATTGCAAGTGTTGAGTGACACAGAAATTATCGCGGAAGTAAAAAACATAGAAGCAGAAGATAGTGTTGAAGAAGATGCTGAGTAAGAGGAGGATGCCGACATCGTTTGTCCGACAGTACAGGAAGCAATGAGAGCCGCCGAAACTCTTTCACGATTTTACTGCTTTAGAGAGACGTCTGACGACACGTTCAGTGCAGCGCAGCATCTCCACAGCACAACAGAAAGAATTTATTTTTCTGAAAGGAGCGTTCAAAAGAAAATTACGGATTACTTTCGACAGTAAGCCTAAATGTAAGTTACATGTACTTTCTTTTTGATCTTTTAAAATATTCTTCATGCTGTTTGTATAAATGAAAGGCAGTTTGTAAACTTTAGAATAAATATCACGAATAATGTTAATAATGCAAAGATCTTTTTTTTTATTTCTCCTTCCTTACTAGTGACTAAAAAGGGTCTTTTATAACTACTCTTTTATAACATCACTCGCACATAACTGGTCCCTTCAATGACGTTATAACCAAGTTCCACTGTATTACGTGCGCCTTAAAATCTGTTATTCGTTCTTTTTCCTCCTTTACGTATCCTTTCTCAACCCTATTTACGTTAATAATATTTTGAAAAACTAGAGATCAAGAAACTGGAACATTTACTCCTTAATCCCTTACTAGTATATTTCCTTTTCCTCGCTTATCTGCGGTGACTGTGAAAAAGAACTTGTCTTTTCACTTCTTTCCAAAAAGTCTACTCCATTCAAATGTGTCACTTTCTGAATATTTCTTCTTCGGCATATTTCTTAGATTTCTTCGGTATATTTACTTTTCCGCACTTCGTCATTCTCCTGTCGATCCTTTCAAGACCAAATCTCCCTTTGGCAATCTTATTTCTTTTTCAGTTATGTCATCTAATCGTTACAAAATGCTCATTTCTGTTACCATCCTTCATTTTCGTCCTCTTCCGGAAGATATCCTCAGGTTTACTCGTCTCTTTTCGTTTTTCTTCCACTCCTTAAAAAGCCGTCTCTTCAGTTGATGATCCTTTCCAATGAGACATTCCGTCGAATTCCGTGTTTTACTTTTTTTCTAACGTGACAGTTTGAAAAATAAGAGAACATACCTCACCAGCCATACCAAAACATCAATAACCCGTATTTAAACGACTCCTTTAAAATCTATTAACTTAAAGGGGAATCTACTATGTTTAATTCTTATCTTCCCATTATCTCAAAGTAGCTGACTTTCTCAATGGCTTTTTGCCATTTCCATGTTCTAGTTTTCTAAAGTTCGTTCACAGCACAATGATAAACGGATTATTGAAAATACCATCGGCCACCACAAAAGACACGTTGCTGACAGCAGGATACCCGTTTTGGAAGGAGTTTCTACCATTTCACAGTGAGGAATTGTTTAAAAATCCAGCACAAGACGCTTCACTAAGACAGTCAATTCAAGTTGGCCTCATGAATCCGATAAGCAAATCTCATTTCCGTCTACCAGTTCCAATGCGGTCACAAAACGATATATTCAATACGAACACAGGAACTTGGCGAATTATACTACTCTTGGTTATTAACTGAATAAATTAAATTGTAGACATTCATAAAATAGCGAATAAGAATTTTAAAAGTTTTGGTATCAGTTAACAATAGAACAACGAATGTAGAGCGATCAAGTATTAGACGGTTGAAGTTCTCTTCAGATATCTGCGCAAGAATGTTTCATTAACATTCGACGTACACGCATCTTATGAATTTTAATTACATGTGGCGCCGGATTTCAGTTTCTGCCGACGCTTTGTCTTAAATTTCGTCAACACTTACGCAATTCGTAAATTAAAAATGTATAATTTTGATTCCAGTGACGCACGACAGAGCGCGTTCCCATCACGATTACCGCGCCCTTATCCGCACAAATAACCGGAGAAAATACAAAAAGTTTGGCACTTTAGAAGATTAATCTCTCTCTCTCTCTCTCTCTCTCTCTCTCTCTCTCTCTCTCTCTCTCTCTCTCTCTCTCTCTCTCTCTCTCTCTCTCTCTCACACACACACACACACACACATACACACACACTCACTCACACACACACACTCACTCAGACACACACACTCTCTCTCTCTAACACACACACACACACACACACACACACACACACAAGCAAGTAATTGCAACACTAACCATGTCGTTGCATAGTTGTATTCTTTTTCCTATACGCCTAAATTCAATAAATTTATTATATTTTCTTATTTTTCTGTAGTATATGTTTTCTATTAATAAACTGATTACTGAGCGACTTCAAACTGCGGTTTTTAAATCATACACACATTACTGCAAGTGTTGCGTGTGTAACTATGGTAGTTACAGCGATTTCATAATTTACTAACACTAGAATTAATTAAGAATAGGATACGAGAATACTAACGTCTACTGAACACACTTTTAATTAGTTTTTATACCAAAATGTGTTACCGAACAAAAGTAACGACTATTTTGACATTCAATCGCTAGTCTGGTTAATACTCAGCAACCTACTGATGGATACTTGATATTTGTTACGACGTACGTCAAGAGCCCACGGACGGTTTGTCATTCCTAGAAGGCACTTGCAAAACTGTTTTGAAATGCAACACTATGAAAAATAATTGGAAATGGAAAAACTAAGCGATACACAACAAACTACTTAGTCATAACAACATTAGCGTAATTAATCAATCAAATCATGTAAGAGTATATAATATTTGTTTAAAAATAGATTATTTTTTACTCTGTGTCTACGCTTAGTATTGCAGAGGTTCTGCCCATCTAACCGCCAACTTGGGGTCATCCGTCCAACACATGTGACGCTTCACTTCACAAAGTGAGCGGATTACCAAACACCGGAAATGAGGAAAATAACACTTAACAATAATAATAATGTAAGTTTACTTGTTTTGCTACAATTTTAATGATTCAGGAGAGGCAGAATAGGTAACAGCTTGAAGCGAACAACAACAAGGGAGGTAGTGTGACTAGACCTTCAGGCATCTTCAGCTAGCATTGGTTGTACACGAGGTTTCATTTGTGTAGGCTGAGTCGGCATTTTGCCTGCAAACTGAAAAACGCCCATTGATTTTAGTTACAGAGTTGTTCAGTAATTGAACCCGGATCCTCTAGGCTAAGTCGACCCAGCGGTTACTAAGCACCCTTAATAACACTTACAACTTACGTTTATTCTTACATACCTCATCTCTGATGTACTAAATCAGAGTAAAAGGAAGATAAATATCAATAAATACGACAGAGAATATGAAGTTTAATTAGTTTTTAACTAACATAAATTTTACTGCCCTAAACAAGGGGCAGGGTTTTTTCTCTTTTTCGATTCAGAAGAATTTTTCTGTTTTTCAGAAAACATCGACTTACATTTCTGAATGTAAATGTAGATAATAAAATCATATCGCGTACCACAGACCTGAAAATTTACTGGATCTTACTAATTTATTATAATTAATTATTATTTATTAATTTGTAACTTATTAATTTGATACGTAAGCTACATAGCAAAGAGCTCACAGTTCCACAAACGGGTGCGATCGAAGATTGACCTGTTGCAAGAGCGACGTCACAAAGCTACGCAAAGACGTACGCTGCAATACGCTTAATCTCTTGGCTGTAACAACAATATGCCACGAACCATCATTAAGAATTTTAAACGGTGATTTGATTGACTAAGCAATCATTTCTAACCCTGTGCCTTATTAAAAGGGATAATTAGCAGACATGTGGTTACGGGGCATGGTTTCAATCTAGGGTACGATACTCGGTCGCATCATAGAATTAAGGTGCCTTTTTCAGTCTCCAGGTCGACTTAGCCTTGAATTTAGAGTTGAATCTGAAGATACATGAGCTATTGAAGGATGAGGACATTGTAAGATTCGCAAAGGCTCAACGAATACAATGGCTAGGTTACCTAGATCGGATGGATAATAGCGTATGCCAAAGAAAAGCATACGCTTTTCCTAAGGGAACAAGTCTATAAAAGCAGAAATAGGGGCTGCCGACCTAGCATAAGACGGTTGGATGATATGGTGGAAGATCTAAGAAGAATTTATGTGAGGGATTACACACTGAGATGGCAATGGGTAGGAGACATTGGAGAAGATTGGGGTTGGAAGCCAGGGCTCACGTTGGGCTGTATGCTAAAGAAGAAGAAGAAAGAAGAGGTTGACTTAGCCTGTGAAAATGAGTACCTTGAAAAACATCCTGGGGTAATAATGGGGATCTACAGCGTAGTACTGGCCACACTACCTTCCTTGTATTTCGAACGGCTTACATAAGGCAGTCTACCCTGCCTAATTCCTAGACTGGTTTATGTGGTAAAAAAGGGGCCATTACTACGGTATTATATATAGGACTAATGGTGACAAGTAGAAATTGGCCGATATACATATAACAGGTATTTTGGAACAACATTTCTGTGGAACGGATATAACAGTGACTGAAAAGTTGAAATATCTGTTCCAAGTCAACGATAACTGAAAACTGAAAAGTCGAAATACCCGTTCTGATTACTCGCGGCCGCGCGGTTCCGAGTCGCGGGACCCCCTTACGTAACTAACGAGTGCACGAGTACAAAGTCACCAGATTCAGAATATCTCTATGCCAAAAGAGACGAAGCTGTTTTTAATAAATGAAGAAAAATGCATGCTGATGTTACATTTATTCTCGTGTGTTATGCAGATATATAATACAGATTATAATAACAAATTATATAATATACTAGTCACCAAATTGGTAAATTTTGAAAAAGCGAATTATATTGTATTATAACCTATATTTCGGAATTCGGAGATGATTGTAACTTCACTGCACATCTCACGTAGATTTTCTTGACATTCTTTGTTGTGCTATTACGTGCACTTTAAATTTCAGTGCCTGACTTTCGCAACTGATTCTACAATGGAATCAATAATTTAATATTATGTCTATGTCAATTTGTTTATTCCTAGTGAAAACTTAAATTAGTATTCCCAAAGCGAGATAGGCCTATAAATTCTCTTGTTTCTTATTGTCTTAATAAAATCGCAGTGTAAAGTAACAATACTGTCTCGTACCAAATTATATAATACAGACACATGTATAAGTAGGCATATATAATAACGGGAATTTGTACGTGTTATTTTTTTACTTCCATGTTCCTTAAGGAAATGGAAGTATGGTGATGGCAAAAAAATCGTGTTCGAGATTATTGCAGATTCTGATTGTACTACACTCAAAACATGAAAAATATCGGTATGGAGAACCATACATGACTTCCATGTTATAGGCCTAAGATTTATATTTAAAATCATTTACGAAATGAAATGTTTCCATAGAAACTACTTCTTTCCACTTATTGCTTCGGCCTTGACCACAGTACTGTGGTCACTAACGTATACCACCACACGTTATCGCACTCGATTTTCACTGATGATGGCAGTCCACGGCACTGCCGAAGCGTCTGGTTTTGCAGAAAAAAACATTGGACTACGGCCAAACAGCCCGGGAAGGAATTTTAACAACAAACTATTACTTTGTTGCCGATAACGTAGTACACATATAAAAATTATCCCCTCCCCCTTCAACTATAATTTTCATTTATAGAAAATTACCCCCACCCCGTTTAACTAGCCTCTTCATTTATAGATATTTCATCTACGTTTCTACAGTGGATTATTAAGATCTTATCAGGATACTTTATTTATCAAAATTAAGTACTTTGCTCTTGTTACAACAAAAAATGTTTCTGGTAAACTGCCCTTTCCCCGTAACCGATCTTCACCAAAACCAATAGGCCTTGAATCTTCTACAGCTCAGGCACATATGTAAAAAATTATTTGATTCTGTTTGAATTTACGGCAGTTATCGTTCGTCATGAAAAAATATCTCTTGTTACAACATAAAATGTTGCAGGTAAACTACCCCTCCCCTTAACCGATCTTCACCAATATCAACAGCCCTTGAGGTCTCTTCAATTTATGGAAGCATGCAAAACCGTATTTGATTATGTTTGAATTTACGGCAGTTATCGTTCATCATAGGAAAAATTAACCTTGTTATCACATAAAATGTTGCAGGTAAACTACCCCTTTATCTTAACTGATCTTCACCAAAATCAATATAACTTGAGTTCCCTAGAATTCAGGGACGCATGCAAAACATTGATTGATTCTGTTTGAATGTGCGGCAGTTATCGTTCGTCATAGAAATTATTACTCTCGTTAAAACATTAAAGGTGGCCGGTAAACTACCCCTTTCCCTTAACTGAGCTTCACCAAAATCAATAGGCCTTCAGTTCCTTACAAGGGAAGGTACAGTTCCTCAGAAAGGTTAAGGAAAAGGGGTAGTTTACCTGCCACCTTTAATGTTTTAACAAGAGTAATTGTTTCTATGACGAACGATAACTGCCGCACATTCAAACAGAATCAAATAATGTTTTGCATACATCCCTGAATTGTAGAGCACTCAAGACCTATTGATTTTGGTGAAGATCAGTTAAGAGAAAGGGGTAGTTTACCTGCAACGTTTTATGTGATAACAAGGTTAATTTTTTCTATGACGAACGATAACTGCCGTACATTTAAACATAATCAAATAAGTTTACGCATACATCCCTAAATTGTAGAGAACTCAAGGTCTATTGATTTTGGTGAAGATTGGTTTAGGAAAGGGGTAGTTTACCTGCAACATTTTATGTTGTAACAAGAGAAATTTTTTCATGACGAACGAAAACTGCCGTAAATTCAAACAGAATCAAATAATATTTTACATATGTGCCTGATTTGTAGAAGACTCAAGGTTTATTGATTTTTGTGAAAATCGGTTACGGGGAAAGGGCAGTTTACCAGAAACATTGTTTGTTGTAACAAGAGTAAAGTACTTAATTTTGATAAATAAAGTATCCTGATAATAAGATCTTAATAATCCACTGTAGAAACGTAGATGAAATATCTATAAATGAAGAGGCTAGTTGAACGGGGTGGAGGTAATTTTCTATAAATGAAAATTATAGTTGAAGGGGGAGGGGATAATTTTTATATGTGTACTACGTTATCGGCAACAAAGTAATAGTTTGTTGTTAAAATTCCTTCCCGGGCTGTTTGGCCGTAGTCCAATGTTTTCTGCAAAACCAGACGTTTCGCCAGTGCCGTGGACTGCCATCATCAGTGAAAATCGAGTGCGATAACGTGTGGTGGTATACGTTAGTGACCACAGTACTGTGGTTAAGGCTGAAGCAATAAGTGGAAAGATGTAGTTTCGATGGAAACATTTCATTCGTAAATAATTTTACATATAAATCTTAGAACATGGAAGTCATGTATGGTTCTCCATACCGATATTTTGGAACGGTTTTGTTCGTACCTGTTATTTTCAAATATTAGTTTAGCACACCTCTAGTGACAAGTACTGTAGATTGTAATCAGTAAGCTTACAAAGATTATGTAATCAATATTTCCCATTATATAGCAGTCATTAATATTATTGGTAAAGTTCAGCTTGATATAGCAGACAAATTATACTTACAAATTTTCTATAATTATGACGATACTAACTTGAACTGTGATAAATTTTGGAACTGGCCCGTTTATGGGTACTCGCAGTACATTTTCGATGTTTTTAATATGCGATTGAATCGATATATTACGATGTGAAGAAGAAGAAGTGTAGTAATTGTAAATTGTTCTAATTCTTAATGTCAAGCAAAAATACGTTTTGCTTTCATTTGGGAGGTTAGGCGACAATGTTTTTGAATTTTTAGTTTACTGCTGAAATAGGCAATACAAGCCATAGTTGGGAAAACACATGACTTTTAATGTGTATATACAATGCTTATAGCAGAGTAACACTTAAAATAAAGAACCTAACGTTTTTACGTTGACAAATTAACAAAACTACAACAGCAAATGTAAACTGAAAAATATAAATATTTATGTCCTTAAATTCGTAGTGTCCGTCAATTAATGAATTTTTCAGTGAAGGATTTGTGAGGATCGGTCACCTTATTTGTGTCGACGTTTCGACAATGTTTATTGCCATCATCAGGACCTGTGTATGAATACAAAAGAAATGTCAAACACAACAGAACAATTATTTGGGTGAACGTGTTTGTGTATGTGAGTGTGTGTGCGTGCGTATGTATGTATCATTGTATATGTGAAGGAGTTGAGATAGTTTGTTTACATCTTTAAATGTTTTCTTTAAGACAACGAGAAAAAGCAATAATCAACGATTAGATATTAGATTGGTACAGAAAACGTTTATACATATACAAGTCAACATTATACTATTCTATATTATTGATTTAATAATTAATTAAAAAATACCATTACATTATAGTAATTTAAATTGTAATAATGTATAAATTAAGTTCTGTGCGATATTATAATTTTCTCGTTGTCTTAAAGAAAACATTTGAAGATGTAAACAAACTGTCTCAACTCCTTCACATATACAATGATACATACATACGCACACACACTCACATACACAAACACGTTCACCCAAATAATTGTTCTGTTGTGTTTGACATTTCTTTTGTGTTCATACACAGGTCCTGATGATGACAATAAACGTTGTCGAAACGTCGACACAAATAAGTTAAAATTTGTGTTATATTTTTGACCGATCTTCACAAACCCTTCACTGAAAAATAAATATTTATGGTTAATGTAATAAACAAAAAACAATGTATTAAGGAATGGCAATATAGGCTCTACATATTGTACATAATGGACGTTTCTTTTTGGTTGGCCACAAAACGAGTAGGCTACTTGTTGGAAAACGAATATTACCGTAAAAACAAGTTCTGATACCAAAAAAGTGACATGCACAGTAATAGGCAAGGGGTGGCCCTTGAGCCACCCCGCCTTATTTTCGAATTTGGTGGCTTTTCAATGATCTATTCACAGAACGAGTATTAGTGAAAAAACGAGTACTACTGGAAAAACGAGTTCTACTGAAAAACCGAGTTCTGCCACAAAAAGGAATATAACTTACGTATAGTAATTGGCAAGGGGTGCCCTTACTTCGAGTTTTCGTAGTTTTTGCAAAAAAACGAGTTTTAAAATTACAGATGTATTGGTTTCCATGTGTAATTTCAGTTTCCATGTGTAATATATCATGGCCGACGATATATTACTGCTACAAATATTTTCCATTAAAAAATGTTTACGCAAACAAACCAATTGCAATCCCCAGCCAACTATATTGCAACATACGAAATTAAAATTTGTATAATTTTTTCACCTACATACAATTATATACCATATTCACTACATATCGAAGCCAAAAATCGCATAATCGAAATACCGAAAATGACTGCGGGTACGCACATTGGGACAGTATCTATATTGTATATATAGGCCTATTTATTAATACCTATGTTACTTCAATGAAATCTCGACCCGCCTAGGTGAAGTGTTCGCCATGTGATAACAAAGGTAAATTCTTGTTGTACGTTTTCTTCCAGAACGACTATTAAGTAACTGTTAACGAACGAAACTTAGCTACGATGTCAAAGAACTTATCAACACACTAGCAGATCAATCATGCTAACAATCGACTGTCAGACAGCTGATTAACTCAACGCAGCTGTTGAACGAAAACAAACGTTTAACCAAAAATAAAAATCCTTTCGTGTGTGGCTTTTAATTTTTTTATATACAAACACAACAAATATTATACACTTGTTACGATTATGTAACAGGTCAAAACAAAGAGTTAATGTAGTTTAAAAAAAATTGTTTATATTCTATTACAAGGCTAGGTGCGGCGTGAAAGTGCTTGATAATTGAGCAGGCCGTGTACGTAATGTGAGACAAGTCTGCGGCCGGACCGCTTCTTGTCAACGTCGGCTGCAGTGACTAATTCCTTCGGCTTATCGAGCTTCATGCACTCCGTGACACACACACATACAAGATAAAAGCGCCAAGTAATTAACGACACGGTAAAACATATGGGTAGTTAACGTGACCCATTTAACGCTACGATAAGCGTTTACAATCCGTAACGATCTTGAAATGCTACTTCAAGACAAGCTGACCTTGCAGGAAAGTGAATTAAAAAAAAAAAAAAAGAAAGACAGGAAGAACACGAATTCCACCCGACCGACCAAGTATGTCTTGTACACAATTATTTACTTTAGTATCGTGTAACTTTAATATAAACTTACAAAAAGCACTTGTAGTTTTAGCAAGTAGGCTATAAATAATTTATGAACTACTATTTTGCTAAGTAGCCTATATATGAAGGCACAAATAACTTTTATACCTTTCAAAATAATATTAAAAAAAAATAGCCTCGCCGAGTGAAATAACTGTCAAAGTTGTATGAGAAATTAATTTTGTGAACATACCAGTGTTTTGTTTTTCCACATTATATTACAACGATCACCGTTAGATTATTTTACATTATTTTACAACGTTGCCTAACGAGGTGCAGGTTAATACTGTCGCGAAACTTTCATGGAAATAAAATCATTAATCGTAGTTTCATAACAACACGTATATGTAACAAGGCTTACCATAAACTGTTTTACCGTTTCAGTTACTTCTGAGGAATTTATCCTGTAGAAATACAAATGTTGGCATTTCACGCGGTTGCAAATCAAAGTGAAATTCCGACTGAAAAACATGCACAGACTGTGTGTACAACCAACGGAAAGTAATTCGTTTGTTGGAAACATAATAAAAAAAAGTGATCAAAAAAATTATAATTACATCGATTTTGTCACGAGAAAGAGGCCTTCCTGCTACGTTGATAAGTGTGAAACATTTATTTCGAAGTCGCTTGGTATAGGCCTACTGGCGTCATGTTTTTACATCGTATTTATTTAGACATACTTTACACACACACACACACACACACACACACACACACAGTTTTATTAATTTTTTTTATTTTACAGACACGGGACAATGCAATTAAAAAACAGTATGTTCACTCCGCACTTGTGAGTGACTAAACAAATAATTGGTGTGTTACAATGCTGTAATGTTATTTATGAAAGTCGCCATTAGTTTCTAAGCACACCAGCAAAACCACAAATTTCTGAGTGGCTGTTAATTAATTAATTCGGAATTAACACAGTCTCTCTAGACATTTGTAATGTTGTCAGTTTTATGCTTCCAAAACTTACTTTTTAAGCTTTCCTATGTTCTGTTTATCGGGTATTTCTTGACGTACCGTTTTGAATTTCTCAAGTCGAAAAATAACTAAATACGACTTTGTATGACTATGATGTGAATACACAGACATCAAATTGTAATTGTAATTGTAATATATTCGTAAATACTATAGTATTTATTCTTTTAAAGTTTTCCTGCATTAATTTATAAGACACTTCGTTATAAATCTGATGGTTTGACTGTTTTCTTTCCTTCCTTCCTTCGTAACAAAAAAGGACACTTTCGAAACGGTTATATTGCCAACTCCGTTCACTCAGCGTAAGTAGGATAATCAAAAACATTTGAATTGGTTATAGAGTGGAATTACTCAGGTTTATAGACTCTCCTCATTCTAAACGACGTAAGTATCGTATTAGTTACTAAGGTTACCAGCATAGAACACAAAACAATAATTAATAATATGAATTATGAATTGTTTTGTTTTCAGCTATTTAAGGTTTACTGTTGTCAGTACCCAAATCATTTAAAATCTACCTTATTCTGGATAAAATGAAATGACCAGTCGTTCATGCTACGATTACATTTATGAAATACGGTTACTGAAATAATATAATTATATATTACATGTTATGACTTTTATATATGTTTTTTCATCATAACATTCCAATTACGTACCATGGAGTGGAGCTTGAGATGATGATACGACATATATAACCGGAAATGCACTAAACTACGATATGTTTTCTTGTTGGCTACCCTGGTTACAGCGAATCTGTTCGTGGGTTCGCTACCGAAAATGTATGAAATTATATCCACACTGTCAACCGTCCTTCTGTGCCAGAGAATCGTTCTCGTATTTTTGAACGATAGAAGCAACTTGTCAGTAAAACTTATTTTAAATTTTAAAACTTATATCAAATAAATTTTCGTAAAGCTTAGCACACATGTCCATAATCTACCCCACAGATCCCTATTGTTTTTGAGATTGATCCCCCCTCCAAAAAAAATTGTGGGCAGGGGACAAAAATGCGAAGGATCAAAATTTCGAAAAAAATATCAGAAATCTATATGGAAGTATCAAATTACAGACAATTTTTACCGGAATGTCAATAAAGTAATGACTTTCGAAAACTTCAAAATTTTAGTACGTGAAGACACACGGAGTGAATCTAAAGTTTTTAAAAATTTACAAACCCACGCCTAATATCCATGGCTACTAAATTAAAGAGCATTTTAACCAAAGTCTGAATGTAGTTCGGTTAGGGAAATTTCAAAATTTTAGAAGGTCATTAACCCAAAAAAAAGGTCAAAATTTTGAAAAACTTAAACTGCATGCCGGATACAAACAGAGTAAAGAAAATTTTAATTCAAATCCAAATAATCTGACTAATATCTGTCACAGGTGTTGCAAATTTTGGACGTATGTTTGTAAAAGAAACTTTACATATTGTCAGTTATGTAAGTTTGTGAAAAGTATCAGATATGGAAACATACATAAACGTATTTGTCTAAATGGACTAAAAGGACAAAATTATTTGTCATTTACACATTATGGTTATAAATTTAATTTAAAAATAATAAATTCATTAATCTGACTTTGCCTAACTTTGTGTTTGGTTTAAAATAGCGAGCGAGTTATGCAGCTCAGGAGGAAGCTTACTTGTATATAGCATTGTCAAAACATGCGTAACCTGAAGCTCAAAATCACGTCTGTCACTCTGTAGAAGACAGAAAAGCATTAAATGCCTTGGGGAGTCTGTGCGCGCACGCATTTACGTGCAACGGTACGCGAGTCAGCTAGCAAATATTACAGTTATGTGACAGCACTCAATGAAAACACGATTGGAATGTATGTACGTATCGTTTCTCAGACCCGAAGAAAAGTGGATGTACAGTATTTTGTGGGCGGACCAATAAGAAAATCGAGCGTTACATTCCTATATACTCGTATATATTAATCACCACTACTGATGAGATAAGGTTGGATTCACGTGCTGTGCAGAAAAGAGAAGTTCTCCTAGCTTGTGTGTGCGGTAATTATTTCTATGCGTGTAACTTATTTACATCATAAAACAAACAAACGATGTGTCAGAATATCAATGTTTAGTGTTTTGATCCAGACGATCTGTTTGCGTAAGCGTGTGCACGACTCGACTGCAACAACAGCTTCAGAACAACGGTACAAATAGTGGCGTTCTAAAATACGAGTTTCCATTTTAACAGCGAATCGATTCTTCTTTCGTGCGACTCAGTTCCGCACAAATAACCGCTCCTACTCGTTACGTGAGCCATAAGTTTATATATACTGCTTACACAGACAGACAAACCACATGTAAACACCCGGTTGAATACTAACGAAGACGGTTAGACGCAGAAGAATAAATTTGCAAATTTTCAAGGACGCCAGTTTCACTATTAGTACATGACATTTTTTCACCAGTTGACTTGCGTGGTCTGAATTTTTAATAACAAAAAAGTTTTTTCGATTGATATCGTTGTACAACGCTGCCAAATGTTTCGCCCGTTCTATAACGTAGAATAAAGTCTTAGCTTTGTCAGAGTAGGCGACACGTGAATTCTAATACGAGAAAACGTGACTGTCAACCGAAAAAAGTAATGTTTTAAAAGGGCTGTACACGAAAATGTTAACACAATAGAAACTGTATTCCTACTCACCAAAAGTATGGATAAAAGCATTAATGTAAACACACATGTGATATCATTTCCTTTATTCCTTCCAAGACTTTAGAGTTACATAAAATTTAACATTTTTCAGGTTTAATGAATTTTCTGTCTTGGTTGTCTACATTTTTCGAATTAGATCTTTTTTTATCTTCTTCCCAAAACTTCGACTTTGATCTTTTTTTATTATTAATATTATTATTTATTTATTTTCTCTTTCGTAATTACATAGTTGCCAGGATTTACCTATTAGGCCTACCTAAGGCAAATATTACGTGCGCATACGAAAAGCAGAAACAATGAAACAATGTTGTCTTACCATTATTAACATTGCTTGATCAAGGTTTAAACATTTTCAGACACTGTTCACCGTTCCAAATACAGCTGCTTTCTGAATGGTACGAAAATGGCGTTCGTGCAGTTGTAGGCTTAATGTTTTCTTTACATCCTGCCAATACTTTGTGACTAAACCTTTCGCAGATACTTTAACTGGAATTGCTTCAAATTCTCGCAACTTAACACATAACTTAACCGTTCAGTTCGACAACCAACGGTTTGTATTTTCTTTCATTTTCAGCAACCGTCGACACAATCTTGTTACGCGTGGCGACAGCAGCATCAATAATCATTTCTTTCCAAGCGGTTTTATCAAACAGAACGATATCAGATCTGTTACGCTTCGACCACCCTGTCAGTGATGAACATACCGTCGCGTTAGATCCGTGCTTGTTCGTTGTTGATTTCTTGTTCAGGGTTAAATTTTTACTACGGTTGCTCAGCCCCTAAAAGTCGGTATCTTTTCACAATGGTTGACAAATTGTTATTTTTTTCTATTCATAGGGCCACTGTGGACTACGTTCATGTCGGCTACTTCTTTCCTTCCTTCTTCCGTCTCTAGCACCCCTCCTTCTTTCCTCCGTCCAAACGGCACCCGTTTTCTTTTTGGACTTTGCCTAGAAATCTGCAGTCATGTAACTTCTTCCTGAGTGGTAAACGTTCTTTGATGTCTTAGATAATTTTGAGTTCTTCTATATCTTTGACGGTTTCTTTAATCCGTGTATTAGCCATATTTAAATTTTTCCAAGGCAGCTGTTAGTCTACTGGGATTCATTCTTTGAAGGTATCCATAAAAAGTAATTCTTTACCTAACTGTGTCTGAAATTTTCTCAGTATGTCTGTAAAGTTCATTGACGTATTGTTCTCCAACTTTAATTAGTCCCAATATTTTCCTTATTATTCTTATTTCGGCGATTCCCAATTCTTCCATAATCGTTTTCTTGTTCAGAGTTAGACATTCCACAGCATAAAGTGCTTCTGCTCGAATTACCGTTGCACAATGTCTGAGTTTATCATTAATGGACATTGATTTCCAGATGCCGTTGGTTAACCGGTCTTCTTTTGCTGAGACGTTTTGCTCAATTACTTCTCCTAGATACTTGACTTTGTCGGTTCTGTTAATTTGACCATAAACATATAGTTGTCACTTTCTTAGGTATTATTAATATTATTTTCATTATTATGTTGTTGTTGTTGAAATTATTATTATTATCGTTATTATTATTACAAGTGCCGATTTTTGAGGCAGATGAGACGATATCAAACTGCTTTTGAGGGATCAATGGAAGGAGAGAAGACCCGCAAAAGAGGAGAAGACTGAAACTATTAGATAACACACATTGTAGGGTATATATGAAAAGATGAATGCTTCAGTCTGGAACAGAAATAAATGGAGACGTCGATGGCGCCTGGGACCTCTGGCACGGCGGAACATCAAACGATGATGATGACTACTCCACACTCAAGTATCAGCCTGATTACTGGCACTGGAGCTCACGGTATTTCGACAAAATCAAGTCGAACGGAATTTCAGTTATCTCTGATTCAGTTTTTTGTTTTTAATGACATGTCTTCTTCAGCTTGGCAGCATTACGAAACACTAAAACTCCGATCATCAACGATCTCGCCGTTCTTTAGTTTGTGACCTCTCGTGCGCGATGTTCGCAAAAAGCCTCCTCTTATAAAGTGTTTACCAAAACGTAACAGGTGCCGTTATGACCATCACCGATTACGTATTAATGTTCCTATACAATACAATGTTACGATATTAACGTTGTATATACTGCAGCAGTGATTTCCAACTGACGGCCTGCGACTTTATCTTAGAAAACATATTTAATAATTACTCTATTTGTTTTAATAGGTAAACGAATAATAAAGTACTATTTTAACTTTATATTTAAAGTTAAGACTGAGTGGTCTTCCAGGAGAAACTTATGAAAAACTGATTCACTGATTAACAAATAAACGTACATTATACTTTACTTTATTTGTTTAATGGAATATGTATTTACACCACTCCTCTTTTATTTTCATCTTATTACAAGATCCAGTCTACTTTCTTCCATCACTCGGCTAGACAAAACAGACACGCTTGTCCTGTTTCATCCGTAATCAGTCGCGTATGCTATTCAAAGTAACGTGTCTTAAACTCGATGTGGACGTTCCTACTTTAGTTGGCCGCAGCAGAACGATCTCCGTTTCACATCGAAGATTTTATGTACATGTACCGGTACAATGTTTACTATCTTTTTTATGTCTTCAACAAATTATACTGACATAATAAAGAGTGTACCGTTAAAAATATGTAGTAAGATATGTTAATGAGTAAATTATCTCTTATACTTATTTACAAATTCTAAATATGATGCGGCCCGCAGGTAGGCTCCTGGGTTTAATTGTGACCCTCAGGCGCTTCTAAAGTTGGAAAGCATTGTACAGAACTAGAATACCAGTATACTACGTTGCTACACTGTGTGACAATGGGCGTGATACGATTAGCCACGTGACTACGACAGAAGCCACGTGGTCAGGTGCAGTACACGCTCCTGTTTTACGTGAAAAACGAATAACAAACATATTGTACACAGCGGGTGATACCTTTTGTGCAGCATCCAAATCAACACCCAGTAATGGATTATTCTTTCCGTACCTGCACGTGCGCAGTAGGTTGCATTTATTTGCATTAAACGCGATAGACTACATGTGGAAATTTCATGACGCGGAATCCGATTTGCACGCCCGAGTTATCGTGAGAGCAAACTCTTGTTGACAAATACAATCAAATAAATAATATAATATGTTAAATTTTTAATTAGCTAAGTACTTTTTATTGATGTATTAATTAACGAACTTTAGAAACACTGTTAAGATGTGTTATCTTAACATCTTAATGTTACTTAATAAATATCTTAACATTATTCAGTTACATCTACATGGTGGACAGTCGTTGAAACGTGAAAGGAAAATATATGAAAAAAAAGAAGTCCGACTTCTTTCAAAACATTATTCCTCATAATGACAAGAATTTAAACTGAGAAATACCTAAAATGTTTAATACTTTATTACATTAACAAAACAAACAAAAATTCTTGTTGAAAACTTTTAACTTTTTGTTTATTTATTGTGGATTTTTTATTGTGCAAGAGTTAATTTTATTGGCTTTTAGGTACGTTTCGTTAGATAAATGTCTATCGTTTCGAACAGATAAAGGAACATAAAAAATAATAAATACTTGCATATCACAAAAAATACTAAATTTTACACCCACATATAATCAAATTATAATTACTTCTCCAAGATTTTTTAGAGTCTTAACCTGATGCACGTTTCACAGAATATATCTGTATCTTCAGAGGTTTCTAAGTGAATTCAAACGATAAAAAATAAGAACAATCTATCTACTTACAGAAATAATTATAATTTGATATTATATACAAATTATTAAAAAATCCTGCAAGAAACTCAGGATATATATAAATAGTTAATGTATATAATATTAACTATTTATTCTTATTTAGTTGATAATAAAATATAAAATCTGGTTCAAAACAAATAAATAAACAAATATGTTTGGTTCAACATAAACAAATAGGCAAGACAAACAACATTCATCAT
Organism: Magicicada septendecula; assembly: GCA_034769895.1. Lineage (NCBI taxonomy): Eukaryota > Metazoa > Arthropoda > Insecta > Hemiptera > Cicadidae > Magicicada > Magicicada septendecula. Next base: position 165,702,652 of record CM068371.1, on the reverse strand, counting down.
TCATAATCGTTACGGTCTTTTCAGTCCATTTTTCACTGTAATCGTTCGCTGGATTGAAGTTACAGCAATTAAACAGTGTTAGCCAATTACTGACGAATGTACGAGAGTCTTATTGTTACAGACGAATGAATAGAATCAAAACAATAGTTATCGTTTGTCATTAGTGTCAGCAGGTAACAAACAACATCCGTGAAGCAAAAGGCACACGGCATGTCGTTGAACCTGAGAACAGGTGTAGCCGAATGAATGACATTCACTCACCCCTTCTGCTTCTCCAGTAGTACCTCCAGAGAATGTAGGCTATCACGAGTAAGGCGATAACAATGATGATGGTGAACAGGACGGCACCGACAATGCTGCCGGCCGTGTAGCATTCCTCAGCGGTGGACTGGGCGGCCGCTGCGGAGACCACGAGACCGACCGCCGCCAGATGATGGTTCCAAAACATCGCTCGGTACAACTTATCTCACCATTTGAATGAAAACTATTTGAGTTACGTCTCCGTTCACCGGATCAGCACTGAACGTTAAAACCTACGAATATCATGACGTAAAAATGCAAAAATCTTAAATTCGTTACAAACTCGGTCAGAACTAGAATCGCGAATTTCGTATCGGTCGTATTTGTATAACACAGTTCGACTGTTTTTATCATAAATTTAGAATATAAAGAAATACTGTTACTCGATCACTGTATAAATTATCGATAAACTGATTTCTTTGAACAACAAACAACACTCAACACTGAACGAAAAATAAAATTATAACATCACGTTAAACTTAGTTACTGATTTTTTTTAAATGCGGATTCATAACAAATCACAAAACAAAAACCAAAATAAACAGTACACTGTCGCCGAATTCATGTTTGGCGTAGTAAAAGGCAGATGAAGTTAGCGCCGCAGACCCGACTCACCTGTTGAATCAAACAAGACAAACGCGCGCTCTAACTGAATTCCTCGGCAAACTCGACTGTAGGCCGAGGCAACGTTACACGAGGCGCAGACCGCCCACTGTAATGTCAGCACTGGGCTACCGGCACTGCAGCCTGTGACACACTCTACAACCCTCCAAGGTCGAATGAGAGAGAGGTAAACTTACCTGTTTTTTGTAAAGTTTGTGGGGGAGGGGGACAAATAATCTGGGCACAGTATTTAAACTGCAAATTCTGTGTTGAACACCAGTAGCCCTATACCTCTAACTAAAATGTATTAATATGAAGCAGTTTCTAATTTAATTCGCCATTACCTGCTTTCCAACAAGACTTAACTGGCGCTGCTGCTATTACTTTTTCAGTTAATGTATTCTCATAGTCTAGTCAGTGTTCAAGCATATCTTCCATGATTTATGCTCCATAAAACTCTTTTAAACCTATTATTTTCCACAGGTTATTGCAGATTCAATAGCCAAGAGATTCAATTACCTGTAAATTATGTATGCATAAATAAAGAACCTTTCATTTCTGTTAGCAGGTCATTATTCGGTAATATCTACATGGTGCATAGTTGTTCAAACATGAAAGGAAAGTATAAGTAGGCCTATAATTAATTTATTCCGATACTATTATATATTTTACAAAATTTAGCATTCTCAACAGCCTGTAATAGTTCTAAAATTAAGAAATAAAGGTTATTAAACAGTAAGAAAAATAGTTTACTTATAGTCTTTCAGGGTAGGGTTTCTTATTGACAAAGTTTTTTGTAGGTTTGATTCAGAATATTCATGTAAAAATTCAGAATTACTTTTCTCTTCATAATTCTAGAATTAACAAAATTATATATATACACTTAATTCAACAAAGTCTGAAACTAATGTCCTTTCACCCATAATTCTTTCTCATGAGTTGAACTGTACAGCTTTCATTAAAAAAAAGGGAGAGAGCATGGTGTATCATATTTAAGTCTATTAGTGGTTTCTTAACATATTTCTGACTCCTTTATTGGTAATTTTTATGTTCTATGAGAATATAATATATTTGCTATTCATAACCATTACTAACTGGATTTTTTATTTCCACTTCTGTTTTCATATTAGATTCTATTTTACAAAATATAAAAGGCAAATTTAAAACCCTGGTACACTGATTTTTTGATTTTTTTTTTTTTTTAATTTACAACTGACCATTCCGACCATTTAAAGTGGAAAATTGCAACATGCCTTTAACAACATGCGTGTGTAAAAATGATAACTGTGCTAAGTTATTTTAACAAATCCTGCATATTTACCTTAACTAGCACAAAACAATTGTTTTATTAGCAAGTATGAAAATTGTATGGTCTGTTGCACATTTCTCAGAATCAATTTTTACACTGGACAGAGACTAAATATTGTACAAAGAAAATACAACCACTCTCTAATGTAGAAATGAATGTGAGTTAAAATGCGCATTAGACAATATAAGTTTTTTACTTACAAATAACACATCAATTTTTGTGATATTACAATATAACTGCAAGAACGCAATATTAAGTTTATTTAATAGCGTGTTTCTTTTATATAAAAAAAGGTGAATACCATTTGGTATCAAATTACAGAGCTATACCATTTCTCAATTAAAAAACACCTTCTCAAGTTTGATTTTAAGATTATATTAAACTTAAACTGAATAAATAAATAAATATTTATGTTCTTAAATATTTCATATTTAGTAAATTTTGTAAAATGTATTCTAATAACAGTACTTACCAGTACTTTGTAAAAATTCAATTAAGAGACAACTAAGACACAAAATTTAAATATTGTTTTCAGCAGAAATTGATTTGTTTACTCTTTTCTTTTATAAGGTATAATATATAAGGTAAAATAAAAAATGTCAGTTAGGACTACCTTCTACAATTGAAAAAGTCAATGAAAGGTCTTTGCATCACACAGATCCACCTATAATAAAAAAGAAGGACTTCGTCAAAAAAATGTAACAAAAATAGGGGTCACCATTATTCTTTCTCTTTATGTCAATTTATATGAATGCCTGTAGGAGACATAACTTCTGGAACACAAAATTTGAACTGCCTTTACATACCTACGACCAGGTTTTGACGGCATCTGAAAACTGTACAGAAATAAATATGTACACATAATTTTGTATGTCAAAATGAAAGCAAACACATTCTAACAAACAAGTTTAAGGTATTTTTTAAACTTCCGTAGTCCACATAGCTTACACTGCTTTTTGGCTGTGTTGAAACTGGTTAATGATTTAAAATTTTTTTAACAGAGTAAAACCATTGTTCCAACACCAGAAATTAAAAATGTTTTTAATCTAAGTAGTATGTTGCAGTGTGCAAATACAACTAGCAGGTTGGATATTTTAAATTAATTATTATTGAAATTAATTACCTTAATGTAATTCATCTTGCGAGTTATTGTTTTTATTTATACGACTTGTTTCAGGAACAAGTTGCCATCATCAGGTTTTACATTGGTGGTGGGAACTTGTTCCCGAAATATGTTGTGTCAAGAAAAACAATAAGCCACAAAACGTATTACGTTAAGGTAATTAATTAACATATTGTGAACTAGAGACTATATATATAATGAATTATTATTGTTATAAAATGACATTTATTGAAAAATACTGCCTCACACCTATTATTCAATAATATTGTGTATATCACTAGTTATATTTTTAAATAAGAAATATAACAGTAGCCTTTTTAAAACAAATTTTGTTTTTTAAATTGTAACACTATTAAGGGTAGTGGTTTATGTTTTTTATTACATGATTCTACATATATATATATTTTTAAGTAAAACATTTGTGAATAAATGTGCACATATGCAGCCTGCGTTTTTATTTAATGTTTTGTTGGGTCTGCCTGTAGTCTAAGCAGAATATTATAAAGATGAATATGCATGAGAATACAGAGTATCCTATGAGGAATGGGATATACTTCAGGAATACATTCTACATGTTGAAATACAGAAGAAATTTTATATAAACATAGGTTCAAAAACACTTTTGATTTATGACTTATGAAAAATTTTGCCTTAATTTCAACTCCAAGGCTCAAATGAAGCCCTACTGAAATTCTGGAAACTAAAGGGTAAATTTAATGTTTTCATGTGGTTTTTTACCTGAAAAATTGAAAAATGAGGATTCCAGAATATTATTTCAGGTAGTTTTTTTTTTTAAGAAAAGTTTCCTTAATCTCAAAACCTTGGTGTTGAAAAACACACTTTTTTTAGGTTTGATGAGAATTTACTTGCTTAAATTGTGCCAATAAATAAATGTAAATTTGTAATACAATTTATAAATAATTTAATTATGAGAACTTTTGTGTAAGTAAAGTTAATAAAAAGTGAATGTTATAAAAAATCAAATTTTATTGAAGAGGAAACATGCGCCAACAAAAAACTGTAAAAAATTATTATAATTCAAAACAAAAGCATAATTTGTAAAAAGCATAAATACAGATATTTGAGAGAAATCAGTTTAATTCCCAATACCTTAAAGATTATGATCAAAATGTTTTCCTTGATTGTTTATGCAAAATGTGGTGCGATGTATAAGATTAAAGGAAGCTTTTCTAATAGTGTCACCATTGTTCTTAAGATGATCAAATGCATTAAAAATTCTGTTCTTTAACTCTCCTCTGCAATCAACCTTTACTTCTTAACCACCTCCTTCAAATGGCCTCACAGGAAATAGTCTAAGGAATTTAAATCAGTGGACCTAGGAAGTCAAGTAATTGGTCCTGCTTGACCAATCCATTTGCCTGGATAACTTAGATTTAAGAGCTGTTTAACTTCATGTGAATAATGGGCAGGCGCGGATCCACGGGGGGGGGATAAGGAAAATTCCCCCCCCCAAATCTTAAAAAAACATTTTCCTCAACTCTATTGAGAAAAAGTTATTTTATTTTTTTCTGACAAGCTTAGTTTCTAATTTTAAAATATTCGAAAACGCCGTTTAAGAATAGTCAAAAACTGTATTTCAAATTTTTTAACTGTAACTGCAATTTGAAACTGATCAGCCCAGTCGGCACACCGAATTCGATACGAGTTCGAATATATCAGTATAATAGTATTCATATAGAATTTGGAAACAGTTCGAAAAGAATTCACCGCTACTCCTGTGTCGGCCATCTTGAAATATCAATAGCGAATAGGTAAAAAAAAATAAGTACCGGTATACAAGTGTTAGCACGAAAAATGTAAACATTACTAATTATTAACACAAATCAGTAGTGCGACGTCAATAAAATTAAATTTTACTTTAACGATGGCAGCAAGGACATAATGTGCGCGTAGTTGAGTTGGCAACCCTGAACCGACCGTGTTGTCTGTATGACGTGAAGTATTGCAGTCGCGTTGCGTGTGGAGTCTTGGCCTTTTGATTAGTGTATTCTTTCATTGTGAAGTCTAAAGAAAAGTTCAAAGTAATCATCGTCATCGTACCCAGATTGGATGATCACTTTTAATGGTAAGAAGAAAAGTATGAATACGTTATAAATTACTAGTAAGTTATGGAACTGAAAGTACCGATCCCTAAAAATAAGGATCTATAAAAGGGAGTATTCGCACTCGCCATCTTTGTTCCGAGACTGACATAATATTATGGCGCCGCTTGTGTATACATGGGACGCAGTATAAGTTTGTTTTCGATATTACATAAACTATTATAGTTTTTCGTGCCAAAAATACAATTTCAAAGTGTGAAATTATGTCCCACGTACTTAAAAATATGGAAATAATAGTTTTCATCTTAAAACTTACTGATTCAGACCATAGTAAGAGGAGAATAATTTTGTCTAAAAAACAACAAATACCAATCGTTACCACTTACCACTTTGTTAGGTATATATTCTCAGATTTTACTTTTATTCCTGTTTATAATAGATGGCTGTTGAATTAATATTTACTAAACTTCGTTTGTCCAAAAGTCCAAATAAAGATACTAAAACTATTTTTAATAAACACGAATTTACATTTTTAACGTACTATTAAGTTTATATTCAGGTTTTTTGCTTAACATTTAGTTAAAATTAATAATAAAAAGTTTAGCTTAACATTTTATTAAAATTAATAATAATGCATTTTTCATTGCACTAGACATTTTATAGTCAAAAGTATTTTTCTCGGTTAGTAGGAAGGGTTAAACTATGTTAGTACAGGCAAAAAATTTGCAAGTTACAACTTCTCACGGCCATATCTTGAAAACAACTGGTGGATTAAAACCCGGCCAAAACGCATTTTGTTTGTTATTTCGTATAGAATAATTTTGGTCCTATTCATTTTTACTATAAACTCAAACGTTTTTTAGTTATTCGCTAAAAATTACGCTAAAATCCTGTTTTTTGGGGGTTTACACAGGACGCTCGTCAGGGAGATAGGCCTGTAGCTTTCTGCTGAGTCTGTTTGTTTTCCCTTTTTTAGGATAGGGATGATTTCAGCCTTCTTCCATATGTGGGGCACGTGTTTTTCCCATGTCAAATTGATGGCGGCTAGCACGGTTTTCTTGGCTGTATTGCCCATGTGTGTGAGGAATTCGGGGAAAATTTTGTCCACGGTATGGAAACCCATGCTCATCCATAAGCTGGCCATACACGGAATATCTGGCAAACTATTCAAATGGATTAAATCGTTTTTGTCCCAAAGACAAATCCGAGTCCGTTATTCAAATTGCACATCGAAATTTCGCATCCAACAGCAAGGACTAGCCCAAGGAGCAGTGCTGAGCTGCTCGCTGTTTAATATCATGATCGATGACATTCTCGAAGCAGTAAGAAGTGTGCCAGGCGTCAAAGCGCTCCTCTATGCGGACGACCTTCTCATCTGGGCAACCAGTGGAAACACACTGTCACTTGAGGTGTGCCTGAACGAGGCCTTAATAAAACTCGAGATGTGGGCAAAGCGAAACGCAATGACAGTAAATTCTGGCAAAACTACCTTTCAACTGTTCTCACTCTCTACAAAAGTACCGCCAATTAGCCTATTTTACAGCGGGACAGCGCTGGAAGAAAGCGCCATTTCTAAATACCTGGGAGTACAATTGGATAGGCGCTTAACGTGGAAACCTCATGTGGACCAAAGCGCGGAAAGGGTTTTAAAAAGAACACGACTACTAAAGAGATTGACAGCCACTAAGTGGGGAGCTAACCAAGATGTCCTAAAGACTACCTATAAAGCATATATTAGACCCATGCTAGAATATGGAAGCGAAGTCACCGTCACAGCAAGCGCCAGCGTACAAAACAAACTCGATCTCGCACAAAATACAGCCCTAAGAGTAATAACAGGCGCTGCAAAATCCACCCCCATCGAGGCCATGGAGGCACAAACCCATACAGTCATAGAACCATTACAGTCATATAGAGAAAGGTCAGCACTGCGATTCTGGGAGAGCTCCAGGCTTGTCTACAAGCGTCTATGGAACGACTACCGACAACCTACTCCCAGGCTAAAGATACAAATAACCCCATTAACCATGTACAAAAACATCGCCGAAAAATACGATATTGCCCTCACAGAAACAGCGCCGCTGAATACCCATCAGGACTTCTTCAGTCTCTTACCCCAAGCCAGCTACCATCTTAAGAACCACTCAGCACCTAAACATGCATCCACAGATTTAGAACTAAAGCAATCAGCTTTGCAAACCATCCACGAAGATTATCCCGAGCAAGAGTGGATCCATATCTACACTGACGGATCATAAATTCCGGGCAATGGAAAACAGGAGCTGGGTACTATAGCCGCCTTTTCCAAGGACATTTAGCCGTGGGCAGCCCCCTTAGTAACTACGATGGGGAAATCGAAGCAGTTCACGCTGCCGTTGATGAACTGGAAAAAATCACTCCCCCTTCAAAAGCCGTGCTCCTAGTCGACTCGCAGGCCGCAATACGCAGTCTATCACGGAACTCTCAAACCGACTGCCAAAGAACTATCGACTGTAGAAGGAAACTGGAGACCCTGGCGAGTCGAGGGTTGATCCTAAAACTCCAATGAATACCCAGTCATGTCAACATCTGGGGCAACGAGGAGGCCGATAAACTAGCCAAGCAAGGCACAACCCTACCCGCCCGCAGTCCCTACAATCTTCCAAAGCTCAAATAAACTTCGCCGTCAGCATATGGAATAAGCGAAGACTGTCTGAGGCCGCCGCCGGTAAAAAATGGGAAAGCCTCGTCACCGAGGGTCCAATCAACCCAAACCTCCCTCGTGCAGTGTGTGTCGCCAACTTCCGACTAAAAACCGGACACGACTATCTCGCTTCACATCTGCACCGCCTCCACGCGCTGCCAACCCCTGAGTGCCAGCTGTGCGGCCACGCGACGATGGACGCCGACCATCTGAGAGACTGCCCGGCCTTAGACCACACCCCGTCCAACGAGGACACCGAGATCGCCGAAGCCCGACGCTACTGGTCAGCGCGTCGCCTAATGGCTCAACAGCCAAGGGTGGGCGTTGGCTAGTAAGTAAGTAAGTTTTTTGGGGGTAAAAATCGAAAATGTTGATTTGGAATAACTCGAAAACAACACATTTTTCAAAACAGTTGCGTACTGACTTTTTTGCTTAGAATTTGATTCTCTATTGGATCCTGGGGTTAATTTTTCTTTATCAATCACCCTTGGAAAAGGGTGGTTCTCACCCCCAAATAAAAAGCGTACAGTTTAACTTTGTTCTAGAGTGCATATAGAACATACATATCAAATTTCGTGAAATTCCATCAACAGTCAAAATTTTGTTACGTCAAAAACTGCGCTTACTGGACTAGAATTTCTTCGTGCTGATTTTGTTCTCGACTTTGTTTACGATCTGCGTGTATGTTTCACGCTTGGCTATCGCGCAGCTGATTTTCGAAAAACAGGTAAATGTGCAATTTTGTGCATTAAAACTACAGAATGTGCAATTTTATGCAGTAACCCCCAAAACGTGAAATTTTGTGTAAAATAAAATGTATGTTAAAATGACCTACACGTCCCGATTCGGATAAATAACTTGTCACTGGCCGTTTACGAACTAGCAAAAAAAAAGATGCAATTGCACGTGAATCCGGGCTTTAGTTATAACATTATATTTATAATTAATGGATTAAAAAAATAAACCACCTTGTACAGTGATCTGCGTGGAACTGGGCCGATCCTAGGAGGTGGATTTGGTACGTCAAACAAAGTGGGTATGGCATTAGGCTTCAGTTTTTTCCAACCATCTACTCGTGCCTGTTCAAACTGTGAACTTTCAAAATGAACCTTAAAGTGCAAAGGTGTATTACATTTTTAGTCGTTATGATTAACATTCACAAACTTTTAAGGAACAACCATTAAATTTACCTCACACAGACGCATTCCCTTGCTTAGTATAAATTTGTCTCGTCTCATATTTTGAATCATTTTGCACATCGAATAGGGTCTGCCGGAAATTTGAATGTTCTAAACTTAGTTTCTGTTCGATTTTTGCAATTTACAGCACAACAACCAGTCATTATGATTATGAGATGTAGTACAACAATCTGCAAAACATACTACATAACATTACTAATATCTCTAACACCAGTATTTATAACTTTGTTTTCACTGACAAGATGAGATGATTATTATACATATTCGTGTGTAATACATAAATCAAATTAGTACACTAAGGTTATAACCCTGATATGTAAAAATATTAATATTTACATACATAATTTACATTAAATAATGGAACGCACAGCGTGCTTACATTGCTCCCGCCACATTACATTTAAAAGTCTCGGAGCAAAGATGGCGGGTGCGAATACCTATATTATAGAGCTCTACTAAAAAGTAGGCCTATCGGTCCTCAAGTATCGATACCTTAATGTATCGCCACTTCTTTAAAGGAAGAATGTTATACACAACGATCTGTGGTTGTACATCAAAAATCTTATCTCATCATCTTCAGCAAAGTATATTTAGGTGGCATTTTAGTGTAGATTATAGTACATAATTCATATGTAACAAAAAAAAAAACGTTTTTATTATAAAACGAATTTTAAAACGAGTTTTCGCTATCTCAATTATCTTAGAAGAAACGTATATACACATCGATCACGAATTCTACTGACAACAGTGAGTTCTTGAAGTGTTTCGAGCTACACGTCATATACTCGGAAAAAATAAAGACAGGCGACTGAGCGAAAACAAAAGCTAGATTTAACAATCTACTACTTATTTAGGTAATGTTGAGTTGCGTAAATTATAACGATAACCTCATGCAATATACTGCAATCGCTATATAAACAAACACTGGGTCGCGGCGAGATGGCAGACGATTCTGAGTATCCGGAAAAGGTAGAGTTCACGAAATAGAAACACATTTTCGGAGAAAGACATATTTCGAACGTTTAAAATAAATACATTTTTTCAGAAGATTAAAATTCCGAAAATTTCCGTATAGATTTGTTTAGAAGCAAAACGGCTTATAAGCACATTTCGGTGTTTTGACCCTTCTGTTAAATAGACCACGAAACGCACTGTCCTCTGCCACTTGAATGTAACAACTGACTGATGACTACTAACAGACTGACTAATAATGTAAAATCAACCTTCATGCTAAACTACCGTACTGTTCCAATAATTTACTTGTGATTGGATAGTTCAACAGATCACTCATCACATGATATTTTTTGCCAAAATTCTCTATTATTAGACTATTAGTCAGAATTTTATTGTAGGCGGAGCATGATTTTTCCCATATCGTCGAAAAGTGAAATTCATGTGCTAGAAATTAATGTAATAGCACGTTCGGTCCGAACTTCGGAAATATCCACTTCAAACTGAAATTCAGCACGTTTTATTGCATTTGAACGTGATTTTAAAGAATTTTGGAGCTCAGACATACTGTTGCCACACCTTTCAAAACCATCTGCAAAACTATAAGAAAGGGCCGCTTTTATTATGGGACCGGGCCTCTAAGAGGCGCACCCAATTAATTGCCACCGGCTATTTTAGCACTTGCAAATGGGAGACGTGTTTCTACTTTCTTGCGGCCACTATAAGATGTGCTACTTGTGAAAATATTAATTAAAAATTGTTGTATTAATAAAGTATCGAAAACGTATCAAACTCATAATCAGGGGTATCGATCGATACTGATACCTCTTGATTATCGAGAGTATGGAGAACCCATCTCTAATATATATATATATTGTAACGTATCTATCTGTTGTTGCAACGATATAAAGATTAAAATTAAAATTATTATTAGTGTGATTATTAATAGAGTTGTTGTTGGTGTTCACGTTTAAGTCTTTTAGTTTAAAAAAGTATTTAACACTTCACTGTCAGCCTCCCCACTTACCATATGTGGATGTTTCCAATGTTCTTGTTGGTGACTCCTTCTGCTGCAAAAAACACTTGATACACATATATGGATATTCTATTTGAATATCCTAAATAATGCACGTGCACAATAAAGTAAAATAATGGTTTAACTGTAATTTGAATGGTATTGAACATTCAAATCCTACCGCCACCTTCTGATAGAACTGATCATAAAAATTAAACAATTTCTTCAAAAAAAATCAAAAACTCTGTTCCACTGGTAAATAAATTGGGGTTTATTAACAATTGTAAAATGCAATGAACTCTTTTAAAAAACAATCAATTAATAATGTCTTTACAAAACAATAATTACTATAAACAATTCTTGAGCTCTTTGTACCCAAGGCTGGTAACACTGATGTCTGTTACAATAGTTTTAGTTAACGAGGTTATGTCCTCTTTACTCAGTTATATTACCAAATTCGTGTGTTCTTAGAAGATGCATGATACCAGATACAAGATGTTATCTTATTTAACAATATTTAATAATGGATTATTACAAAAATAAACAAAGATTTAAAATTATAAAAGTCGGTACCATAAACCCTATCGTACTATCGTACGGTTAATAAAATGCATACAGCAGTTGTGATGAAAACACGTGCTCTGTGCTGCACTGTTAAAAATACTATTATTATTTATTCGTTAATTATTAAAATTATTTATTGGCCAGAGAAAAAATCTAGAATAAAAAAACTCTTGTTATAGTTTTCATTGGACTGAAATTATTTGAGAACAGAATCATTATTTGGTGACAAAGTTATCATTGGTATTTCTAGGTTAGTTACTTAACAAAAGTAAGTAATTATTTTGAATAAGTATATTATTCATTGAATTCTTAATACTATAAACACATACATTTTATTCATATGTCATCTGATGTATAATTATCAGTCGTTTAGAATATTTTCGCAATAAACTAGTTATTCGTTAATTCAAACAAATTTAGTCAAATGAGCGACTATTCATTATACTTGGATGGTCGATATTTAAATTAATACCGATTATTTCAATCACGATAAAATTGTAAGATATTTATCTTTTAAATTAATAATTGCGTTATGATTCATTTATTCACTTCTGATAATTTTTCATCATGGGTTAAGCACTTCCGTACTTTTGACTAGTGCTGTCCCAAAACAATATTTCTTCGTTTACTAACGAAAGTTATTATTTTAATTCAATTCGTTAAAATAATTAAAATAGAGTACTCCCTGTTTTTTACAAAACACGAAACACGACCTTTATTATACACTGGTCGGTTTATTATTTTAATTCACTTAAAGCACTGGACACTCGTTATTATTCTGTTGTGTATAGGTTAATGTATGTAGCGTAACTCGTGTTGGTGACGCGCACATTTTAAATAATCTTGACAATTTCCTTCATGAACCTTGCTCGTTGAGTGATATGGAACGAATGCTTGCTTCATCAAAGCGTCTCCTGCTCGTCTGGTTATTTTAAGCCATTTGATTGGTTTAAAGGGTCAAATTCTCAACCCCAAAACACTTTGGTTAAATAAAACTTTTAATTTTTTACAAATTTTCGTCTGGGTTTGAGGCTACGGATGACGTAAGCGTCGATATACAAAATGACTGAAAAGTTTATAAGTGTCATAACTTTTTTATTAATTATCGTATCGTCGAACGGTTAGTGGCATTAAATTGCGGACACTTGCGGCTTTATTTCAAGTCTAAACAAGGATTAAATCCGTTCATTATTAACTCACTAAGCCATTTCACAAACTCATATGGTGATTCTTAATATAAATAAGTTTATTTCACCATATTTTGCTCCAATTACACTATAACACTCATTATTAAACGTCTCGAGTCCATTTCTCTTTCGTTTTAATACAGAAAATAGTTGTAATTACCATTTAAACAATATTTGGTAATGGCGTCCTCAACGACCATATTCGATTGTTTATAATTGCATGTTACGCTATTATTTCTTACCTAATTACATTTGTTTGGCATTCTAACAATAATATATACATTTATTCACATTTGTTCACATTTTATTTTATGAAAAATGTTATTTTTCATATACTAATAGTCTCATCAAAATACCTTCTGTTCTCTTTTCTTTAATTTGTCCCTTTTCCAATTATTTTACTACATAAGGTATATACTGTTATAAATTAAAATAGTGTACAATTATAGTACCTTGTTTGTTTAATGTATTTATCAGTCTTTCGTTATCTGAAAGCTTTCCAATTCTTAGTATTGTGTTTGTTTACATCAGGTTTTACAATGATAGTCAGTTAGTTTCTCATAATTCAACTACTAAATTACTACTATTACATCTGAGATGTGTTCTCACAGCAGTATCAGATATTTCTCTAATTACTGATACTATTCTTTGTAATCTTTTAGTAAGTTTTGATAGTGCATTTTGATTAACTATCTTGTCACATAGTGTCTGTTTACATCTGGTTCTACAATTATAGTCAGTTAGTTTCTAATAATTTAATTATAAAACTACTATTATTATAATTGTTATATGTTCTCATAGTAGTATCAGGTATCTCTCTGACTACTGGTAACATTTTTAGTCATCTTTTAATAAGTTTTGATAGTGTATTTTGATTAACTAACTTGTCACATTGGGTTTCTGTTCTTTTGACTTTATGATATCATATTTAATCTGATTTATTTGCTGTGTATTTCATTACAAATGTTATTTATTAGTTTGCATTACTATTCATAATTAGTCTTTGGTTGAAACAATTGTTGGTAATTGCTTGGTTTAATTAATATACATGATCTTATGTTATAGGTGCACTTTCTATGAGGTTATGTTTCAGTTATCTGGCAACAATGTGCAACATATTCTTATGCAGTATTTGATTCTACTATTATCATTTCATTATGGTATTCTATTACAATGGTTTAATTATTAAGTAATACACATGTTTACACTATTTTTCTAAACAATAACACAAGTAATTAGTCTAATTAATCACATTCTTAATCTAATAGTATTACATTTCTTGTGGTGTTGTACCTAGTTTTTGGTACATTGATTGTTTGATACCTAACAAACTAGCTTATTTGTTACTATTGGTTCTGGACTTTGTTTATATTTTATTCTGTCTTGCCGTGGCATTCAGTTATATTTCATTTTAAGGTTTACAAAGCTTTTATTATCATTTCCTATGAACAATTATTTTACTGTTCTATCTCACATTTCTCTTGGTGGTCTTATGATTATCTATTTTGGGTTACAATCTTGATTAAACTGGTCACACTAATTGTCTGTGCATTTTAACTAGTTAATCTTGGATTCTTCCACTTATAATGGTAACTCATTTTCCTCTGTTATAAACATTCTCACTTGTATTGTCTGTGGGGTTTATTTGGGCTAAAAATGGTTAACTTGTTACAGGTTGTCACACTTATATTAAGTTTTCACTGTTATTGTTTGTGATTGCTCAATTATGCTAAACACTGGTTTCTTTATAGTTGATCTTCGAATAATCGTTACACTTCTTCCGGTCATTGGTATAGTTCCTTGTATACCTGGTGAATGGTGATTTCTTGTATTGTCCATATATTATCTTCCTTCTTCATGTTATGTTTCCTTTGCTCTTCTTCTTCCTCTCTTCCTCTGTTTAATTGTTGTTCCCTATCGGTGTTCTCCTGGGTTGTACATTACTTGTGATAATCAATGTTCCCTTATTCTTGTCATCTTCTTCAATATTTCCATTTGTGGTAGTCATTGTTCCATAGTATTTATATTAATAAATAAATTTGTTTGTTTTACCATCATTGTGGTTGTTCTTGAGTTGTCTCTTCTTCATTTTAATAGTTATGGTTTTTATTGTTTCCCCTCACTGGTTGGACTCTGTTGTCTTCTCTTCATTTTAATGATTATTTTTATTGTTTCCCCTCACTGTTTGGACCTTGTTGGCTCACCTTCATTTTAATGATTATGGTTTTTGTTGTTTCCCCTCACTGTTTGGACCTTGTTGGCTTCTCTTCATTTTAATAGTTATGGTTTTTATTGTTTCCCCTCACTGTTTGGAGCTTGTTGGCTTCTCTTCATTTTAATAGTTATGGTTTTTATTGTTTCCCCTCACTGTTTGGACCTTGTTGGCTCACCTTCATTTTAATAATTATTTTTATTGTTTCCCCTCACTGTTTGGACCTATTGGGCCTGGTTTCTAACATTTTATATTGGCTCGTTGTCATTTTCTCTCTCCTTTGTACTCGATGATGCTATATTACTCTTCCTTCTTCTTTGTTGGATTTTTTCAATAATATATCTTTGTAGATACACACTTTTTGTCTACATTATTTTATGTACTTTGAAATATTTTCATGATCACCCGTCACTTGACGTAATATTGACGTAATAATTAGTTACTTTATGTAACTGCCAAATTTGGTACGTTACAATATATACACGCACACGAAAATATTATTTTGTTTTTAATTTGTTATTCAGGCTTGTCGACAGAGTTTGATATCGTCTTTTGTTGTACCAGCGAAGAAGAAACGAGAAGATGACGATCTTTCGCCTCAGCAAATGTGTGACTTGAAGTGTTCGGTGTCTAGTGAGCCCTTTGATCAGGCCTGTAGATCTGGCCCAGAAAGTAGGAGAATATTAAGCACCCATCCCATCGCTGTAAGTCGCCCATCTACTTCAAGGCATAAGGAAGATATTCAAGATGAAACCATCCTAACAGAGTTTTCCAACGATGTGGGACATTACATTGCTCAAACTATTGATGACCATACAAAGAGAATTTTGCTGGAGAACCCCTGGACTCCTCCAAATGGTTATAAGTTTCCATTTTCGACCAGAACTGTGTCAGGGAAAGAAGTGAAAAACTATGTGAGTAGCAAACATTTGGAAGCACACAAAGATTGGCTGCTCCTCTCTGATGTTAAGAGGGGTATGTACTGTAAATATTGCCCATGGTTTATAAATCGCAATGAGGGTGGTTACCAAAAAAATATGCCTTAGGGAGCCCTAGTGACAAAGCCTTTGACTAACTTCAAAAATCTAACTGGGGTAAAGAGTGATCTCGATATACATTGTAGCAATATATATCACAAGAACACAGTAACTTCAGGAAAAGATTTTCTTAGAAACTATCACAACCCAAGATTAGAAGTGAAAAACCTTCTCGATGAAAGCCATCTTTCTCAGGTACAAGAGAATATACAAAGGCTTATTCCCATTGTTAAAACGATAATTTTACTGGGTAAACAAAATATACCATTGCGTGGACATAGAGATGATGGACCAATTTTGGCAGATTCCCTCCCTACAAAAAATGAAGGTAACTTTAGAGCGATGCTAAGTTTAGAGTTGACGCAGGGGACAAAAACCTTGAGAACCATCTTACAACGTCCTCATCAAGGGCAACGTGTATCAGCAAAACTGTCCAGGATCAACTGATTGAGTGCTGCAGGAAAGAAATTTTGGACAAAATTTTGAATCGAGTTGATGTTTCTGGATATTATTCAGTCATTTTTGATGAAACTCCAGATTTATCAGGCAAAGCTCCAGTGAGTGTTATCCTCCGATATGTTGACTTTTCCTCCAATGAACCTTGCATAAGAGAAGACTTTGTTACATTCATCGATGCATTTGGCAAATTGACGAAGAGTTTGATTAATCAAGATCAGGAATCTGAATATGCTGATGAAAAGTGTGAAGAGGATGAAGAGTCTTATCAAAATACCGTGGCTGACAATACCGAAAGTGAAATTGAAGAACTTTTGTTGACTGGAGCTTCATTGGGACGATTAGTTTTAAAGGAAATGAACATAAAATTGGAAAACTGTGTGGCAATAGGTACTGATGGGTGTGCTGTTATGCTTGGAGAGCATGGAGCGGTGAAAGAAGTACAAAAGAAAGCCAAGAATGCTGTCATGATGCCCTGCTTCTCTCACATGCTAAACAACAGCATTTCAAAATTGTTGAAAATAGCTTTGATTGAAAAAGCTTCAAGCATAATGAGAGAAGTAACACTTTTCTTCAAAGTGTCAAGGCCAAAGTGTAACACAGCTTTGGCTCACTTTCTTCGCAAAAAACTGGTACAGCTTTGCGAAACAAGGTGGGTGGAGAGACATGATGCGGTTCTTCAATTCACTGTAAGTCTACCAGAAATTGTCGAGGCTTTGATGAAAATAAGCCAGTGGAAGAACAAGGAATATTTTATCACTTAGACTTCCGCTCAGTGTCACCCTTCAAAAAGAAACCATTGACCTGACAAAGGCATCGGAAGTTGTATACTCATTGATTGCAGCTTTGGAGAATTGACGGCGAGGGGTAGACGAACATTTTAATGAAATATTCATGAGCGCAAAGCAGATGGCAGATAAGTTAGATATCGAACTTAAAAAACCCAGGACTTGTGGCAGATAAACAAAACGAGAAAATCATAGTGTAGATGGTATTCAGGATTATTATAGAGTTTCTATATACATTCCTCTTCTAGAAACTGTCACAGAGGACCTAAAAACGCGCTTTTCTCAAGGGGTGCTAGATGCTTTCAAATTAACTTTGCTGCTTCCTGAGAGTGTGATTAGCTTGGACTCTGTTCAAGTTAAAGAACTTCTCATTTCCCTCACCCAAAGATTTGGCAATATACTGGAAGGGAGCACAGACATGCAACTTTTAAAATTTAAAGGGGAAGTCTCTCACTGGCAACAAAAATGGAAGCTACAAACAAACGCAAGAATCGAAAAACTTCCTACCTCTCCTCTTGAGGCTCTACAAGACTGTGATAAGGATGTATATCCTACTATCCACATGCTCCTGAAGATTTTCAGTACTTTACCAGTAACGAATTCAAGTGCTGAACATTCCTTCTCGTCATTACGATGTATCAAAACTTGGCTGCAAACAACAATGCTTGAAAAAAGACTGATTGGCTTGGCGTTACTTCACATCCATTATGACATTGTAATAAAACCAGAAGAAGTGGTGGAAAGATTTTCAAAAATGGGAAAGCACAGAGTTGTACTGTAAAAGAATATTACATTGAAAAAATTTTCTTCTTCCTATATTTGTGATACGTGTAAGTTTTTTATGATTAAATGTTTAATTCATTAACAGATGTGACGCCTTTTTATAATTTGTAGTTACCTACCCAGAAATTCCCCCCCCCCCAACTCCTCTCTGGATCCGCTCCTGATAACGATGTGGTGCACCATCATCTTAAAAATAACATTTGCAGACTTTTTTCAAAAAGTATGACTTCTAACAGGATTGCCAATTGATTATGTAAAAATCTTTGAACACAATACCTGTAAGGCGATTTTGAATAACAAATGGTGCAATTAACTGATCCCAATTATTCTACACAGTGCCGGATTTACCACCAGGCCG
Source organism: Magicicada septendecula (assembly GCA_034769895.1). NCBI lineage: Eukaryota > Metazoa > Arthropoda > Insecta > Hemiptera > Cicadidae > Magicicada > Magicicada septendecula. The sequence continues at coordinate 165,684,021 of CM068371.1, read as the reverse complement.
ACTAGGCTGCAACCGCAAACTACAGATATTTTTTTTTTTATCAGAAGTATTTTCATAAAAGTAGGAGTCTACTTTGTTTGTTTTTATAAAGTTGCTTTCAAAAAATCGTATGTATGTTTTAATTAAACTTTAAATAAGAGAACACTTATTTTAGATTTGGTCATATTTAGTTTTAGTCATATCTAGGTCATATCTACTTGTATAGTACAGTCATATTTCATTCTGAATTACATTTGTAAGCTTTTAATAAAGGTTTATACATATAAATGACTTATAACTGAAAAAGTGTATTTATATCTCTTCCTAAAATATAAAAACGTAGCCTACGTTATTTAAAAACAATTTTCTATAGTTTCTTTTAAAAATTTATAAATTTTCCTGCAACATTTTTGTGTATTCTTTCTCCGATGTTAATTCCATTAAGCTACATAGGTACTGAATATTAGTTTACTATTACCTTGTTGTACCTTTAGTCAAAAAATAAAAAACATCACACCTATTTTTTTAATTTTATAAAAATTATAAGAAACAAATTAACGTGTTATATCTAAACAATAAAAAAGAAATTTTTTATGTTAATTTTCTGAATAAGCTTAGTTTAGTTACTCTACTTTAAAATAAATTAATTTGCTCAAATCTTTTGAATGGTTCTTAATATTTTGAAAAGTTTGCTAAATGAAAGCACCCTTTTTTATAGTAGCCTACTGGTTTTAAATTTGATAGTATTAATCTGACATCAAATTATTTCTGCAGTACATGTATTCAAAGTCACAGTCGTGGGAGGGGGGCCACTCAGAAAACTTGCCCTAGGGCCTCAAAAATCTTAAATCCGGCACTGATTCTACACCATACATTCAAAGATAAATGGTTTTGAAACTTTGACTATTATTTCATTTGGATTTTCAGTTGACCACTTGTGATTATTTTTCAAATTTTGTGTTCCATTTCTCACAAAAATAGATTCATCAGTGAATAAACACAATTAACAATATTTCAATTGTCTTGTACTCATTGGTTTTGATTTAATCTTAACTCACACTCACCTGGTTGAAGATGTTGGACATTATGCAAATGATAAAGATAAAAATTATCTTTCTTTGGTGATCTTCAGCCTTTTGTATGCCTGTTCGATGTGAAATCCTTCTGGTGGTGAGTTGATTGCGCTGTATCATCTGAATGATATTTTCTTTTTCAGCTACAGTCTGTTCTACAGGATATTCAGTAGAACTAGCAACCATTCAAAATGACCCATTAGTTCATAAATTATGAAAGACCAGAGAAAGTGTTTTGTGATGACGTAACTCTTCTATTTGGAAATCTTTGTTGGTATCCATATTTTGCAGCCCAAGAATTTCCTTTAATAAAACTGTACATGAAAACAACATCTGCACACTCATGATTTGAAAATTGCAATAGAATTTTGAAATGATGTTACAAAAAACATTCTACTAATCCCAGCTAACAGACAACTTATGAAAAATAATTAAGCTACTGTATTATAAAGTAATTGTTAAACAGCTGTTTCTTGATTTGAATTCAATTTTGTGTCTGAACAGTACAGTATTGCCAACTGTAGTTTTTTATAAACTTTATTTAATTAATGTTGTAATGATTTTTGTTTTTAAATTATTCTATCAATAGTAACTGAATTTCATGTTTTTATTAACTGAATAAATTGTTGGTATTATTAAATTGTCATTATTAACAAATAAATAAATGGTTTGCAGAAGAAGAAATTTCTTAAATTTTTAGTTATGTTTCTTCATCAATAAAATATGATTTTATATCAAATTCATTTGTTTTTCATTAACTTAAATTACATCAAATTTCTCAGAATGAATTATTTATAAAGACTACTACAAATTTATATTTACTTATTGGCAATTTAAATAAGCAAATTCATATCAAACCTAAAAAAGGGTGTTAATGATAACAATTTTTTGAGTTCTTGGATTTCGTAGTCCATGACGTGTCCGTTACTTAACTAAATACAACTATTACATTAACGACTCAGAACACAAAGTTTTTTTATGAGTAAAAACAAAGTTTTACCTTACAACCTGAACCGGTTTTCACTTTTAAAAAGCTTCTTGAGAGGTTCCTTGTAACCTCTGGTTACAACCAGAGTTAACCAGGGTTAACATCTGGTCAACCGGTGACCAGATGTTAACTCTGGTTGTAACCAGAGGTTACAAGGAACCTCTCAAGAAGCTTTTTAAAAGTGAAAACCGGTTCAAGTTGTAAGGTAAACTTTGTTTTTACTCATAAAAAACTTTGAGTTCCGAGTCGTTAATGTAATAGGGTATTTAATTTTTTGAGGTTTAGAAAACTTTTCTAAAAGAATACACAAGATACAGTTCTGGGACTTTCTTTTTTTAGTTTTTCAAATAAAAAACCATACAATACTACCAAATTAACCTTTTAATTTAAGTTCACAGAACTTTAGCCTTGGAGCAGAAATCAAGGTGAAATTTTTTTTGTCATGTTGTGTTTTCAAATTTTATTAATTCTATACAGGTTAAACAGTTCATTCAAGATTACTTTCAAAAAACTGTATTTATAACAAAGTAGGTTATTTTGGATATCTGAGTACACATGAAAGTCTAAAAGTACTACAAGTAGCAATAAATAAATGGCGATATCTATGTTTTCTTACTTTCAAATAAATTCCACTGCAGCAGAAACAGGAAGCATGTCACAGCTATAACATGACAATTTAACAAACTGAAACTGCTGGCAACATGCTACATTTATAATGCACAAACTTTCCTTCATGTTTCACTAGATAGGAAACACAGCATGTTAACAGGTAAAGTCAATCCATAAGTTCTGAGAGTACTTCTCAAATATGTGGCAGCTGATGTTCAGTAGAATGAAAATCCTGCTACTGGTATTTTGTTTTTTCCTGAAAGTTTAGATTTGAAGAAGAGTATAATATTTTTCAAAATAATCTTAAATTTTCCTTTTTTACCACCCTAAGATTGAATAAAACACATGTAGTAACTTAGTTGACAACCATTCCTGCACCTAATGAATTCAGTGATGGTTGATTGTCAAAACGTTTTAGACTTGAAATATAAAAATTCACAGATTAAATGTGTAAAATTTGTTTGGACAATGATGAAAGTATTATCGTTGTCACTGCCTGTTATAACCAGCTATTACTTCCACTAATCATTATTAAGGCTTCTGATCTACGTACAACTGTTTCAGTCCTGACTGTCTCACTTTCAGCAGTCCAGCAATATCCATTTTAAGACTTTCTTAGACAAATGTTTAAGAAACCTATGTAGTTAACCTATGTGGATAACCATATATGTTTATATGTTTAAACATTTGTAGCAGTAGGTAGTTTACTGGACTCACCCTTACTAGAAGACATGAATGTAAACTTAGTAACTTGGACTGTCTCAAAAAAAATTTTTTTCATAACTTTACATTTCTTACAGCCAGGGGCGGATTTAACATTTTGTCGCCCGTAGGCAGTATAAATTTGCCCCCTCCCACAAATCTCTGTTGGGGGGGGGGCATCATTATATTCCCTCTTTAGTTTTACAGTCCGCACTAGTGTTCTGTTTAAATCCAAACTTTGCTATATAATCGCTTGTGCTCTCGATCATTTGTCAATTAATAGGATCAGAATCTAAGACCTTCCCTACCTGATTTCATCATGATTTTTGACGCGAACTGGCTCTTCGTTCTTCAAAAATGAAGGTTCCTCCACAACGGACCTCTCTGGTTGAACTGTGTGAACAGTATCTTCACCTTCACTGCTATCACAGTTATTGTCGTATCACTAGAATGTCTCGATTCCTTAAATATTAGCTTGCCTCGGTTTCTGGAACCAACCTGCAATTCGGTATTAGATTGACAGATCTACATTTTTCAATTTGATCTGGATTGCCAACATCTAAAATCTCTCGGATGATCAACGCCAAATATTTCAACGGTTAAAAACATAAACATTCGCCCGTATTACTTTTGGGTGAAAAACGATAACTGCGTTATAGTTAAAAATTAAGTGGAGATAATTTTTATATTCGTGTGTGCTTAATTGAACTGGCTTTTATACTTATAAATTTGTTTGAATCTAAAAATATCATTTCTTAACTCAAATTTTGCCGCTCTCCAAAATTTGCCGCCCCAGGCAAGTGCCTAGTCTGCCTGTGCGTAAATCCGCCCCTGCTTACAGCTTGTGAGTCTTTTGCTGGACAAGCACATCTTCAAGTTGCGATTTTTTTTTTAATTTACAGGAATCTTACAAAATATTAACTTAAAGAGAGGAAGAAGTTTATGGTACCGTACAGTAGTTTAATTAAAAGATTACTGCAAAAATTGCTTAATAAAAACACCATCTAGGGTACGTTTCCTGACAACACCAAAACTGAGAAATGATTTAGAAACCACTTCCAAGGAAAGCTACAATGTTTTCTATATTACCTTTCACTATTCAGTATTGAATAAAATTGTTATATTGTGAACCCCGAAAATGTTATTTTGTTAAAATTAAATTGTACTGTTATTCATGGATATAAATGATTAAAATTTGAACATTTAAACATTGTAACACTGGATTATGCGTGCACACACACAGAGTCTAACCTAGCATCAGAAAATTCAGCAACAGCAATTTCCTCGGTCAATGTGATATGCAATTTTTTATTCACCACTGTACAGAATGCTAGAAAACCACCTAACATGGAAATAAAGTAAGGGAAATCATACCAAACAGAAAATGAAAAGTCGTAAGATAAAGAAAATCCACAAAACATAACAAAAATATCGGTATGGAGAATCATACATGACTTCCATGTTCTAAGATTTATATTTAAAATCATTTACGAAATGAAATGTTTCCATAGAAACTACTTCTTTCCACTTATTGCTTCAGCCTTAACCACAGTAATGTGTTCACTAACGTATACCACCACACGTTATCGCACTCGATTTTTACTGATGATGGCAGTCGACGGCACTGCCGAAACATCTGGTTTTACAGAAAACATTGGACTACTGCCAAACAGCCCGGGAAGGAATTTTAACAACAAACTACTACTTTGTTGTCGATAACGTAGTACACATATAAATATTATCCCCTCCCCCTTCAACTATAATTTTCATTTATAGAAATTTACCCCCACCCCGTTCAACTAGCCTCTTCATTTATAGATATTTCATCTGCGTTTCTACAGTGGATTATTAAGATCTTCTTATCAGGATACTTTATTTATCAAAATTAAGTACTTTACTCTTGTTACAACAAAAAATGTTTCTGCTAAACTGCCATTTCCCCATAACCGATCTTCACCAAAATCAATAGGTCTTGAGTCTTCTACAACTCAGGCACATATGTAAAAAATTATTTGATTCAGTTTGAATTTACGGCAGTTATCGTTCTTCATGAAAAAATTTCTCTTGTTACAACATAAAATGTTGCAGGTAAACTACTGCTTTCCCTAAACCGATCTTCACCAAAATCAACAGGCCTTGAGTTCTCTACAATTTAGGAATGTATGCAAAGATTTATTTGATTATGTTTGAATGTGCGACAGTTATCGTTCGTCATAGAAACAATTACTCTTGTTAAAACATTAAAAGTAGCAGGTAAACTACCGCTTTCCCTTAACCGATCTTCACCAAAATCAACAGGCCTTCAGTTCTTTACAATTTAGGAATGTATGCAAAAAATTATTTGATTCCCTTTGAATTTATGGCAGTTATCGTTCGTCATAAAAAAATTACCCTTGTTAAAACATTAAACGTTGCTGGTAAACTACCCTTTTCCCTTAACCGATCTTCAACAAAATCAACAAACCTTGAGTTCTCTATAATTCAAAAAGGTATGCAAAAAAGTAGTTGATTCTGTTTGAATTTGCGGCTCTTATCGTTTGCCATAGAAAATACCCTTGTTACAACATAAAACGGTGCAGGTAAACTACTCCTTTCCCTTAACCGATCTTCACCAAAAACAATATGTCTTGAGAACTCTACAATTCAGGGCTGTATGCAACACGTTATTTGATTCTGTTTGAATTTGCGGCTGTTATCGTTTGCCACAGAAAATACCCTTGGATTTCGTTGTCCATGACGTGTCCGTTACTTAACTAAATACAACTATTATATTAACGACTCGGAACACAAAGTTTTTTATAAGTAAAAACATAAAGTTTTACCTTACAACCTGAACCGATTTAGACCTTTAAAAGGCTTCTTCAGAGGTTGCCGCTGGTAGCGCTGTCCGTCCTGTTATGGGCGACGGAATCGAATTTCGAAAGATCGATGTTGTGTGTGTGGGGTGAGATGTGTTCGAATAATGCGTGCGATTTGAATTGTGTCTGTTCGTTTAGGATGTCGTTTTTATTTGTTTTCGTGTGTTTGTATATTTCCAATTGTTCTAGAGTGCCTATTTCCGAAAACTAGAGAACTCAACAATTCAGGGCTGCATGCAGAACATTATTTGATTCTATTTCTTTTATAAATTTGCTAACTGTTATTGTTTTTTCTATTTATTTAGTTCTTCCATAAATTTTTAAAATTCTTTTACTTCACCTTCCCAAACTATTAGTATGTCATCTACATACCTGATCCATTTTTTAATTCTTCTTTCTTTATCTATATCTTTTAAAATTTTGATTTCAAAGCTGTTCATGAATATCTCTGCCATTAATGGTAAAAGCGGTGACCCCATTGGTAATCGGTGACACCATCCTTTTCTTGTATGTAAAATTTGTTATTAAATCTGAAGTAGTTCTGGCTTAGGCATAATTCTAATCCTTCTATTATTTCGTTTTTCCATTCTACATTACTTAATTTATTTTTCTTTATTATTTCTACTGTTTTTGCTATTGGTATGTTGGTATACATATCTTTTATATCTAATGACATTAATTTTGTCTTATTTGTTATGGTTATTTCTTTTAATCTTTCTATTACCTTTTTGCTATTTCCTATGCTGTGGATTTCTTCTTTTTCATATGCCATTTTGATTCTTTTACTTATTTCTTTTGATATTTTGTATGTTGGCGAATTTATAAATGATACTATAGGTCTTAATGGCATTTCTTTTTTATGTAACTTAATTTGACATCTAAATTTTGGAGCTTCAGGATTATGTTCTATTTTTTGTTTCTTTTGCCATTCTGTTAAATATGTTGTCTTTTTTATCAATTTCTTTGTTTGTGCTTGAAATTTACTTGTGTAATCATATTTTATTTCTTTATATGGTCCTTTTTGTATAAATTGTTCTGCTTTTTCGATATAATCTCTTTTGTTCATTACCACTGCTGTTTTACCTTTATCGGCTTTTATAACTATCAAATTGTTCTCTGTGATTTTCTTTTTTAATTCTCTTATATTTCTTTTTATTTGTGTTTCGTTTTTATTTCTTACATTTTTGTTTTTCTTACATATTTTTTCTATTTCTTTTACTTCACTTCTTAATTGTTTTTTAGTTTCTTCATTTTTATTTTATCGATTATTTCTTCACATTCTATTATTGTATTTTCTTTATCTATGTTTGTTTTTGTTGCATATTTTAAACTTTTCCCTAATAATTTATGTTCATTTTCTGTAAACTTTGTTTCTGTTAAATTTAATACTTTTTCAGCAAATTTTATTTCTTTATATTTTTCTTTATTTTTATTTCTTGTTCCTTCTGTTAATACCTTGAGTTTCTTATTTAGGCCTAATCTCTCTTCCATTTTTCTTATTTTCTTTTCTATGTATTTTTCACCAAACTCTTTTCTCATTTCTTCTATTTCTATACTTAATTGTAACTTGTATATAATTTTTGATGTAATTGATACATTTCTTTGTTATATTTATTTATTTTACTGTATAAATTCTTTATTTCAAGTTTTATCCATATTTTTTCCGCCATATTTTTCACTTGGTTTGATACTTTGCTTTTGTTATTAATTTTAATTTTTGCGTATTTTGGAGTTATTTTATTAATTAAACACTGTTTATTAAACCAAATTTTCCCTAGCGTTTTTTTCACTTTTGCTTTAATTTTTAAATACTTAAAAAATTCCCTTACATTTTTATATTTATCTGCTTGCAATTCGCATATTTTATTCTTCGTATTGTTTAAATTAGCAGCCATCCTTACTATTTCTTTTATAAATTTGCTAACTGCTATAATTTTTATTGTTCGACTAAGCTTTTCGTCATCACTGACATCATCAGGTCTTAAACAACGTCTATCAACTGTACGTTGTAGGCTTTTGTACTTTAGGCCCCTCCCCTTATGTCGTCGCCCCTCCTTTGGTTATAGCTGCTGCCGCTCTTCACGGGAACTTTGTCTACATTTTTCCGTTAGGCATTTTTCTAACGTCCGTCAAATTGTTTTAAGAATCTCCCGTTAATTTCTTCATTCTTGACTTATAATTTTTTTTTTGTAACCTTTTACATTTCGTCATTTTTAGTGTGTTATTTTTATTATTTTAATTTATTTTTGTTTATTATTTAATATATAATAAAATATTTCTTCATTTGTAAAATCCACTTTTATATTCATTAATTTATTTTTATCTTCTTTTTTAACTTTAAGTATTTCTAATTCTTCTATTAGTTTTCTTTTTTGTGGATTGTTTTCTATTTTGATTATTTCCATATTTTCATTTGGATTTATGAATTTATGGCCTGATTCATTGAAATGTCTTGCATATAGTGAGTTCGTTACTCTAACCCCTTCTCCTTTTGCGTGTTCATTCATTCGAATTTTAAATTTTCTTCCAGTTTCACCCAGATATATCTTATTACATTGCCCATATTTTAATTTGTATACGCCGCTTTTTTCTGTTAATGGAATTTCTTCTGTTTTAGCATTTTTTATATATTCGAATACAATTTCCGTTTTCTTTATTCCTATCTGTATTTCATATTTTTCGAAGCATTTTTGTAACATTTTTGTTTGATATCCTATGTATGTTATTGCTCCTTAATATTTCTTTTCTTCATTTGTTTTTTCTTTTTTGTTCTTTTCTATTTCTTTATTTTCCTCTATTTTCTTAACTATTCTATTAATTATATTAGGGTTGTAATTATTATTTTTTGCTATTTGTTGTATTTTCTTTAATTCTTTTTGTTTGAGTTCTTCATTTTCTAGATAATTTAAAGCTCTATAGCAAAATGAATTTAATGCTGCCATTTTATAATTGACTGGATGATATGATTCTTGTGGAATTATTAAATCTGAGTATGTTTCTTTCCTATATATATATCGAATTTGAGTTTTTATCTTCAATTTTTATATTGATATCTAGGAAATTAATTTCTAATCCTCCAATTTCTTCTTGAAATTTTATTGTTTTTTCTATGTTATTTAGTTCTTCCGTAATTATTTGATTCTGTTTGAATTTGCGGCTGTTATCGTTTGCCATAGGAAAACATTACCCTTGATTAAAAAAAAAATGTTGCAGGTAAACTACCCCTTTCCCTTAACCGATCTTCACCAAAAACAATAGGTCTTGAGTACTCTACAAATCAGGGCTGTATGCAAAAAATTATTTGATTCTGTTTGAATTTGCGGCTGTTATCGTTTGCCATAGAAAACAATCTACAGACACACACACAGACACTTTTCGAAAATATCGGTATGGAGAACTATACATGACTTCCATGTTCTAAGATTTATATTTAGAATCATTTTCGAAATGAAATATTACTATAGAAACTACTTCTTTCTACTTACTGCTTCAGCCTTAACCACAGTACTGTGGTCACTAACGTATACCACCTCACGTTATCGCACTCGATTTTCACTGATGATGGAAGTCGATGGCATTGCCGAAACGTCTGGTTTTGTAGAAAACATTGGACTACGGCCAAACATCCCGGGAAGGAATTTTAACAAAAACTACTTCTTTGTTGCCGATAACGTTGTACAATATATATAAAAAATTGCATAAAATTAATGGCTTGTATAAGTTAATGTTTGATCTCCATTAAGTAGTGCTCAAGTTTCCAAAGTTTTAATATTATGATGTCCATAATTAAAACATCAGAGCAGGTTTAGTGTGTATGAGGGTACACCGTGGACAAAAATTTTCAACATTTCTTATTGAGCGTTGCTACAGTGTTCCTAGTTGCAGCGTTCCTATCAAGCTGCGAATCTACAGTGTATGTTTCACAGAACAAACACGTGAAAAAGAAGGAGCGCTCCGAAGTCACTCATGGACCCTCAGCATCTTGCAGAGGGTTCATTCCCTAAAGACGAAAAGTCTGTCTATGAATCGTTCCTCTGTAAACACGTGCAGTTACACTGCCCAGCGATCCACAGGAAGCAAATCGCTATCCACGCTGGACACTTTTTCGGCTTGCATGCGTTATGTTGGTATGGGTTTCGGCACTTTCCATTTAAAATGCGTGCAAATGTAAGAAAATAAACATGAATGAGGCCAGAAATAACGCGAATTTTGTGTGTGTGTGTGTGTGTGTGTGTGTGTGTGTCTTCCCTGCCTTTTTATTGCGGTAGTCATAATAATAAAATGGAAACGTAAACATTACATAACTGAGATATGTTTGCCTGCCACGAACGATATATTATTTTATACATGTATATTAACTCATACATAATTTACATTAAAATGAAAAAATTATAATTTTATTGCCTGGCAACAAAATTATTTTATTTTTAACAATTACCATTGTTTCAAAAAGTTTAAATGAATTTTCAAGTACTTTACTGTTGTTAAAACGTAAAAGGTTGCAGGTAAACTACCCCTTCCCCTTAACCGATCTTCACCAAAATCGAAAATCCTTGAGACCTCTACAATTCAGGGACGTATGCAAACAATTATTTGATTCTGTTTGAATTTGCGGCTGTTATCGTTTGCCATAGAAAATTACCATTGATAAAAAAATGTTGCTGGTAAACTACCCCTTCCCCTTAACCGATCTGCACCAAAAACAATAGGTCTTGAGTACTCTACAAATCAGGACTGTATGCAGAAGATTATTTGATTCTGTTTGAATTTGCGGCTGTTATCGTTTGCCATAGAAAATACCCTTGTTAAAAAAATGTTGCAGGTAAACTACCCCTTTCCCTTAACCGATCTTCACCAAAAACAATAGGTCTTGAGAACTCTACAATTTAGGGCTGTATGCAAATAATCTTTTGATTCTGTTTGAATTTGCGGCTGTTATCGTTTGCCATAGAAAATACCCTTGTTAAAACATAAAACGTTGCAGGTAAACTACCCCTTTCTCTTAACCGATCTTCACCAAAATCAATAGGGCTTGAGAACTCTACAATTCTTTGGTATCTGGTCTCATGGAAACGAAGAACTACTGGCTTTTTTCCAGCATCTAAACTCGATACTCAATTCCATTCAGTTTACTATGGAAGCGGAAGCAAATGATAAAATTCCTTTCTTAGACATACAGTACTTATATCAGAGAAACCAGATGGATCTCCAGGTAATCAGGTGTACAGAAAACCTACCCACACTGATAAATACCTTCATCCAACTTCTCATCATCATCATCATCCTGCACAAAAACAAACCATTCTCAACACACTTTTCCACAGAGAAGAGGGTCTCCGATGACAATCATTCCTGGAGGAGAAAAAACACTTAACAGATGTTTTTGAGAGGAATGGCTGCAATTGAATTTGCTTGCCAGCCTCATTGTCACATAGACCTGAGGATACTTATTGCAATATGAGTGAAACATTGTTGTACAAGACATTTTTGACATGGTCCATACCAGAAGAAGACTTTAAAAGTAGGCTGGACACCAGCCACGGAAACCTACATGAGAACATAACTATAATGCACATTTTATTTTATGTTTTTGTGTAACTGAACACTTCAGTAGGTATATACCTTACATTTTTCTTTAATAACTTTACTAAGACGCTAATTTTACATACAAAATTTACAATAACAATATTTATTATTCAAAATAAATAATAAAATTATTCATAAATAAATGATTATTATTCATAATGAAAACATATAATAATACAATTATTCATATAAAGGAAGATTCACATTTAGTTACATATTTATCAGAATATACGATAGTATTAAGAAGTGTAGAAAACTGTTTTGTAACAAAGTTCACGTCAGCTCAGTTCAGTATACTGACAAATACTCACCTACACACAAAAAAAAAAATTTAACTATTAATGTTGTTACAAATTTATGAAAGTTTGAAAGTTTTAATACATTTATAAATTTATATTAGCATTATATACTACGGGCAATACAAAATAACATATGTAAAATTTTAACATTACATTTTTGTTAATTACTTTATATACTTTGTCGAAATTACTTCAAATTTAATTCCATGTAACTCAAGCTCCTTTTGCAGTGAAGTGTTGAAAAAAGCAGTTGCTGGTGTGTAAATTCCACCCCTGTGAAAAAAATGTGTATAGTGGATACATCATATAAGACATTTAGAGTTTTGTCTGTATAATCTATAATGAATAACTCTATCTATAATGTTAACTGTTAAAGGAAACAAATAAATCAGTAGTTGTAATTATTCTGGTTAGGCTAGTTGTTAGAGCTGAAAATTGGCTAAAAAAATTAGGTTTACAAAGATAAATTACAAAGATTATTGAAAAACTTATTTTTAACTGTTACAATTTTGCAGATTAATGAAGAAAGTTGTGTTAGTGGTTAAAATCACAAGCAGAATTATCACTGTTGCACACCACTATATAAAAATATTCCGATTAGTGCTTTCAAGCTTCACAGCTGTTTTTAACTGTGAAGCTTGAAAGCGCTAATCGGAATATTTTTATATAGTGGTGTGCAACAGTGATAATTCTGCTTGTTACAATTTTGTTTTATTAAATTCCTTTCTATTTATTTATTTTTCTAATATCAGCTGCTGAATGTATACTTATTCAAATATTGGCAGTAAAATGCAAAGTTACGACTAGCAAAATCATATCTTTCAACACAGACTCATACAAATTACACAAGACAGGTGGAAATTATAAGAGATATTCATACAGTTACAGATATTCAGGCAGCAGTACAAGGTGTAAAACAAGTGATTTCGTTGGGTTTGATAATATGTAGGAGGAAGGTATTCGGCATTAAGGAGGATGTATGTGTTTTTTGTACTGCTGGTACTTGATTGCACTGCAGACATAAATATTGTAAACACCACTAATACTGGTGACTGCAAATGTAAATAAAGAACAGATATAGAAAGGATTCATCCCTATCTAACAATAACAGCAGTTATTCTGTGACATTTATGTTGTTATATAAATAACAAGTCATTTACAGAAAAGTCCATGTATTTTCAAGAGAAAGCAAAAAATCGTATTTAGTTAAAAGACTTTCTTGATAAAAATATTACACCAAGCTGTATGTAATCTGTTAGTACTGGATCTGTTAAGTGCCATATCTGTAATAACATTAACCCACAAGACTTACTTCCATCACGTGTCTGAGTTAACACTTAGCATAAACTACCATTAGCAGTGTTATCACTCTTTATGAATATTGTCCTGTTGTGTTTGTGTTTATGTTAGTTGGTTCAGTAATTTGTGAACTGTGCATATGAACAGTGGTTATAGTGCAGTGCATGTGTGTATAGCAATTCCCAGGCCGGCCCAAACCTTTAGGTCTGACCGGGCCGAGACACAATTTTGTGCCCCTCCCAACGAAAAAAATTGTGATGCTTTCTTATCAGTACTAATTTAATAACATTATACTTTAAAAGTTTTATCATGACTATTTTATACTAGTGGCGGCGGTTAAGCCCTACACATAAAAAAAACTGTTCTGTAGGTCTACATGAAATCACTTAAAAAATTTACAGTTTATACTATATACCTTTTCAAATGTTAACAAATATTTTTTTTTATTTTTCTTGAAACACATTAACTATCAATAATTCCTGTTTTTAAAATTTAACTTAATAAAGCTGTAACTTGACTCATCTATATAAGTGTTTCACATGGACGCTCAATGCCAGTGGAAAACATCAAATAAAATGAATCAATTTCAAACAGTTTCGTATAATTTTAATTCAGTCAGTGTACATTTCTTCTTATTGTAAGTATATGTACAGATATTATTAAAACAAAAACGTCTTTTCACATGTATTTAAAGTTTATTTTTACTAAAAATGTCACACCAAGATTTGTTGCATTAGTTTTTCTTTAAAAATAAAAAAAAAACATACTTTGGTTTTTGAAAGTTTAGTTAAATTTCTAAACTATCAAAACGCATGCCCAAAGCACAAAACAAATTTGATCTACCCGGTGTATATAAACTAAATTGTTCAAATTGCAGTAAATTGCAGTAGCTTCAAACAGAGATACATTGAACACACAAAAGCACTCCACACCACTACAGAATCTACCTTCGCAAACCACCTCATTGAAGCAAACCACACATATAAAAACATCGACAATAACGTGAACATACTACACGTACACACAAAAGGCCGAAAACTAGACACTCTAGAACAATTAGAAATATACAAACACACAAAAACAAATAAAAACGACATCCTAAACGAACAGACACAATTCAAATCGCACGCATTATTCGAACACATCTCACCACACACACACACAGCTTCAATCTTTCGAAACACTATCTCGTCGCCAACAACAAGACGAGCAGCGCTACTAACGACAGCCTCTGATGAAGCCTTCTATAGGTGAAAGCCGGTTTAGGCTGTAAGGTAAAACTTTACGTTTTTACTTATAAAAAACTTAGTGTTCTGAGTCGTCAATATTATAGTGATATTTAGTTAAGTAACGGACACGTCATGGACAACGAAATCCAAGAATAAATTTCTTTCTTCTTGCTTTTGCTTCAGCAAACCTTTTAACAATTTTCATTAAATCTAACTGGTTTGCAATGTCATTTTTAATAGAAGTTGTTGCTAGAAATGATAGACGGTCTAGCGCCATTGTAGAGTGTAAGTAAGTTTTAATTAATTTGAGCTGACTGAAACTGCGTTCTCCACTAGCAACCGTGACAGGAATTGTGAAAAGAACCCTCAATCCATATATTAGGAAAACAGTCAATCATGTCACTTTTTGAAATAAGTTGCAAAGTTTGAACAGGAGTTTTTATCTCAGAGTTCTTCAGAAATACACCCAGATGTTTAAGCTCCTCAAAAAGGTGGTTGCCATCGATGTCACTTTCTCCTAATTTATCTTCATGTTGAAGAACTTTTTGTAGATTCAAACATTTTTGTTTCAAGATTTTGGATTCGGGAAGAGTTTGCACGTTGTACAAAAAACCCCAATGCTGGTTAAGAGTCTCATGTTGTGTAAAATGCTGTTCGATGGATGTCAGAGCCTGATCTATAAGCAGGTAAAAGACAACTGTTTTTAAACAACTGCTCTGGATCTGTTGGGGCTTCGTCTCAGGACTCATAATCAAATTGCCATTTTTTTCTTTCTCTCAGGCTGCTTCTTGTAAACAGCTTCAATTTCCAAGTCTTCAGCTATGTCTTTGGCTGTTGCTACAGCACCTGCATATACAGTTTCACGATATTCTTTTAAAACTTTTTGGCACTTTCCAAGAAAATATGTAACTGTTGATAAGTCACTGTTGGAGTTTTGCATGGTATTGCTGACCAAGTTTACTTGAAACAACATATCATGCCAAACAACAAGAGAGACAATGAAGTCAAAAGTTGTTAAATTGTTTTCCAATGATTTGGCTTCAGATGTCACTTTTGGATCAATGAGTTACTCATGCATTGCCTGTAGCGTATCACAAACGTCAAACATTTGATACCTGACTGCCTTTACACTGTTAATTCTACACTCCCATCTAGTTTCACAGACTTCTTTGACAGCAAGAGTCAACTGCCTTTCCTTGAATATTTTCCATCTTTTAGTAGATGATGAAAACAGGACGTACAGACCAGTGGCATAAATAACGCCAATGCAACCAATGCGACGCATTGGGGCGCAGAGCCTGTGGGGGGCACAGTGCATAAACGGATATACTGGAAAACATTTCAACCAAATGAAAAAAAAATTTGTTTTAAAAGAATTATTTATTTATTTATGGTGAGCGTGTTAATCAGGGTTGATTTTGTCACGCTTTCACTTCAAAAGAATTATTTAAATAATTATAATATAAGCAAATACTGTAGATACCAATACGTGCAACTCTTGACATTTTACATACAATCTGGTGGCAACCTATGAAGCAGAGCCATGTAGCGTTGTGCCAACTCAAGACACGGGAGGCGCTAGTGTAACATGTTGCCACACTTTACCTGAAGTTTGACGTATTTATATCAATATTATTTGATATAAGAAGGCATTAATTATCATAAATATTTAGCTCGGCCGGGACCTACTGAACTACGAGCAACGAGCCTGAGTTATCGTCGGGTTGGTTATTGTTAGGGTAAACGAGTAACGAGTGAAAGTGGGGGACCAAGTGAATCACTCAAAGATTCCAAGAATCACTCCCACCTGCTACTGTCTATGCCTGTTTACTGTTTACTGTCAAAAGTGGAAATCACTCAGTCCTTGTTATACAAATAACACGATTGTGCGGTTCGGTAGTGCTGTGTTTTAATAATTTTTGGTTACGGTTACTTGTGTTCAGTTTAAATAATATTTTTTTTAATTTCTTTAAATTAATTAATAGTAATTTGTTATTACATTTACCATGGATGGAAACAAACGACCGAGTGGAGCTGAATTTCGGAAAAGGAGAAAACACAAGAAGAAAAAATAAAAAAACTATACCAAAAATTGACACTTTTTTTGTTAAAAAATGTGATTTTTCGGGAGGTTCTGCGAATCAGTCCGATGGAGTTAGTGAGAGAGAGTGTGAAGGCGATAAAAGTTTAGACGAAAACGACACATTAAATTTCCTGGGAGATGATTCAAAATCAGAAGTTGACCAAAATGTGAGTACAGACTTAAATACTAATTTTAATACCCCTTCAACATCATCAACCGTTGTAAATAGTATAGTACAAGAAAATGTAGAAAACATCGATAACAGAAATGATGATGCAACAGGAAAATTTAATACAGATATCGCCCTTTTCTCAGAAGATGAGGTAAAAAAAGATGAGTTTAAATCTCTAATTTTAAACTTTGAACCATGCAGACCTCAAGGGCCTTTTCCTAAAGATCCCAAAACAAATAGGTCTTTTTCAAAAGATTATTATTTTTGCGAAACAAAGACTGGACAGAAAATTGAGCGTTTTTGGCTTTGTTACTCTCCGGTATTAAATGGGGTGTATTGTGAACCCTGTTGGCTGTTCACTAACAGACTTGATAAAAACTTTAACAAAGCATGGTCCACGGGAAAAATCAATGATTGGGGAAATCTCTCATCAAAAATAAAAGACCACGAATGGAGTAAATGCCATACTAATGCGTGTAAGGCTTATGGAATCAGAATAAGTAACAGAGACAGTAAAGTACTTTTTTATGAAAAAGAAGAAAAAATGCTTGAAGTAATAAAGAGAATCCTTGATGTTATCATAACAATGTCAACTTGCAACTTAGCTTTCAGGGGTCATCACTCTGAATGCTCTGAAAGCATCAAAAGTATATCCAGTGAGTCAGGGAATTTTCTGAATATTATTGATCTCCTCTCTCGATATGATATCCTATTTTAAAGAGCCATCTGGAAAACGAAGGTAGCAGAATAAAATATCTAAGCCCTACAATTCAAAACGAATTGATCTCATCAGATTTTGAGTGAAATATTGTCTGAGGTCCAACAATCATCCTTTTTTTCACTCATTTTTTACTTAAATTTTTTGAAGAAAAGAAAATATCTTTGGATAAGTGCCGAGGCCAGGGTTACGATGGGGCGTCTGTCATGAGTGGAATTTACACAGGGTTGCAGGCTAGAATAAAATCGAAGTCACCTACTGCTGAATATGTGCATTGTGCTAATCACAATTTAAATTTAGTTTTAAATGACAGTGTGAAATCTATTTTAGAGATTTCAGTGTTCTATGATATAATAAACAGTATATATGTGTTTTTCAGTCAAAGCCTACCAAGATGGCAATCTTTAGCAGAATCAACCGATACATGCATTATAAACTTGACCTTAAAAAACTCTGCCCTACATGGTGGTCTTCGAGATACGACGCTTTACTAGCAACCAATGTTAATTTTGTCCCAGTGATGAAGTGCTTAACCAAAATAATTTTGGCTTCAAACGTGACCAGTGAAGTAGTAGAAGCAACTGGTCTTATGAAACAAATGGCTTCATTTGATTTTGTTTTGATGCTTGTTTTTCAAAGCAGAGTTTTAGAAAGGATTCAGATCACATCGAAATCCCTTCAGAGACCTGACATTAATCTGGACCATGCAAAAAATCTCCTTCAGAAGAGTATCAATATCGTAAGGGATCTGCGGGGACAATTCGACGATGCTGTGGATCAAGCCAGAAAATTAGCTGCTAAGTGGAACATCGATCCTTGAATGAACACCAAACGCAACAGAAGAGTTAAAACTTTTTTTGACGAACTTGCAAAGGACTATGAATTTAGTGACCCTTTATACAGCTTTAAAATAAAGGTATTTTTGAAAGCTATTGATATGTTAATTTCACAAGTAAATGATAGGTTTAAAAGTACGCTACGCATAGTTGATACTTTCAGTTTGTTGAAACCAGAAAATCTATTAGAGTTTTCAGACGAACAACTAATCGACTCAGCCTCTGGGTTTTGCAAAAAGTATGAATCCGATGTGACTGCTGCTTTGGTCAATGAAGTTATTTGCTTTAGAAATTTTGTCAAAGATGATATCAAAAGTAATAAAATAAGCAAAATCAGCCAGTTGGCTGACTATCTATTGATTAAAAATAAGTTTATTGTGTCTAGTGTGCCAAACATTTGTACAGTATTTATAATGTTTATAACCTTGCCAGTCACAGTCGCAAGTAGCGAAAGGTCGTTTTCAAAACTAAAAATCATAAAAAGCTATTTAAGGAACTCGATGTCTGGTACTAGACTATGTGATCTTAGTATAATTAGTATTGAACACGAGAGATCTCGATGTTTAGATTTAGACAAGTCAGCTAGACAGTTTTTACAGTTAAAAAGCCGTCTGGGTTTCGTTAGGGAGTAGCCTTAATATGTGAACCCGAGCAGTAGACATCATTTTAAATAGGTTAGTTTATTATTCAATAATCAAATATGTAAGGCATATAACAAATGTGTTTTGTAATATTATGTAACATTATGTACCGGTACATACATAAATATCATGTTTCAAGCTTTATAATGTAAGGCATATAACAAATGTGTTTTGTAATATTATGTACATATCAATAAATATCATGTTTCAAACTTTATAAAAATGTAGCAACGAGTATATTTTTATCATCCTGTAACAAACATGCAGTAAATATAAGTAATGTGATTCTCATTTCAGTTATTTTCTAATGGTGTATAAAAATATTATGTAAATTCTCTTTCAAACAAATGTTTGATATACAATTTAAAAATACTTCTTAAAAACGATTTCTCTGAATATGCTCTGTTTAGTATGTTTAGGAGGGAGTTTGAAAAATGTTGCGAGGTAAAGTAGTACCTAGGGGGTAAGGATAAAGTTGGTTATTTTTTCTGGAGGGGGGAGGGCGCACAGGAAAAATGCTTGCATTGGGTCATCCTAAGTCATCCTTAGTTACGCCACTGGTACAGACGTTGTAAAATTCCAAACAAAGAAACTTTTTTTATAGATGAAGCAACAGCATCTCCAATTACTAGGTTAAGGTAATGACATCCACAAGGATTGAAAAAAGCTTTAGGAAACATCGATAAAATTCTTGACTGCACTCCTTTATATTTTCCAGTCATGTTGCCTCCATTATCGTTACCTTGGCCCCTACAATTTGTCATGTCTAACCCACAGGTCCCTTCAATTTCTTTCAAAAAGGCCGTTGTCAAACCTTCTCCAGTAGTGTCATCAATAGGAAGAAATGACAAGAAATGCTCTTTTACTTGAACATCTGTTTCAGTACATTCAGGAAAACGAATTGTAAATGACAATTGTTCTTGGTGGCTGATATCGGCTGTACAGTATAATATTAGTGAAAAGTTCTTGGCTTGCTTTGCTCTTTCAATGATATCATTTTTTATTTCAGACCCAAGCAAACTAATCAACTCATTTTGGATTGTTTTACCTAAGTAATGATCATGGACAAGATCGGCGATGAACTTGTTGCCGTTTTGTGGCTGAGCGTGAATGTCAAAATACGTCAAATAATACCACTTTGTGAATATTTATATTGATTGTCGTATTGTATACCAAACAGTGGCATTCATTGATAATAGAGTAAACTGTTTAACCTGCTTGAGAGAACAACGTCATTTATTAACAATCATAAA
Source organism: Magicicada septendecula (assembly GCA_034769895.1). NCBI lineage: Eukaryota > Metazoa > Arthropoda > Insecta > Hemiptera > Cicadidae > Magicicada > Magicicada septendecula. The sequence continues at coordinate 165,663,696 of CM068371.1, read as the reverse complement.
GGAAAGAAAAACTTGATTTTTTATCCATTATTTTGGCGCCCTCTAAAAATCTACGGCCCGGTTGGCCCGTCCTTAAGGCCGGCCCTGGCAATTCCTAGAGATCAGAACAAGTTAATAACAAGTCTGGATAAAAAAAAAAAAAAATTGGAAGTTTTTGGTCAAAGCCCCTGTCCAAGATATTTTTTGATAAACAACTCAAGATAATAAAGGAACACCATCCTAATTGTTTTATTGTGCTTTAAGGATTATAATGCATGCTAATTTGGTACATTTACTTCAAATTGATGGAGATAAGTTGTTTCTAGAACATCAAGACAGTTAGGAATAGAGGAGTGAATTGAGAAGGCTATTGTTTGATTTTAGAGGTTATGGAGGGTTACAGCCCCCCCCCAAGCTACGATTGCACCCAGGCCCCACAGCTGTTGCGAGCAACTCTACCTGTATGAATATAGAGCCAAGGTTTATTGAAATTTTCCATGGTGGTTTCTCTGCAGATCATTATTTATGCCAAGAAATATTAAGGGGAGCAGGTCATGGGGCAAGGTCAAAAAAATCGATTTTTCAAAAATGATGCTAAAACATTCTCCATTTCTTTCTGTTTCAGAAAATGTATAACATTATATACTTAATTCACCATTTAATAGGAGAAAAAAGTTTTGAATAGAAGCGTGCACTGTATGGAACGGGTGAAGTGAGTGCGCAACTCTAGCGCAGCTTACTAACTACATTCCACATTGTACCCTACACTTGTTGTAGTATAATTTTTGTTTCTAAGTCAATAGTGTTTCATTTTTCATGTTGGCTAACCTGTAAGAAGCAGACTCAACAGCTGATTGTTTGCAGTCTGGCATATGCAAAATTATGTAGACTCTAGATTGTGGAACTAAAAAAAGATATGAAAGGAGTAAAACTAAAAGATGGGAAAGTATTGACAGGTAAAGGAAGGCTCACTGACAAAGAAATAGACCAGCTTCAACAGTACTAAGGACTAACTATTAGGCAAAACCTTATTAGTGTTGAAGCAATGAAGAAGGCGATCTGGGCGACTTACTTTCATAAATTGTCGTCAGACAGGATGTTGTGAAGCCAATATTCAGATTTATCAAATGTCAACCTACTAAAACGCTGCCTTCATAGGAAACCCCAAAATCCCAATGAAAGTGTAAATGGAGTCATTTGGCAAAAGGTACAAAAAACAGTTTTTGTTGGCAATCATGTATAGAAACTAGGAGCAACAAATCCAGTTCTCTGTTTTAATGATGGTTCTGTAACAAAAGTAAATGTGGTTGAAACCTTGGGCTTCCGACCTAGTAAACTAATGGTTGAAGGCCTGATGAAAATTGATGAGGAAAGGATACAAAAAGCTGACAAGGAGGTGAGAGAAGAACATAAAAAGAAAAGAATAAGAAGAACGCTAATGAAGAGGAAAAGAGAAGACAGTGACAGTGCAGAATATTGCTCTGGAGCATTTTAGTTTAAGTGTAAAGTGTAAAGTATTTTAAACTCATTTCCTCTAAAGTACAGTTTTTTAGTCTTTAGGTACCATTTGTTAACAAAGTATTAAATCTATCAACTTAAAATTTGGCATAAGTCTTGCTTATGGTATGGTGAGTAATTTAATGCATTTTTGTTAAAATATATTAACTTTTACCATACTTGAAAAGATTTTGTATATTTAAAAATGTGTGTTAAAATAAAAGTAAAATAAATAATTTTTTGTCTCAAAAACTATTTACTCTATTTTGTTCATTTAGCATGAAACTGAGCTGAGTACTATGCTAAGTAAATGTAAAAATTTCAAGTCAGTAGCTTCAATAGTTTTTTTTCCAAGTAATGGTACTTAAGCATTGATGTGTTCTCCATACGATTAACATGGGAGTATCGCTAATGACCTGCTCCCCTTAAGTGTTTACTTGTTTTTAATCACAAATTTGTAACCTAATGAATTTGGAGAGTCTTGTGTTTACTGTGAATAGTACAGATTAGATGATGGGATTTTCAAAATAAAATTGTAAATTAATAATCTTTAGGATAAAAATGTTTGCTAGGAAAATGACAAATGCTAGGAAAATGCTAGGAGAGAGAGTGAAAGAGAGAGGCAATGAACCAGGAAGCCTGGAAGAGGTCAATTGAGGAGGCCGGAGCTCAATATGGGTTGTAATGCCATCAGAAGACAAAGAAGTATAAAAATGTTTAATAAAAGTTGTGACTGTTTTACTGTATTTGATGCCGAGTATTTATTATTTTATGCTGATCTTTCTACTCAAAGATCACTGTCCATGTAATGTGCTAACAATTACAAATGCTGAGCGTGATGTTTATTATATAATGGAACGTTAGTATTAACTCAATTTTTAATGGCATATAAATAGCACATTATAGAATGTTATAGAATTATCAATGCGTATTATGGTACTTATATTCCAAGATAAGTAAATTATACTCTACAATAATTTTTAATATATTATTGTAAACAGTTATGTTGAAGCTGTGTAAATTCATCAAACCTCTGTGTATTTGCTTCATTTGGATCCTTTCACTTATCAAATATAACAGATTAGGTTGCTTTTGTGTACAAGATTAAGTAAGATAATTTTGCTTTTATTTACTTTGCCCACAAAATCTTAACCACTATGGCACAACAGTGAAAGACCCATTTACATTTTAGGTTTATGAAGGAGTTTCTGTGTTTAAGTTTTGGTCTTGTCTACTTTGGAACTGTTGTAAATATGTTTTGGTAGCTGCAAATGGTTGTAGTATCATTCCAATCATGGGCGTAACTTGGGGCCTAATTTTGGGGGGGGGGCAGGGTAAAGCTTCATAAATTCAAGTGTGTAGTGAGACCATCTATATAATAAAATAAATAAAATATATTATATACAAAATTAGAAAGTTTAATTTTCTTGTTGATTCATCCTCTTCGTTCACTTTATAAAATTCTAGCAGAATACCCGTGCTTCGCAACGGAGTTTCACGTTGTACGTAATGAAAATGTTAGTTTAATTAATAAAGTTCAATTAAAGTAGGTTTCTTAAAAATAAATAGCTGTTGCCCACGACTTCGTTCGCGTGGTCTTCAATTTAATGCGATAATATATTTAGAACAGAATCTATTCTATTGGGTTGCCATAGTAACCAGATCTAATAGTTCTTTAAGACCCCAAAGGACCCCCACCCCCCAGATAGTTCTTTAAGACCCCAAAGGACCCCCCCCCCCCCACTGAGGAAGAGGCACATCACCTCGAAACGTATGGGGAAGTGATAAAGAAAGTAAGTTCATATGTGAAAGTTTATATATATAATAATAGAAAGTTTACGTAAACAAGGGACAATTTCATTTTGTAATGATCAATAAACCTTTCTTCATAAGTTGAACTTCCAGTTATGTTTACCTAGAACAAATATACTATAGGCCTATAAACATAAACAATTTCAGTTCTTCCAATTCTTATACCTAGTTTTCATAAACACATCCTCTCCCTTAGGCACACTGTCACAAAATGCTCGGTAGTAGTAGCAGTAAGCCGAATCAGTGACAACACAAAGAAATTTTCAAATTGCCAGTCAATGTTCAAAGAAATTAAGCAGTGTTACTCCTTTGCGTTTCTTATCTCCCATTTCTCAGAACTTAGGAATGCAAAAAACCAAAAAAATCACACCAATAACAAATTAAGAAAGAGACAAGCGATGTTTACTTTAACGGACTACATACACGACCGAGTAACCGACCGCACTTGGATCAGTGTCATTCATTAACAAATAACAGTTCCAAGCAACCGTCTTTTAAGATTCGTGAACAAAGCCATCAACGTCTTCCACAGTAAGTCAGCTTTGTTCATACTGCCGAGTCTGTTACACCTACCATACCGCTCTCTTTTACACTGGCCTGTAGTGTATGCGAAATTCTGCTGAACTGAAAACAACTATATCTCAAATCAAACAGTAAACAATCTGAGCACAGAGATGATGACTCAGAAGAATATGTGTGACAAAGAGAGGAAAGTAAAGACAGCAAATTCTTAGAAGTACAGCAGCGCTTATTATTTCATTACAGTGTTCCTGAACAAGTCTCTGTGTACAAGGCACACATTGTATTCAAGTTAATTAGGTCTCTAGCATTTGTTTTTTTTTCAAACATAAATATTATATTGACATATATAATTCAAATCTGTCAAACATTTCCTTACAAGTTTCTTCGAATGAAATAAGAATAATAAATTTATGACAACTAGTCGTCTGATAACAGTACAGATGTTGATAAATAGTGCTTACTGTGCTCGCAAGCATAGAAACTGTCTCCTGTTTGACTATCTGTTAGTTTTTATTCATAACAACTAGAAACAAAATTTTATAATGCTCGGAACATGGGGGGGGCGAGTTTCCCCCTTGCCCCTCCCAAGTTACGCCTATGATTCCAATTGTTATTCATTATATTAATAACAAATTATCTACTTAATGGATAATTAAATGGTTAATAACAAATTTTATTAATAACAACAATTTATTGACTAACAGTTATTTATTGGTCACAATATTTTTATTTAAAAAACACATGAACTAAATAATCTCTAAAACACAAATTTAGATCCTTATGTTTCTTCAATGTTTGGCAGTAATAAGTGTAAATATTATAAAATAATACATGCAAAGTTTACTAACTTACTTGCTACTAACTTATTACTATACTTACTTGCTAGGCAATTTGTGGGCTTCTTTGAGAATTGTGATTGCTGAGAGAACTGAAGTCATGGCAGTAAGAGTATATGCACTATATTTACTTGAAACCTACAATAACCATTACTAACATTTAATCTTACTTAGATACAGTATACCTGAAATTCTGAGATTAAATACGACAAAGTCACTAACAAATTTTGTACATTTGGCATGAGAAATTAATTTTGTTCAAGATTGTACGCATTAAACAAGTAAAAAATTTATAATACAGTGGAACTTCGCTAATTCGGACTTCACTAATTCAGAATTTCTATAATTCGGACTGGTGTTCTCAGTACTGTAATTTATATGTACATATGTAAAAATTCAAAATCAAGTGTAGATTTAGCCTACTTGAGAAGAGAAAGGCCGGAAATACTGTACATAGTGTATTTCCATGAACTGGGATTATTAATTGGTAAGTCAGCGATAATGAAAAGCAGTGTCGTATACATTTCCTGGAAATTCTGAACAGTAATATACAATTCATAACAACGGATATGACTCATACAGACTTTCACATTTGTCATCATTGTGAACGTTCGTCCCATAGCCAGTCACTTTACGTTTTGACTCCGTAGTGTTCGTACCTTTTACTGTGTTCAAAAATGAGTAAATGTGGTTCATATAAATCGCTCACAATAGAACAAAAGATAGAAGTTTTAAAATGTATTGACAAAGGTGATTCGGTTCAGAGTGTTTTACGCGATTTCGGTATCAGTAAATCAACATTTTACGATATTAAAAAAAGCAGATCAGCAATTACACATTTTTCATTGAATAGAGACTTTGATAGTGCCAGTGAAATTAAGCAAAAACGGATGACTCCTGCCAAAACGTCTGACATTGACGAAGCTGTTTGGACGTGATATAAACAACAACAAGCTGCTGGTGTACCGAACCGTGGGATAGAATTGCAGACTGCTGCTGAACGTTTTGCTACTCGATTTCAAAACCAAGATTTTAAGGCAAGTACAGGGTGGTTGTTTAGATTTAAAAATCGACATGACATAGCAAACCGATCGATTTGTGGAGAACTTTTAAGTGCAGATCATGAAGCTGTTCAACCATATAAGAATAAATTACAAAAGATTATTAATGATAATGAACTTGAACCGTGGCAAATCTACAGTGCTGATGAGACGGGATTGTTTTGGAAGGCAATGCCAAAAAATACACAATCGAGTAAAAAAGAAACCCATACACCTGGACATAAAATAAATAAAATGAGGCTGTCTGCATTACTGTGTGCCAATTCCGATGGTATGAATAAATTAAAATCTGTCGTTGTAGGAAAATCTAAAAACCCCAAGAGCAATGAAAAACATAAACGAGACTGATCTTCCTGTGATTTATAAAGCTCACAGAAACGCGTGGTTCAGCTGTGAAATTTTCAGTTCTTGGTTTCATAAAAATTGTATTCCATCAGTCACAACATTTCAGATGGAAGAAAAAAATGTTGCTAGGGAAGAAGTTAAAGCAGTGTTGTTATTGGACAATGCTCCAGTGCATCCTGCAGAGGACATTTTACGAAGTGATAATGGAAAAATAAAATGTCTATTCATGCCTCCTAATACATCAGCACTAATACAACCAATGGACCAAGGAGTAATCTATAGTTGCAAATGGCTGTACAGAAAGAAACAGCTCCAAGACTGTCTCGTATTTTTTGAAGATGAAGAGGGTTGCAGTACCAGTTTAGGTGAACAGACTTTAATCAATATGAAAAATTACAACATAAAAAATGCTTTATTTAACTGGGCTTCAAGTTGGAAGGAGGTGAAAGCCACGACGATTGATAATTCTTGGAAAAAACTTCTTAACCCTGAAGATAACGAAGAAGAGGATTTTAATGGAATTGAAGAAGATGATTACAGAAATATTTTAGGAAATGCAGGAGAACATGAGACAAACACGGAAAATATTCGAGAGTGGCTGGATGAAGATGCTGGTGAGGTAGGGTACGTTGTGCAGTCGGAAGAAGAAATAGCTGCTACTATAGAAGGTCGCCAAACTAAGGGACTGATGACAGACAATCAAAATGGCGATGATGATGACGATGACGAAGAAAGTGAGAATGTTAAAATAAGTGATGCAATAAAAAACATACAATCCTTGTTGAAGTTCGTAGAAATGGCTGCAAACTCTGACTTAAGCAAATATTTTTTTGTTTTAAGTGAAATGAAACAGGATTTTGTGAGGAAACAGCTAAAAACAAAATACACGCAGAAAAAAGTTAGTGATTTTTTTTTAAGAAGCTGTAGGCTTGCTAGAATACGTACTGTGCGGTGAAAATAGAGTGTTTTGTATTTAAGTACTGTATTTAAGTTTTGTTTTGTATGTAAGTTACGTACTACAGTATAAAAATGAATCGAATTTTTTTAGTAAAGATCACATAAACAGGTACTGTACGTTATTTCTTATTTTATACCTCTTCTGCTACTAATTAATAGAGTATTAAATACAGTATTTTTAACAAGAACATGCAGTAGATTTCTTGTAGATTCAAATTGGGTTTCAGAATGATTTCTTTTATATTGTCAGCTATCGGTAACCGATAGACATGCAAAAATTCGCGATCAGTTCGTAATGTTCTATAATTCGGACTTTCAGCAATTCGGACTGAGCTTGGTACACATTAGTCCGAATTAGCGAAGTTTCACTGTATTAGGTAAATGCTTTTTGTAAAAAAATCAATTTGTTCAATTTCCAGTGTCTCTGTACACTATATTTTTATTGGTATTGAAGTAACAAACATTCCCAGTGTTCGTGATGAAAGTTTTATTTCATCTTTATAACAAATAAACCATATTGCTTTATAAATCATATGTACCTTTGTCACCATTGTCTTATCTGGTAGCAAGTGACTTCCTTCAAAGGTAGTTCTTTTCTTACTCCAGCCTTCTCCGGATAGTACTGTGTCTACTGATAATACCATATTATCTTCAGGTACTTCGTGGCTCACAAATCCAAATGAAAATATCTTTGAATACTAAAAATGTGGCAAATAATTAATTTTAATATCTTAATAAATTATAATGTATGTATGATAAGTAAATATAATTACATGTATAAATGTGTATATATCATAATTCTGGACCCCAGCTACACCTTAACACATGTAAAGGTTCTGGACCATTGAGCCTTCAACAACATGACGTAAAAATTGTTCATTGGGCACTACTTATCTCATACTTGTGAAATAATTTGAACTCGACTGGAAATGAGATGCTTACAGTTATATACAAACAAAAATTATAACATGATCAATAAAATTAAAAATTAAAAGGGAACTACTAGTAGTGTAGAATACCATTTTTTTAAAAAGATAATTAACTTATACAAAACACAGCCTATGTGCAATAACACACACACACACACACAGATTGTTGTGAGCTGTACTAAAAGTATAAATCAATTGAGCTTTCAATTAAAAAAAAATTATTAAAGTTATAATTACATGTAAAATTATGACAATTATTTATTTACTTGTTTGTAAATGTTCAATTACAATATAATTTAATTAATATAATTAAATTATGATGTACAATGCTATGTGATTTCTCTTACGAATCTACTGTAATCTTAACAAATATTGTCCTTAAGTATATTTGTGATATATTGTAACTTTCAGTTGTGAACACTTACGTTTCTTAATGTCCTCGTACGTTTCAGTGTGGTGTTCACCTTCTTCAGTGAGGTTTAAATACAGAATGTCTTGAAACAGTTGTAACGGATTTTTTCACAGGTTGGTGGTATGTGTGGGGGGGGTTGTTAATGGAAGGCGGTTGGGGCTGGGATTCAAAGTATAGTTTGGTTTCTGTATGATTGTGTCAAATAGTACATGTGATTTAAAGTGTAGTTGGTTATTTAATATGTTGTTTGGTTGTAGTGTGTGGTGTTTATATATTTCATACTGTTCAGCCGTGTTGAGTTTCCTACTTTTTGGTAAGTAGTGTAGTATTTCGAGGTTGCTTTCTATGTTGGTGTAGCTGTGGTTTTCAGTTTGTATGTGCATGGCGAATGCGGAGTGTATGTAGTTATTAGAGAGGGCTTTTATGTGTTCAGAAAATCTTGAAGAAAAAGATCTTCCCGTCTGGGCTATGTAGAAATGTTTGCAATCACTGCAGTTTAATTTGTATACTCCTGTTTTGTTGTATGTGTCAGTGTCTGTGTTTGTATCGTTTATGTGTTTTTTGATGGTGTTGTTCGTTCTGTAAGCTATTTTTTAGTTGTGTTTCCTGAATGTGTTTGCGATTTTGTGTGTGTTAGAGTTGTAGTATGTAAGCGTGATGTATTTATTAGGTTGTGTGTTGTTGGTATTTTATGTTTTGTTGTTTTTGTTTAGGATTTGTCTGTGTAGTTTGTTTATTAAATCGGGGGTGTATCCATTTTTTATCGCTATGTATTTGATTGTGTTAAGTTCTTCCTGATAATCTTGTTTACTTTGTGGTATTGATGTGAGTCTATGGATCATATAGTTGAATGTGGCATGTTTGTGTTTTGTTGGATTGTACTATTTGACACAATCATACAGAAACCAAACTATACTTTGAATCCCAGCACCAACCCCCTTCCACCAACAACCCCCCCACACATACCACCAACCTGTGAAAAAATCTGTTACAACTGTTTCAAGACATTCTGTATTTAAACCTCGCTGAAGAAGGTGAACACTACACTGAAACGTACAAGGACATTAAGAAACGTAAGTGTTCACAACTGAAAGTTACAATATATCACTAATATTAAGTGCGTGAATGAAGAGGATGAATCATCAAAACAACTGTAAGTATATTTAGTTAACCTGGCTGTGGATACCACAACTAGCGGCTGACGGCGTGTTGTACTAGCTATGCAACCTATGTTGTACCTAGCTATGTTGTACTAGCTATGTTTTTGCACTAAACACAAAAAGCCATGCGGTATGCCTTGGTTCTTAATGGACTGTTGAGCAGAGGTTTATACATATTTAGTTAAATATTACAAATAGAATAGAATATTTTAGTGTATCCTATTATAATTAAACATTAACATTTTATTATTCACCTAATTGATTTAAAACACTTTGTGTTAATTTGTTCATATATTTTAATGTAAATATGCTTCAAATAAGATTAGTGTTGTGTCTAATCATACACTGTGTGTGTAGGCAGATAAGTTATTGAATTAAAGAATTTACCTTGAGCAGTAGTTTTCTTGTGAATGACGTACGAGTCATTAGAACAAAAACTAATGACATTAATGCAAATATAAGGGTAACCCAAAGTTTCTTGAATCCAATGTAAGTCTGTATCTGTACTGGCTGCTTTTTTTCATTTTCATAAAAGTAATGTTGCGACAACTGTGCCACTGCATTATCTGAGCTGATATAAGGAAGACACCAGGCATCTAAAATGCCACTCTTATGTAGAAAAGATCTATAAAATTTTGTTCAAAAACATTTTATTAACAAATGTACAAATTTTAAAGCACTATAGTTTAAAATGTACCAGAAAACAGACAATTTTATCTACAAAATAATAAATGAACGAATCAATAACCTTATACAAATTTATTTCAATTATTTTAGTATGTCTGGTAATAAATCAGAAAATAATTAGTCTCTGTTGCAAGTAGACTTTCAGTCCTTGATCCAGATAATAATTCTGCGAAATGTATTGCAAGGTAACAGGTTATAGCCCAGACCAAACTTGCAGAAAAGAATGCTCAATTAGTGAAAATACATACATTTATTGTCTCTTTCTTTTACACAAATTTATATCAAAATGTTCTCTCGTTATTTTAAACAATTATTTACTTTTCAATGTTCAAAATCTTCTTTGAAAATATACTTTAAATAAATGTTCTCTTTTAGATAAACAGTGATGTAAATTGTAAATGTTCAAAGTCTTCTTTAAACAAAATTATATTTAAAAAAATGTCTTCCTTACTTTACACAGTCATATAATTTTTAAATGTTCAAAAGTTCTTTCTTTTTCTGTTGAAAGCTTTATACTTTGAAAACAAATTTAGTTAAATTTTGCTTCCCTGTTCTGTTGGCTTCGTTGTCTTCCCGGTCAACGATCTCGATCCCAGCCTCCAGCGATCCGTCGTCCTGGTTCCACGTTCCAGCAAACGCCTCCAGGAACTACCTTGCTCTAGGTGTCCATTTTCAGCCGCCACGATCAGCAAAACGAAGCTCAGGAACGGTAGTAGACTATCTCTTACTCCGTAGTTGTTCCCTGCCGACACTCGCTGCTATCTCGACTCCACGAGCCCCAAGGATTGCCTGGAATTGATGTTGCCTGGATGATGACCACCGCGACTGCTCTCGCTGAGTGCTGTATGAAGACTCGCTCTAAGAGAGTTAGATGAAGACTGCTGACTGCTTTTATAATCTTGCACAATGCATGCAGCTGCGCTGTAGAATGACGTCACAGCCTATATGCACATAGGCGTATTTTCTATACATTCTATGATATTCGGACGAACATTCTGGACTCGCCACGTGTTCATCGACTTCCTTATTCTTTAATTTTCTAGAACAATGTTTTATTACATATGAATAAACTTCCATAACCTTCTATTTGCTACCCACACTACAAAACACTTCACTCACATATTAAACTATATCTTCATAGTCTTTACATTGTCTTATTACTAATTTATCCTATTAATTTTAATTTTTAACAATATTATTTTACTTTCAAACATTCTTCAATCGTCCTGGACACCCATAACAGCTGATAATAATTATGCTCCTCAATTACATATAGTGTGACAGCCTGTCACATTGCATAAGCCTCCAGGTTAATAAAAAAAAAAATTAATTTTTTTTTTCTTTTGTTCAAACTTAAAAACACTCTCCTAATTTAACATTCTAAACAAATAATATAACCCAACACATAACAAGAAATGTTAATAAACTAAAACATAATTAATTCTTCACTTCATATCTTTATTAATACTATGCAATGTGGCAGCTATGTCTATTGGTTTTCATATTACTATTCAGCCAATATAATGTCCATCCACATTGTGGTTTTCTATGAGCGAGTTGCGTATCTGTAGATGCATTCCATTGTATTATTATTATTACATTCATTATTTTACTCAGTATTATACTCATTATTATACTCAGTATTATATTCATTATTATACTCAAGGTTTTTTTTCTTTTATGGATTTGGTAGTTCACGAGGGTAATATTTTCCCAATGATGCACCATGACATTTTCCAATAACTGTGTTTGTTGTGGATTTAAACAATTATTAGTGTCCTTTGTATGCAGGGCCGTATTTACAGGGGGGCTTGACGGGCTATAGCCCAGGGCGGCACGTGTTGGATAGGTTCAACATCGCAAGCAAAACTCTTCAGGGCACTAATGTTAACATACATACTATTACAAATGTTTACAACTCCCTTTGTGGATATGTATCAAGCCTTAGATCTGATTTTGATATGTATGAAAACAGAGCACTTGTTAAGTCTGTAGTTTGTGAGTATGAGGACACTTCTAATAAAAGAAAGAAGAAAATAAAACTCCAGGCAGGTGAAACCAGAGATCATGAAGTTGTGCTCAGCGGTAGAACAAAGTTTAAAACTGATACTTATCTTGTCATTATTGACAGACTGATCGCCGAGATGACAAAGCAAAAGCAGGTATACGATGAGTTGTGTGCGAGGTTTGAGTTGCTTACTTCAGGGATAGATTGGCAGCAAGAAAAAATAACTGAAAGTGATAGAAAACTTTGCAGTGTGTACAAGAGGGATTTGCCTGATTGTGAAACTTACCAACGAGTATGTCCACTTCTTTGGGTTTCTGAAGAGTGCAGACAAAGAACCTCCCCAGTCATTCGTTGAACTTGTCCAGCTGGTTTACGACACGGGACTTCAAGAGTTGTACCCATACATAGATATCACATTAAGGCTTTTTTTGACAACACTGGATTCAAACTGTTCGGCGGAGAGATCATTTTCTGTGATGAAAAGGGTAAAGAACTATCTCCGTTCATCACAATCACATGAGCGTCTCAACTCGATGGCCGTGTTAACAATAGAGTCTTCAATCACCAAACAGCTAAACTACGATGATCTAATAGACTCTTTTGCTTAAAGTAAATCACGCAGAAAGAAATGCTAATGTGTTATTAACCCTATCGCTACCATATACCTTTGTCTTGTATATTTTTCATTTATGCACACGAAAGTTATTAAAATAAAACTTTTTAAAAATTGCTATATCGTTTTATTATAAACATTACTTATATTTAAGTAAACATTGTTAAAGTTGACAAGTTGTAGTAGAACATGTATGTAGAGAAGAAGACTATAAAAAACAGATCGGGTACGTAAAAAGATAGGAAGTGTGTTAGGGAGGGCCTGAGGGAGGGGTGGGGAGAATTTTTTGGCCAGCTCAGGCTCAAGAAAGGGGTGGCAAAAACTGGATAGCCCGCAAGCGGCCAAAACGTAAATCCGGCTCTGTTTGTATGGTCAGTTTTCATTGATATACCGGGCCGCCGTATCTCAATCGGAGTGTATGTAGGTCGCTCGCCCGTGTTTACATCGTTATCGTTCAGGTACAGCTGATATTTATGACTGTTTATAATCCAATGCATACTACTGTTAGCCAACTCGATCTGAGCCTGACATTTCCTTAGAAAATCGACTCCAAGTACAACATTACAAATTAATTTCTTTACTATTATTACCGGAATATTCATTTCCAGTTCATCGTATATTAATGTAATATATACATGTCCAGTGGCTACCGTTTTATTTTTATCTGCTGTCTGAATCTGTAACTTATTCTTGGGTAATATTGCTGTGTTTTTAAAGTAATTATTATTTCTTTGAATAAAATTTTCACCTCCAGCTGATATCTCTGGTTCTGTGTCAATTAAAATGTGTGCTCTAATGTTCTTTGTATCTGCATCAAGTGTAGGACATGTAGCATTACGCTCAAAATTTTCCGAGTGATCCTTGTCACTTTCTAATAATGCTTCCCGCAAATCACATGGATAAATACCACTAATTTTGTAACAAGCATCCTCACACTCAACTACGTTATTACTACATTTAGTGCTACAACTTATAGTGATCTTATTGTCTTTATCCAAATCCGTGCTAGTGCTATAGTGATGTTTATGGATTAGTGCTTTTGGCTGCTTTTTTAGGCATGCCGCTCCCACGTGACATTTTACATGCTTTTGATCAGCATCCACAGCTTCTAATACTGTAGGTGAGTACTTATTATTCTTCTCTATTTGTTCTAACTCTGTCTTTTGTTGGTTTATTAGCGGTGTATTAGCTTGTATATGGTCTTGACAGCTTGTAATGGTGTTCTGTTGTGCTGTATCCGGTTTATCTGATGGCTTGGCTTATGAGTGTCATATGTGTATTGAACTTTCATATTGTGGTCATTACATCCTCCCATTGGGCTTTACATAGCTCCAGGTGCTCTGTTAATGATTTATGGAACTTAGTATTCTCTGTTTCCATGATATTTTTAAATTCATCTTTAAGTTGATTATTATTTTTTTGCATTTCAGCATCGCGTTTATGCATGTCAGCTTAAAGTTCGGCATTGCGTTTTTGCATTTCAGCTTTGTTCTCGGCATCACGTTTTTGCATGTCAGCTTTAAGTTCTTGTAACATACGTACAATTTCAGCTTGTTCCGCCATTTTTTTTTTACTGATAAATTTGGTTATCACAGTTCTTATTAGTCCATTTATAATAATTATTATTACTTAGCACTAGCAGTTCATGAATAAATTAATTAATAACGATATTCACTGTCCTACACTAACATATACCCTAATTAACTAAAATGATAGTAATCGTCTTAACTTAACACACATATAAATTAACTAAAAATGTTATTACTTGTCCTAAATTAACACACATAAAAAATACAGTTCCTACTCTAACATATAACTTCCAATAATTGTATCGTTCACTAATTTTGCAGTCTAATTTTATTTTATTTCATTTTATTGGGCTACTTCAATGCCCCAAAGTTGCAGGCGCCATTTTCTGCAAGGTAACAGGTTATAGCCCAGACCAGATTTGCAGAAAAGAATGCTCAATTAGTGAAGATACATACATTTATTGTCTCTTTCTTTTACACAGATTTATATCAAAATGTTCTCTCATTATTTTAAACAATTATTTACTTTTCAATGTTCAAAATCTTCTTTGAAAATATACTTTAAATAAATTTTCTCTTTTAGATAAACAGTGATGTAAATTGTAAATGTTCAAAGTCTTCTTTAAACAAAATTATATTTAAAAAAATGTCTTCCTTACTTTACACAGTCATATAATTTTTAAATGTTCTAAAGTTCTTTCTTTTTCTGTTGAAAGCTTTATACTTTGAAAACAAATTTAGTTAAATTTTGCTTCCCTGTTCTGTTGGCTTCGTTGTCTTCCCGGTCAACGATCTCGATCCCAGCCTCCAGCGATCCGTCGTCCTGGTTCCACGTTCCAGCAACCGCCTCCAGGAACTACCTTGCTCTAGGTGTCCATTTTCAGCCGCCACGATCAGCAAAACGAAGCTCAGGAATGGTAGTAGACTATCTCTTACTCCGTAGTTGTTCCCTGCCAACACTCGCTGCTATCTCGACTCCACGAGCCCCAAGGATTGCCTGGAATTGATGTTGCCTGGATGATGACCACCGCGACTGCTCTCGCTGAGTGCTGTATGAAGACTCGCTCTAAGAGAGTTAGATGAAGACTGCTGACTGCTTTTATAATCTTGCACAATGCATGCAGCTGCGCTGTAGAATGACGTAACAGCCTATATGCACATAGGCGTATTTTCTATACATTCTATGATATTCGGACGAACATTCTGGACTCGCCACGTGTTCATCGACTTACTTATTCTTTAATTTTCTAGAACAATGCTTTATTACATATGAATAAACTTCCATAACCTTCTATTTGCTACCCACACTATAAAACACTTCACTCACATATTAAACTATATCTTCATAGTCTTTACATTGTCTTATTACTAATTTATCCTATTAATTTTAATTTTTAACAATATTATTTTACTTTCAAACATTCTTCAATCGTCCTGGACACCCATAACAGCTGATAATAATTATGCTCCTCAATTACATATAGTGTGACAGCCTGTCACATTGCATAAGCCTCCAGGTTAATAAAAAAAAAAATTAATTTTTTTTTTCTTTTGTTCAAACTTAAAAACACTCTCCTAATTTAACATTCTAAACAAATAATATAACCCAACACATAACAAGAAATGTTAATAAACTAAAACATAATTAATTCTTCACTTCATAACTTTATTAATACTATGCAATGTGGCAACTATGTCTATTGGTTTTCATATTACTATTCAGCCAATATAATGTCCATCCACATTGTGGTTTTCTATGAGCGAGTTGCGTATCTGTAGATGCATTCCATTGTATTATTATTATTACATTCATTATTTTACTCAGTATTATACTCATTATTATACTCAGTATTATATTCATTATTATACTCAAGGTTTTTTTTCTTTTATGGATTCGGTAGTTCACGAGGGTAATATTTTCCCAATGATGCACCATGACATTTTCCAATAACTGTGTTTGTTGTGGATTTAAACAATTATTAGTGTCCTTTGTATGCAGGGCCGTATTTACAGGGGGGCTTGACGGGCTATAGCCCAGGGCGGCACGTGTTGGATAGGTTCAACATCGCAAGCAAAACTCTTCAGGGCACTAATGTTAACATACATACTATTACAAATGTTTACAACTCTCTTTGTGGATATGTATCAAGCCTTAGATCTGATTTTGATAGGTATGAAAACAGAGCACTTGTTAAGTCTGTAGTTTGTGAGTATGAGGACACTTCTAATAAAAGAAAGAAGAAAATAAAACTCCAGGCAGGTGAAATCAGAGATCATGAAGTTGTGCTCAGCGGTAGAACAAAGTTTAAAACTGATACTTATCTTGTCATTATTGACAGACTGATCGCCGAGATGACAAAGCAAAAGCAGGTATACGATGAGTTGTGTGCGAGGTTTGAGTTGCTTACTTCAGGGATAGATTGGCAACAAGAAAAAATAACTGAAAGTGATAGAAAACTTTGCAGTGTGTACAAGAGGGATTTGCCTGATTGTGAAACTTACCAACGAGTATGTCCACTTCTTTGGGTTTCTGAAGAGTGCAGACAAAGAACCTCCCCAGTCATTCGTTGAACTTGTCCAGCTGGTTTACGACACGGGACTTCAAGAGTTGTACCCATACATAGATATCACATTAAGGCTTTTTTTGACAACACTGGATTCAAACTGTTCGGCGGAGAGATCATTTTCTGTGATGAAAAGGGTAAAGAACTATCTCCGTTCATCACAATCACATGAGCGTCTCAACTCGATGGCCGTGTTAACAATAGAGTCTTCAATCACCAAACAGCTAAACTACGATGATCTAATAGACTCTTTTGCTTAAAGTAAATCACGCAGAAAGAAATGCTAATGTGTTATTAACCCTATCGCTACCATATACCTTTGTCTTGTATATTTTTCATTTATGCACACGAAAGTTATTAAAAAAAACTTTTTAAAAATTGCTATATCGTTTTATTATAAACATTACTTATATTTAAGTAAACATTGTTAAAGTTGACAAGTTGTAGTAGAACATGTATGTAGAGAAGAAGACTATAAAAAACAGATCGGGTACGTAAAAAGAAAGGAAGTGTGTTAGGGAGGGCCTGAGGGAGGGGTGGGGAGAATTTTTTGGCCAGCTCAGGCTCAAGAAAGGGGTGGCAAAAACTGGATAGCCCGCAAGCGGCCAAAACGTAAATCCGGCTCTGTTTGTATGGTCAGTTTTCATTGATATACCGGGCCGCCGTATCTCAATCGGAGTGTATGTAGGTCGCTCGCCCGTGTTTACATCGTTATCGTTCAGGTACAGCTGATATTTATGACTGTTTATAATCCAATGCATACTACTGTTAGCCAACTCGATCTGAGCCTGACATTTCCTTAGAAAATCGACTCCAAGTACAACATTACAAATTAATTTCTTTACTATTATTACCGGAATATTCATTTCCAGTTCATCGTATATTAATGTAATATATACATGTCCAGTGGCTACCGTTTTATTTTTATCTGCTGTCTGAATCTGTAACTTATTCTTGGGTAATATTGCTGTGTTTTTAAAGTAATTATTATTTCTTTGAATAAAATTTTCACCTCCAGCTGATATCTCTGGTTCTGTGTCAATTAAAATGTGTGCTCTAATGTTCTTTGTATCTGCATCAAGTGTAGGACATGTAGCATTACGCTCAAAATTTTCCGAGTGATCCTTGTCACTTTCTAATAATGCTTCCCGCAAATCACATGGATAAATACCACTAATTTTGTAACAAGCATCCTCACACTCAACTACGTTATTACTACATTTAGTGCTACGACTTATAGTGATCTTATTGTCTTTATCCAAATCCGTGCTAGTGCTATAGTGATGTTTATGGATTAGTGCTTTTGGCTGCTTTTTTAGGCATGCCGCTCCCACGTGACATTTTACATGCTTTTGATCAGCATCCACAGCTTCTAATACTGTAGGTGAGTACTTATTATTCTTCTCTATTTGTTCTAACTCTGTCTTTTGTTGGTTTATTAGCGGTGTATTAGCTTGTATATGGTCTTGACAGCTTGTAATGGTGTTCTGTTGTGCTGTATCCGGTTTATCTGATGGCTTGGCTTATGAGTGTCATATGTGTATTGAACTTTCATATTGTGGTCATTACATCCTCCCATTGTGCTTTACATAGCTCCAGGTGCTCTGTTAATGATTTATGGAACTTAGTATTCTCTGTTTGCATGATATTTTTAAATTCATCTTTAAGTTGATTATTATTTTTTTGCATTTCAGCATCACGTTTATGCATGTCAGCTTAAAGTTCGGCATTGCGTTTTTGCATTTTAGCTTTGTTCTCGGCATCACGTTTTTGCATGTCAGCTTTAAGTTCTTGTAACATACGTACAATTTCAGCTTGTTCCGCCATTTTTTTTTTACTGATAAATTTGGTTATCACAGTTCTTATTAGTCCATTTATAATAATTATTATTACTTAGCACCAGCAGTTCATGAATAAATTAATTAATAACGATATTCACTGTCCTACACTAACATATACCCTAATTAACTAAAATGATAGTAATCGTCTTAACTTAACACACATATAAATTAACTAAAAATGTTATTACTTGTCCTAAATTAACACACATAAAAAATACAGTTCCTACTCTAACATATAACTTCCAATAATTGTATCGTTCACTAATTTTGCAGTCTAATTTTATTTTATTTCATTTTATTGGGCTACTTCAATGCCCCAAAGTTGCAGGCGCCATTTTCTGCAAGGTAACAGGTTATAGCCCAGACCAGATTTGCAGAAAAGAATGCTCAATTAGTGAAGATACATACATTTATTGTCTCTTTCTGTTACACAGATTTATATCAAAATGTTCTCTCATTATTTTAAACAATTATTTACTTTTCAATGTTCAAAATCTTCTTTGAAAATATACTTTAAATAAATGTTCTCTTTTAGATAAACAGTGATGTAAATTGTAAATGTTCAAAGTCTTCTTTAAACAAAATTATATTTAAAAAAATGTCTTCCTTACTTTACACAGTCATATAATTTTTAAATGTTCAAAAGTTCTTTCTTTTTCTGTTGAAAGCTTTATACTTTGAAAACAAAATTTAGTTAAATTTTACTTCCCTGTTCTGTTGGCTTCGTTGTCTTCCCGGTCAACGATCTCGATCCCAGCCTCCAGCGATCCGTCGTCCTGGTTCCACGTTCCAGCAACCGCCTCCAGGAACTACCTTGCTCTAGGTGTCCATTTTCAGCCGCCACGATCAGCAAAACGAAGCTCAGGAATGGTAGTAGACTATCTCTTACTCCGTAGTTGTTCCCTGCCAACACTCGCTGCTATCTCGACTCCACGAGCCCCAAGGATTGCCTGGAATTGATGTTGCCTGGATGATGACCACCGCGACTGCTCTCGCTGAGTGCTGTATGAAGACTCGCTCTAAGAGAGTTAGATGAAGACTGCTGACTGCTTTTATAATCTTGCACAATGCATGCAGCTGCGCTGTAGAATGACGTAACAGCCTATATGCACATAGGCGTATTTTCTATACATTCTATGATATTCGGACGAACATTCTGGACTCGCCACGTGTTCATCGACTTACTTATTCTTTAATTTTCTAGAACAATGCTTTATTACATATGAATAAACTTCCATAACCTTCTATTTGCTACCCACACTATAAAACACTTCACTCACATATTAAACTATATCTTCATAGTCTTTACATTGTCTTATTACTAATTTATCCTATTAATTTTAATTTTTAACAATATTATTTTAATTTCAAACATTCTTCAATCGTCCTGGACACCCATAACAGCTGATAATAATTATGCTCCTCAATTACATATAGTGTGACAGCCTGTCACATTGCATAAGCCTCCAGGTTAATACAAAAAAAAATTAATTTTTTTTTTTTTTGTTCAAACTTAAAAACACTCTCCTAATTTAACATTCTAAACAAATAATATAACCCAACACATAACAAGAAATGTTAATAAACTAAAACATAATTAATTCTTCACTTCATATCTTTATTAATACTATGCAATGTGGCAACTATGTCTATTGGTTTTCATATTACTATTCAGCCAATATAATGTCCATCCACATTGTGGTTTTCTATGAGCGAGTTGCGTATCTGTAGATGCATTCCATTGTATTATTATTATTACATTCATTATTTTACTCAGTATTATACTCATTATTATACTCAGTATTATATTCATTATTATACTCAAGGTTTTTTTTCTTTCATGGATTCGGTAGTTCACGAGGGTAATATTTTCCCAATGATGCACCATGACATTTTCCAATAACTGTGTTTGTTGTGGATTTAAACAATTATTAGTGTCCTTTGTATGCAGGGCCGTATTTACAGGGGGGCTTGACGGGCTATAGCCCGGTGCGGCACGTGTTGGATAGGTTCAACATCGCAAGCAAAACTCTTCAGGGCACTAATGTTAACATACATATTATTACAAATGTTTACAACTCCCTTTGTGGATATGTATCAAGCCTAAGATCTGATTTTGATATGTATGAAAACAGAGCACTTGTTAAGTCTGTAGTTTGTGAGTATGAGGACACTTCTAATAAAAGAAAGAAGAAAATAAAACTCCAGGCTGGTGAAACCAGAGATCATGAAGTTGTGCTCAGCGGTAGAACAAAGTTTAAAACTGATACTTATCTTGTCATTATTGACAGACTGATCGCCGAGATGACAAAGCAAAAGCAGGTATACGATGAGTTGTGTGCGAGGTTTGAGTTGCTTACTTCAGGGATAGATTGGCAGCAAGAAAAAATAACTGAAAGTGATAGAAAACTTTGCAGTGTGTACAAGAGGGATTTGCCTGATTGTGAAACTTACCAACGAGTATGTCCTTCTTTGGGTTTCTGAAGAGTGCAGACAAAGAACCTCCCCAGTCATTCGTTGAACTTGTCCAGCTAGTTTACGACACGGGACTTCAAGAGTTGTACCCATACATAGATATCACATTAAGGCTTTTTTTGACAACACTGGATTCAAACTGTTCGGCGGAGAGATCATTTTCTGTGATGAAAAGGGTAAAGAACTATCTCCGTTCATCACAATCACATGAGCGTCTCAACTCGATGGCCGTGTTAACAATAGAGTCTTCAATCACCAAACAGCTAAACTACGATGATCTAATAGACTCTTTTGCTTAAAGTAAATCACGCAGAAAGAAATGCTAATGTGTTATTAACCCTATCGCTACCATATACCTTTGTCTTGTATATTTTTCATTTATGCACACGAAAGTTATTAAAAAAAACTTTTTAAAAATTGCTATATCGTTTTATTATAAACATTACTTATATTTAAGTAAACATTGTTAAAGTTGACAAGTTGTAGTAGAACATGTATGTAGAGAAGAAGACTATAAAAAACAGATCGGGTACGTAAAAAGATAGGAAGTGTGTTAGGGAGGGCCTGAGGGAGGGGTGGGGAGAATTTTTTGGCCAGCTCAGGCTCAAGAAAGGGGTGGCAAAAACTGGATAGCCCGCAAGCGGCCAAAACGTAAATCCGGCTCTGTTTGTATGGTCAGTTTTCATTGATATACCGGGCCGCCGTATCTCAATCGGAGTGTATGTAGGTCGCTCGCCCGTGTTTACATCGTTATCGTTCAGGTACAGCTGATATTTATGACTGTTTATAATCCAATGCATACTACTGTTAGCCAACTCGATCTGAGCCTGACATTTCCTTAGAAAATCGACTCCAAGTACAACATTACAAATTAATTTCTTTACTATTATTACCGGAATATTCATTTCCAGTTCATCGTATATTAATGTAATATATACATGTCCAGTGGCTACCGTTTTATTTTTATCTGCTGTCTGAATCTGTAACTTATTCTTGGGTAATATTGCTGTGTTTTTAAAGTAATTATTATTTCTTTGAATAAAATTTTCACCTCCAGCTGATATCTCTGGTTCTGTGTCAATTAAAATGTGTGCTCTAATGTTCTTTGTATCTGCATCAAGTGTAGGACATGTAGCATTACGCTCAAAATTTTCCGAGTGATCCTTGTCACTTTCTAATAATGCTTCCCGCAAATCACATGGATAAATACCACTAATTTTGTAACAAGCATCCTCACACTCAACTACGTTATTACTACATTTAGTGCTACGACTTATAGTGATCTTATTGTCTTTATCCAAATCCGTGCTAGTGGTATAGTGATGTTTATGGATTAGTGCTTTTGGCTGCTTTTTTAGGCATGCCGCTCCCACGTGACATTTTACATGCTTTTGATCAGCATCCACAGCTTCTAATACTGTAGGTGAGTACTTATTATTCTTCTCTATTTGTTCTAACTCTGTCTTTTGTTGGTTTATTAGCGGTGTATTAGCTTGTATATGGTCTTGACAGCTTGTAATGGTGTTCTGTTGTGCTGTATCCGGTTTATCTGATGGCTTGGCTTATGAGTGTCATATGTGTATTGAACTTTCATATTGTGGTCATTACATCCTCCCATTGTGCTTTACATAGCTCCAGGTGCTCTGTTAATGATTTATGGAACTTAGTATTCTCTGTTTGCATGATATTTTTAAATTCATCTTTAAGTTGATTATTATTTTTTTGCATTTCAGCATCACGTTTATGCATGTCAGCTTAAAGTTCGGCATTGCGTTTTTGCATTTTAGCTTTGTTCTCGGCATCACGTTTTTGCATGTCAGCTTTAAGTTCTTGTAACATACGTACAATTTCAGCTTGTTCCGCCATTTTTTTTTTACTGATAAATTTGGTTATCACAGTTCTTATTAGTCCATTTATAATAATTATTATTACTTAGCACCAGCAGTTCATGAATAAATTAATTAATAACGATATTCACTGTCCTACACTAACATATACCCTAATTAACTAAAATGATAGTAATCGTCTTAACTTAACACACATATAAATTAACTAAAAATGTTATTACTTGTCCTAAATTAACACACATAAAAAATACAGTTCCTACTCTAACATATAACTTCCAATAATTGTATCGTTCACTAATTTTGCAGTCTAATTTTATTTTATTTCATTTTATTGGGCTACTTCAATGCCCCAAAGTTGCAGGCGCCATTTTCTGCAAGGTAACAGGTTATAGCCCAGACCAGATTTGCAGAAAAGAATGCTCAATTAGTGAAGATACATACATTTATTGTCTCTTTCTGTTACACAGATTTATATCAAAATGTTCTCTCATTATTTTAAACAATTATTTACTTTTCAATGTTCAAAATCTTCTTTGAAAATATACTTTAAATAAATGTTCTCTTTTAGATAAACAGTGATGTAAATTGTAAATGTTCAAAGTCTTCTTTAAACAAAATTATATTTAAAAAAATGTCTTCCTTACTTTACACAGTCATATAATTTTTAAATGTTCAAAAGTTCTTTCTTTTTCTGTTGAAAGCTTTATACTTTGAAAACAAAATTTAGTTAAATTTTACTTCCCTGTTCTGTTGGCTTCGTTGTCTTCCCGGTCAACGATCTCGATCCCAGCCTCCAGCGATCCGTCGTCCTGGTTCCACGTTCCAGCAACCGCCTCCAGGAACTACCTTGCTCTAGGTGTCCATTTTCAGCCGCCACGATCAGCAAAACGAAGCTCAGGAATGGTAGTAGACTATCTCTTACTCCGTAGTTGTTCCCTGCCAACACTCGCTGCTATCTCGACTCCACGAGCCCCAAGGATTGCCTGGAATTGATGTTGCCTGGATGATGACCACCGCGACTGCTCTCGCTGAGTGCTGTATGAAGACTCGCTCTAAGAGAGTTAGATGAAGACTGCTGACTGCTTTTATAATCTTGCACAATGCATGCAGCTGCGCTGTAGAATGACGTAACAGCCTATATGCACATAGGCGTATTTTCTATACATTCTATGATATTCGGACGAACATTCTGGACTCGCCACGTGTTCATCGACTTACTTATTCTTTAATTTTCTAGAACAATGCTTTATTACATATGAATAAACTTCCATAACCTTCTATTTGCTACCCACACTATAAAACACTTCACTCACATATTAAACTATATCTTCATAGTCTTTACATTGTCTTATTACTAATTTATCCTATTAATTTTAATTTTTAACAATATTATTTTAATTTCAAACATTCTTCAATCGTCCTGGACACCCATAACAGCTGATAATAATTATGCTCCTCAATTACATATAGTGTGACAGCCTGTCACATTGCATAAGCCTCCAGGTTAATACAAAAAAAAATTAATTTTTTTTTTGTTTGTTCAAACTTAAAAACACTCTCCTAATTTAACATTCTAAACAAATAATATAACCCAACACATAACAAGAAATGTTAATAAACTAAAACATAATTAATTCTTCACTTCATATCTTTATTAATACTATGCAATGTGGCAACTATGTCTATTGGTTTTCATATTACTATTCAGCCAATATAATGTCCATCCACATTGTGGTTTTCTATGAGCGAGTTGCGTATCTGTAGATGCATTCCATTGTATTATTATTATTACATTCATTATTTTACTCAGTATTATACTCATTATTATACTCAGTATTATATTCATTATTATACTCAAGGTTTTTTTTCTTTCATGGATTCGGTAGTTCACGAGGGTAATATTTTCCCAATGATGCAGCATGACATTTTCCAATAACTGTGTTTGTTGTGGATTTAAACAATTATTAGTGTCCTTTGTATGCAGGGCCGTATTTACAGGGGGGCTTGACGGGCTATAGCCCGGTGCGGCACGTGTTGGATAGGTTCAACATCGCAAGCAAAACTCTTCAGGGCACTAATGTTAACATACATATTATTACAAATGTTTACAACTCCCTTTGTGGATATGTATCAAGCCTTAGATCTGATTTTGATATGTATGAAAACAGAGCACTTGTTAAGTCTGTAGTTTGTGAGTATGAGGACACTTCTAATAAAAGAAAGAAGAAAATAAAACTCCAGGCTGGTGAAACCAGAGATCATGAAGTTGTGCTCAGCGGTAGAACAAAGTTTAAAACTGATACTTATCTTGTCATTATTGACAGACTGATCGCCGAGATGACAAAGCAAAAGCAGGTATACGATGAGTTGTGTGCGAGGTTTGAGTTGCTTACTTCAGGGATAGATTGGCAGCAAGAAAAAATAACTGAAAGTGATAGAAAACTTTGCAGTGTGTACAAGAGGGATTTGCCTGATTGTGAAACTTACCAACGAGTATGTCCTTCTTTGGGTTTCTGAAGAGTGCGGACAAAGAACCTCCCCAGTCATTCGTTGAACTTGTCCAGCTAGTTTACGACACGGGACTTCAAGAGTTGTACCCATACATAGATATCACATTAAGGCTTTTTTTGACAACACTGGATTCAAACTGTTCGGCGGAGAGATCATTTTCTGTGATGAAAAGGGTAAAGAACTATCTCCGTTCATCACAATCACATGAGCGTCTCAACTCGATGGCCGTGTTAACAATAGAGTCTTCAATCACCAAACAGCTAAACTACGATGATCTAATAGACTCTTTTGCTTAAAGTAAATCACGCAGAAAGAAATGCTAATGTGTTATTAACCCTATCGCTACCATATACCTTTGTCTTGTATATTTTTCATTTATGCACACGAAAGTTATTAAAAAAAACTTTTTAAAAATTGCTATATCGTTTTATTATAAACATTACTTATATTTAAGTAAACATTGTTAAAGTTGACAAGTTGTAGTAGAACATGTATGTAGAGAAGAAGACTATAAAAAACAGATCGGGTACGTAAAAAGATAGGAAGTGTGTTAGGGAGGGCCTGAGGGAGGGGTGGGGAGAATTTTTTGGCCAGCTCAGGCTCAAGAAAGGGGTGGCAAAAACTGGATAGCCCGCAAGCGGCCAAAACGTAAATCCGGCTCTGTTTGTATGGTCAGTTTTCATTGATATACCGGGCCGCCGTATCTCAATCGGAGTGTATGTAGGTCGCTCGCCCGTGTTTACATCGTTATCGTTCAGGTACAGCTGATATTTATGACTGTTTATAATCCAATGCATACTACTGTTAGCCAACTCGATCTGAGCCTGACATTTCCTTAGAAAATCGACTCCAAGTACAACATTACAAATTAATTTCTTTACTATTATTACCGGAATATTCATTTCCAGTTCATCGTATATTAATGTAATATATACATGTCCAGTGGCTACCGTTTTATTTTTATCTGCTGTCTGAATCTGTAACTTATTCTTGGGTAATATTGCTGTGTTTTTAAAGTAATTATTATTTCTTTGAATAAAATTTTCACCTCCAGCTGATATCTCTGGTTCTGTGTCAATTAAAATGTGTGCTCTAATGTTCTTTGTATCTGCATCAAGTGTAGGACATGTAGCATTACGCTCAAAATTTTCCGAGTGATCCTTGTCACTTTCTAATAATGCTTCCCGCAAATCACATGGATAAATACCACTAATTTTGTAACAAGCATCCTCACACTCAACTATGTTATTACTACATTTAGTGCTACGACTTATAGTGATCTTATTGTCTTTATCCAAATCCGTGCTAGTGCTATAGTGATGTTTATGGATTAGTGCTTTTGGCTGCTTTTTTAGGCATGCCGCTCCCACGTGACATTTTACATGCTTTTGATCAGCATCCACAGCTTCTAATACTGTAGGTGAGTACTTATTATTCTTCTCTATTTGTTCTAACTCTGTCTTTTGTTGGTTTATTAGCGGTGTATTAGCTTGTATATGGTCTTGACAGCTTGTAATGGTGTTCTGTTGTGCTGTATCCGGTTTATCTGATGGCTTGGCTTATGAGTGTCATATGTGTATTGAACTTTCATATTGTGGTCATTACATCCTCCCATTGTGCTTTACATAGCTCCAGGTGCTCTGTTAATGATTTATGGAACTTAGTATTCTCTGTTTGCATGATATTTTTAAATTCATCTTTAAGTTGATTATTATTTTTTTGCATTTCAGCATCACGTTTATGCATGTCAGCTTAAAGTTCGGCATTGCGTTTTTGCATTTCAGCTTTGTTCTCGGCATCACGTTTTTGCATGTCAGCTTTAAGTTCTTGTAACATACGTACAATTTCAGCTTGTTCCGCCATTTTTTTTTTACTGATAAATTTGGTTATCACAGTTCTTATTAGTCCATTTATAATAATTATTATTACTTAGCACTAGCAGTTCATGAATAAATTAATTAATAACGATATTCACTGTCCTACACTAACATATACCCTAATTAACTAAAATGATAGTAATCGTCTTAACTTAACACACATATAAATTAACTAAAAATGTTATTACTTGTCCTAAATTAACACACATAAAAAATACAGTTCCTACTCTAACATATAACTTCCAATAATTGTATCGTTCACTAATTTTGCAGTCTAATTTTATTTTATTTCATTTTATTGGGCTACTTCAATGCCCCAAAGTTGCAGGCGCCATTTTCTGCAAGGTAACAGGTTATAGCCCAGACCAGATTTGCAGAAAAGAATGCTCAATTAGTGAAGATACATACATTTATTGTCTCTTTCTTTTACACAGATTTATATCAAAATGTTCTCTCATTATTTTAAACAATTATTTACTTTTCAATGTTCAAAATCTTCTTTGAAAATATACTTTAAATAAATGTTCCTTTTAGATAAACAGTGATGTAAATTGTAAATGTTCAAAGTCTTCTTTAAACAAAATTATATTTAAAAAAATGTCTTCCTTACTTTACACAGTCATATAATTTTTAAATGTTCAAAAGTTCTTTCTTTTTCTGTTGAAAGCTTTATACTTTGAAAACAAAATTTAGTTAAATTTTACTTCCCTGTTCTGTTGGCTTCGTTGTCTTCCCGGTCAACGATCTCGATCCCAGCCTCCAGCGATCCGTCGTCCTGGTTCCACGTTCCAGCAACCGCCTCCAGGAACTACCTTGCTCTAGGTGTCCATTTTCAGCCGCCACGATCAGCAAAACGAAGCTCAGGAATGGTAGTAGACTATCTCTTACTCCGTAGTTGTTCCCTGCCAACACTCGCTGCTATCTCGACTCCACGAGCCCCAAGGATTGCCTGGAATTGATGTTGCCTGGATGATGACCACCGCGACTGCTCTCGCTGAGTGCTGTATGAAGACTCGCTCTAAGAGAGTTAGATGAAGACTGCTGACTGCTTTTATAATCTTGCACAATGCATGCAGCTGCGCTGTAGAATGACGTAACAGCCTATATGCACATAGGCGTATTTTCTATACATTCTATGATATTCGGACGAACATTCTGGACTCGCCACGTGTTCATCGACTTCCTTATTCTTTAATTTTCTAGAACAATGCTTTATTACATATGAATAAACTTCCATAACCTTCTATTTGCTACCCACACTATAAAACACTTCACTCACATATTAAACTATATCTTCATAGTCTTTACATTGTCTTATTACTAATTTATCCTATTAATTTTAATTTTTAACAATATTATTTTAATTTCAAACATTCTTCAATCGTCCTGGACACCCATAACAGCTGATAATAATTATGCTCCTCAATTACATATAGTGTGACAGCCTGTCACATTGCATAAGCCTCCAGGTTAATAAAAAAAAAAATTAATTTTTTTTTTTTTTTTGTTCAAACTTAAAAACACTCTCCTAATTTAACATTCTAAACAAATAATATAACCCAACACATAACAAGAAATGTTAATAAACTAAAACATAATTAATTCTTCACTTCATATCTTTATTAATACTATGCAATGTGGCAACTATGTCTATTGGTTTTCATATTACTATTCAGCCAATATAATGTCCATCCACATTGTGGTTTTCTATGAGCGAGTTGCGTATCTGTAGATGCATTCCATTGTATTATTATTATTACATTCATTATTTTACTCAGTAATATACTCATTATTATACTCAGTATTATATTCATTATTATACTCATGGTTTTTTTTCTTTCATGGATTCGGTAGTTCACGAGGGTAATATTTTCCCAATGATGCACCATGACATTTTCCAATAACTGTGTTTGTTGTGGATTTAAACAATTATTAGTGTCCTTTGTATGCAGGGCCGTATTTACAGGGGGGCTTGACGGGCTATAGCCCGGGGCGGCACGTGTTGGATAGGTTCAACATCGCAAGCAAAACTCTTCAGGGCACTAATGTTAACATACATATTATTACAAATGTTTACAACTCCCTTTGTGGATATGTATCAAGCCTTAGATCTGATTTTGATATGTATGAAAACAGAGCACTTGTTAAGTCTGTAGTTTGTGAGTATGAGGACACTTCTAATAAAAGAAAGAAGAAAATAAAACTCCAGGCAGGTGAAACCAGAGATCATGAAGTTGTGCTCAGCGGTAGAACAAAGTTTAAAACTGATACTTATCTTGTCATTATTGACAGACTGATCGCCGAGATGACAAAGCAAAAGCAGGTATACGATGAGTTGTGTGCGAGGTTTGAGTTGCTTACTTCAGGGATAGATTGGCAGCAAGAAAAAATAACTGAAAGTGATAGAAAACTTTGCAGTGTGTACAAGAGGGATTTGCCTGATTGTGAAACTTACCAACGAGTATGTCCACTTCTTTGGGTTTCTGAAGAGTGCAGACAAAGAACCTCCCCAGTCATTCGTTGAACTTGTCCAGCTGGTTTACGACACGGGACTTCAAGAGTTGTACCCATACATAGATATCACATTAAGGCTTTTTTTGACAACACTGGATTCAAACTGTTCGGCGGAGAGATCATTTTCTGTGATGAAAAGGGTAAAGAACTATCTCCGTTCATCACAATCACATGAGCGTCTCAACTCGATGGCCGTGTTAACAATAGAGTCTTCAATCACCAAACAGCTAAACTACGATGATCTAATAGACTCTTTTGCTTAAAGTAAATCACGCAGAAAGAAATGCTAATGTGTTATTAACCCTATCGCTACCATATACCTTTGTCTTGTATATTTTTCATTTATGCACACGAAAGTTATTAAAAAAAACTTTTTAAAAATTGCTATATCGTTTTATTATAAACATTACTTATATTTAAGTAAACATTGTTAAAGTTGACAAGTTGTAGTAGAACATGTATGTAGAGAAGAAGACTATAAAAAACAGATCGGGTACGTAAAAAGATAGGAAGTGTGTTAGGGAGGGCCTGAGGGAGGGGTGGGGAGAATTTTTTGGCCAGCTCAGGCTCAAGAAAGGGGTGGCAAAAACTGGATAGCCCGCAAGCGGCCAAAACGTAAATCCGGCTCTGTTTGTATGGTCAGTTTTCATTGATATACCGGGCCGCCGTATCTCAATCGGAGTGTATGTAGGTCGCTCGCCCGTGTTTACATCGTTATCGTTCAGGTACAGCTGATATTTATGACTGTTTATAATCCAATGCATACTACTGTTAGCCAACTCGATCTGAGCCTGACATTTCCTTAGAAAATCGACTCCAAGTACAACATTACAAATTAATTTCTTTACTATTATTACCGGAATATTCATTTCCAGTTCATCGTATATTAATGTAATATATACATGTCCAGTGGCTACCGTTTTATTTTTATCTGCTGTCTGAATCTGTAACTTATTCTTGGGTAATATTGCTGTGTTTTTAAAGTAATTATTATTTCTTTGAATAAAATTTTCACCTCCAGCTGATATCTCTGGTTCTGTGTCAATTAAAATGTGTGTTCTAATGTTCTTTGTATCTGCATCAAGTGTAGGACATGTAGCATTACGCTCAAAATT
The DNA here is from genome assembly GCA_034769895.1 of Magicicada septendecula. Taxonomy (NCBI): domain Eukaryota; kingdom Metazoa; phylum Arthropoda; class Insecta; order Hemiptera; family Cicadidae; genus Magicicada; species Magicicada septendecula. Next base: position 165,632,605 of record CM068371.1, on the reverse strand, counting down.
TTCCGAGTGATCCTTGTCACTTTCTAATAATGCTTCCCGCAAATCACATGGATAAATACCACTAATTTTGTAACAAGCATCCTCACACTCAACTACGTTATTACTACATTTAGTGCTACGACTTATAGTGATCTTATTGTCTTTATCCAAATCCGTGCTAGTGCTATAGTGATGTTTATGGATTAGTGCTTTTGGCTGCTTTTTTAGGCATGCCGCTCCCACGTGACATTTTACATGCTTTTGATCAGCATCCACAGCTTCTAATACTGTAGGTGAGTACTTATTATTCTTCTCTATTTGTTCTAACTCTGTCTTTTGTTGGTTTATTAGCGGTGTATTAGCTTGTATATGGTCTTGACAGCTTGTAATGGTGTTCTGTTGTGCTGTATCCGGTTTATCTGATGGCTTGGCTTATGAGTGTCATATGTGTATTGAACTTTCATATTGTGGTCATTACATCCTCCCATTGTGCTTTACATAGCTCCAGGTGCTCTGTTAATGATTTATGGAACTTAGTATTCTCTGTTTGCATGATATTTTTAAATTCATCTTTAAGTTGATTATTATTTTTTTGCATTTCAGCATCGCGTTTATGCATGTCAGCTTAAAGTTCGGCATTGCGTTTTTGCATTTCAGCTTTGTTCTCGGCATCACGTTTTTGCATGTCAGCTTTAAGTTCTCGTAACATACGTACAATTTCAGCTTGTTCCGCCATTTTTTTTTTACTGATAAATTTGGTTATCACAGTTCTTATTAGTCCATTTATAATAATTATTATTACTTAGCACTAGCAGTTCATGAATAAATTAATTAATAACGATATTCACTGTCCTACACTAACATATACCCTAATTAACTAAAATGATAGTAATCGTCTTAACTTAACACACATATAAATTAACTAAAAATGTTATTACTTGTCCTAAATTAACACACATAAAAAATACAGTTCCTACTCTAACATATAACTTCCAATAATTGTATCGTTCACTAATTTTGCAGTCTAATTTTATTTTATTTCATTTTATTGGGCTACTTCAATGCCCCAAAGTTGCAGGCGCCATTTTCTGCAAGGTAACAGGTTATAGCCCAGACCAGATTTGCAGAAAAGAATGCTCAATTAGTGAAGATACATACATTTATTGTCTCTTTCTTTTACACAGATTTATATCAAAATGTTCTCTCATTATTTTAAACAATTATTTACTTTTCAATGTTCAAAATCTTCTTTGAAAATATACTTTAAATAAATGTTCCTTTTAGATAAACAGTGATGTAAATTGTAAATGTTCAAAGTCTTCTTTAAACAAAATTATATTTAAAAAAATGTCTTCCTTACTTTACACAGTCATATAATTTTTAAATGTTCAAAAGTTCTTTCTTTTTCTGTTGAAAGCTTTATACTTTGAAAACAAAATTTAGTTAAATTTTACTTCCCTGTTCTGTTGGCTTCGTTGTCTTCCCGGTCAACGATCTCGATCCCAGCCTCCAGCGATCCGTCGTCCTGGTTCCACGTTCCAGCAACCGCCTCCAGGAACTACCTTGCTCTAGGTGTCCATTTTCAGCCGCCACGATCAGCAAAACGAAGCTCAGGAATGGTAGTAGACTATCTCTTACTCCGTAGTTGTTCCCTGCCAACACTCGCTGCTATCTCGACTCCACGAGCCCCAAGGATTGCCTGGAATTGATGTTGCCTGGATGATGACCACCGCGACTGCTCTCGCTGAGTGCTGTATGAAGACTCGCTCTAAGAGAGTTAGATGAAGACTGCTGACTGCTTTTATAATCTTGCACAATGCATGCAGCTGCGCTGTAGAATGACGTCACAGCCTATATGCACATAGGCGTATTTTCTATACATTCTATGATATTCGGACGAACATTCTGGACTCGCCACGTGTTCATCGACTTCCTTATTCTTTAATTTTCTAGAACAATGCTTTATTACATATGAATAAACTTCCATAACCTTCTATTTGCTACCCACACTATAAAACACTTCACTCACATATTAAACTATATCTTCATAGTCTTTACATTGTCTTATTACTAATTTATCCTATTAATTTTAATTTTTAACAATATTATTTTAATTTCAAACATTCTTCAATCGTCCTGGACACCCATAACAGCTGATAATAATTATGCTCCTCAATTACATATAGTGTGACAGCCTGTCACATTGCATAAGCCTCCAGGTTAATAAAAAAAAAAATTAATTTTTTTTTTTTTTTGTTCAAACTTAAAAACACTCTCCTAATTTAACATTCTAAACAAATAATATAACCCAACACATAACAAGAAATGTTAATAAACTAAAACATAATTAATTCTTCACTTCATATCTTTATTAATACTATGCAATGTGGCAACTATGTCTATTGGTTTTCATATTACTATTCAGCCAATATAATGTCCATCCACATTGTGGTTTTCTATGAGCGAGTTGCGTATCTGTAGATGCATTCCATTGTATTATTATTATTACATTCATTATTTTACTCAGTATTATACTCATTATTATACTCAGTATTATATTCATTATTATACTCAAGGTTTTTTTTCTTTCATGGATTCGGTAGTTCACGAGGGTAATATTTTCCCAATGATGCACCATGACATTTTCCAATAACTGTGTTTGTTGTGGATTTAAACAATTATTAGTGTCCTTTGTATGCAGGGCCGTATTTACAGGGGGGCTTGACGGGCTATAGCCCGGGGCGGCACGTGTTGGATAGGTTCAACATCGCAAGCAAAACCCTTCAGGGCACTAATGTTAACATACATATTATTACAAATGTTTACAACTCCCTTTGTGGATATGTATCAAGCCTTAGATCTGATTTTGATATGTATGAAAACAGAGCACTTGTTAAGTCTGTAGTTTGTGAGTATGAGGACACTTCTAATAAAAGAAAGAAGAAAATAAAACTCCAGGCTGGTGAAACCAGAGATCATGAAGTTGTGCTCAGCGGTAGAACAAAGTTTAAAACTGATACTTATCTTGTCATTATTGACAGACTGATCGCCGAGATGACAAAGCAAAAGCAGGTATACGATGAGTTGTGTGCGAGGTTTGAGTTGCTTACTTCAGGGATAGATTGGCAGCAAGAAAAAATAACTGAAAGTGATAGAAAACTTTGCAGTGTGTACAAGAGGGATTTGCCTGATTGTGAAACTTACCAACGAGTATGTCCTTCTTTGGGTTTCTGAAGAGTGCAGACAAAGAACCTCCCCAGTCATTCGTTGAACTTGTCCAGCTGGTTTACGACACGGGACTTCAAGAGTTGTACCCATACATAGATATCACATTAAGGCTTTTTTTGACAACACTGGATTCAAACTGTTCGGCGGAGAGATCATTTTCTGTGATGAAAAGGGTAAAGAACTATCTCCGTTCATCACAATCACATGAGCGTCTCAACTCGATGGCCGTGTTAACAATAGAGTCTTCAATCACCAAACAGCTAAACTACGATGATCTAATAGACTCTTTTGCTTAAAGTAAATCACGCAGAAAGAAATGCTAATGTGTTATTAACCCTATCGCTACCATATACCTTTGTCTTGTATATTTTTCATTTATGCACACGAAAGTTATTAAAAAAAACTTTTTAAAAATTGCTATATCGTTTTATTATAAACATTACTTATATTTAAGTAAACATTGTTAAAGTTGACAAGTTGTAGTAGAACATGTATGTAGAGAAGAAGACTATAAAAAACAGATCGGGTACGTAAAAAGATAGGAAGTGTGTTAGGGAGGGCCTGAGGGAGGGGGGGGTGAATTTTTTGGCCAGCTCAGGCTCAAGAAAGGGGTGGCAAAAACTGGATAGCCCACAAGCGGCCAAAACGTAAATCCGGCTCTGTTTGTATGGTCAGTTTTCATTGATATACCGGGCCGCCGTATCTCAATCGGAGTGTATGTAGGTCGCTCGCCCGTGTTTACATCGTTATCGTTCAGGTACAGCTGATATTTATGACTGTTTATAATCCAATGCATACTACTGTTAGCCAACTCGATCTGAGCCTGACATTTCCTTAGAAAATCGACTCCAAGTACAACATTACAAATTAATTTCTTTACTATTATTACCGGAATATTCATTTCCAGTTCATCGTATATTAATGTAATATATACATGTCCAGTGGCTACCGTTTTATTTTTATCTGCTGTCTGAATCTGTAACTTATTCTTGGGTAATATTGCTGTGTTTTTAAAGTAATTATTATTTCTTTGAATAAAATTTTCACCTCCAGCTGATATCTCTGGTTCTGTGTCAATTAAAATGTGTGTTCTAATGTTCTTTGTATCTGCATCAAGTGTAGGACATGTAGCATTACGCTCAAAATTTTCCGAGTGATCCTTGTCACTTTCTAATAATGCTTCCCGCAAATCACATGGATAAATACCACTAATTTTGTAACAAGCATCCTCACACTCAACTACGTTATTACTACATTTAGTGCTACGACTTATAGTGATCTTATTGTCTTTATCCAAATCCGTGCTAGTGCTATAGTGATGTTTATGGATTAGTGCTTTTGGCTGCTTTTTTAGGCATGCCGCTCCCACGTGACATTTTACATGCTTTTGATCAGCATCCACAGCTTCTAATACTGTAGGTGAGTACTTATTATTCTTCTCTATTTGTTCTAACTCTGTCTTTTGTTGGTTTATTAGCGGTGTATTAGCTTGTATATGGTCTTGACAGCTTGTAATGGTGTTCTGTTGTGCTGTATCCGGTTTATCTGATGGCTTGGCTTATGAGTGTCATATGTGTATTGAACTTTCATATTGTGGTCATTACATCCTCCCATTGTGCTTTACATAGCTCCAGGTGCTCTGTTAATGATTTATGGAACTTAGTATTCTCTGTTTGCATGATATTTTTAAATTCATCTTTAAGTTGATTATTATTTTTTTGCATTTCAGCATCGCGTTTATGCATGTCAGCTTAAAGTTCGGCATTGCGTTTTTGCATTTCAGCTTTGTTCTCGGCATCACGTTTTTGCATGTCAGCTTTAAGTTCTCGTAACATACGTACAATTTCAGCTTGTTCCGCCATTTTTTTTTTACTGATAAATTTGGTTATCACAGTTCTTATTAGTCCATTTATAATAATTATTATTACTTAGCACTAGCAGTTCATGAATAAATTAATTAATAACGATATTCACTGTCCTACACTAACATATACCCTAATTAACTAAAATGATAGTAATCGTCTTAACTTAACACACATATAAATTAACTAAAAATGTTATTACTTGTCCTAAATTAACACACATAAAAAATACAGTTCCTACTCTAACATATAACTTCCAATAATTGTATCGTTCACTAATTTTGCAGTCTAATTTTATTTTATTTCATTTTATTGGGCTACTTCAATGCCCCAAAGTTGCAGGCGCCATTTTCTGCAAGGTAACAGGTTATAGCCCAGACCAGATTTGCAGAAAAGAATGCTCAATTAGTGAAGATACATACATTTATTGTCTCTTTCTTTTACACAGATTTATATCAAAATGTTCTCTCATTATTTTAAACAATTATTTACTTTTCAATGTTCAAAATCTTCTTTGAAAATATACTTTAAATAAATGTTCCTTTTAGATAAACAGTGATGTAAATTGTAAATGTTCAAAGTCTTCTTTAAACAAAATTATATTTAAAAAAATGTCTTCCTTACTTTACACAGTCATATAATTTTTAAATGTTCAAAAGTTCTTTCTTTTTCTGTTGAAAGCTTTATACTTTGAAAACAAAATTTAGTTAAATTTTACTTCCCTGTTCTGTTGGCTTCGTTGTCTTCCCGGTCAACGATCTCGATCCCAGCCTCCAGCGATCCGTCGTCCTGGTTCCACGTTCCAGCAACCGCCTCCAGGAACTACCTTGCTCTAGGTGTCCATTTTCAGCCGCCACGATCAGCAAAACGAAGCTCAGGAATGGTAGTAGACTATCTCTTACTCCGTAGTTGTTCCCTGCCAACACTCGCTGCTATCTCGACTCCACGAGCCCCAAGGATTGCCTGGAATTGATGTTGCCTGGATGATGACCACCGCGACTGCTCTCGCTGAGTGCTGTATGAAGACTCGCTCTAAGAGAGTTAGATGAAGACTGCTGACTGCTTTTATAATCTTGCACAATGCATGCAGCTGCGCTGTAGAATGACGTCACAGCCTATATGCACATAGGCGTATTTTCTATACATTCTATGATATTCGGACGAACATTCTGGACTCGCCACGTGTTCATCGACTTCCTTATTCTTTAATTTTCTAGAACAATGCTTTATTACATATGAATAAACTTCCATAACCTTCTATTTGCTACCCACACTATAAAACACTTCACTCACATATTAAACTATATCTTCATAGTCTTTACATTGTCTTATTACTAATTTATCCTATTAATTTTAATTTTTAACAATATTATTTTAATTTCAAACATTCTTCAATCGTCCTGGACACCCATAACAGCTGATAATAATTATGCTCCTCAATTACATATAGTGTGACAGCCTGTCACATTGCATAAGCCTCCAGGTTAATAAAAAAAAAAATTAATTTTTTTTTTTTTTTGTTCAAACTTAAAAACACTCTCCTAATTTAACATTCTAAACAAATAATATAACCCAACACATAACAAGAAATGTTAATAAACTAAAACATAATTAATTCTTCACTTCATATCTTTATTAATACTATGCAATGTGGCAACTATGTCTATTGGTTTTCATATTACTATTCAGCCAATATAATGTCCATCCACATTGTGGTTTTCTATGAGCGAGTTGCGTATCTGTAGATGCATTCCATTGTATTATTATTATTACATTCATTATTTTACTCAGTATTATACTCATTATTATACTCAGTATTATATTCATTATTATACTCAAGGTTTTTTTTCTTTCATGGATTCGGTAGTTCACGAGGGTAATATTTTCCCAATGATGCACCATGACATTTTCCAATAACTGTGTTTGTTGTGGATTTAAACAATTATTAGTGTCCTTTGTATGCAGGGCCGTATTTACAGGGGGGCTTGACGGGCTATAGCCCGGGGCGGCACGTGTTGGATAGGTTCAACATCGCAAGCAAAACTCTTCAGGGCACTAATGTTAACATACATATTATTACAAATGTTTACAACTCCCTTTGTGGATATGTATCAAGCCTTAGATCTGATTTTGATATGTATGAAAACAGAGCACTTGTTAAGTCTGTAGTTTGTGAGTATGAGGACACTTCTAATAAAAGAAAGAAGAAAATAAAACTCCAGGCAGGTGAAACCAGAGATCATGAAGTTGTGCTCAGCGGTAGAACAAAGTTTAAAACTGATACTTATCTTGTCATTATTGACAGACTGATCGCCGAGATGACAAAGCAAAAGCAGGTATACGATGAGTTGTGTGCGAGGTTTGAGTTGCTTACTTCAGGGATAGATTGGCAGCAAGAAAAAATAACTGAAAGTGATAGAAAACTTTGCAGTGTGTACAAGAGGGATTTGCCTGATTGTGAAACTTACCAACGAGTATGTCCTTCTTTGGGTTTCTGAAGAGTGCAGACAAAGAACCTCCCCAGTCATTCGTTGAACTTGTCCAGCTGGTTTACGACACGGGACTTCAAGAGTTGTACCCATACATAGATATCACATTAAGGCTTTTTTTGACAACACTGGATTCAAACTGTTCGGCGGAGAGATCATTTTCTGTGATGAAAAGGGTAAAGAACTATCTCCGTTCATCACAATCACATGAGCGTCTCAACTCGATGGCCGTGTTAACAATAGAGTCTTCAATCACCAAACAGCTAAACTACGATGATCTAATAGACTCTTTTGCTTAAAGTAAATCACGCAGAAAGAAATGCTAATGTGTTATTAACCCTATCGCTACCATATACCTTTGTCTTGTATATTTTTCATTTATGCACACGAAAGTTATTAAAAAAAACTTTTTAAAAATTGCTATATCGTTTTATTATAAACATTACTTATATTTAAGTAAACATTGTTAAAGTTGACAAGTTGTAGTAGAACATGTATGTAGAGAAGAAGACTATAAAAAACAGATCGGGTACGTAAAAAGATAGGAAGTGTGTTAGGGAGGGCCTGAGGGAGGGGGGGGTGAATTTTTTGGCCAGCTCAGGCTCAAGAAAGGGGTGGCAAAAACTGGATAGCCCGCAAGCGGCCAAAACGTAAATCCGGCTCTGTTTGTATGGTCAGTTTTCATTGATATACCGGGCCGCCGTATCTCAATCGGAGTGTATGTAGGTCGCTCGCCCGTGTTTACATCGTTATCGTTCAGGTACAGCTGATATTTATGACTGTTTATAATCCAATGCATACTACTGTTAGCCAACTCGATCTGAGCCTGACATTTCCTTAGAAAATCGACTCCAAGTACAACATTACAAATTAATTTCTTTACTATTATTACCGGAATATTCATTTCCAGTTCATCGTATATTAATGTAATATATACATGTCCAGTGGCTACCGTTTTATTTTTATCTGCTGTCTGAATCTGTAACTTATTCTTGGGTAATATTGCTGTGTTTTTAAAGTAATTATTATTTCTTTGAATAAAATTTTCACCTCCAGCTGATATCTCTGGTTCTGTGTCAATTAAAATGTGTGTTCTAATGTTCTTTGTATCTGCATCAAGTGTAGGACATGTAGCATTACGCTCAAAATTTTCCGAGTGATCCTTGTCACTTTCTAATAATGCTTCCCGCAAATCACATGGATAAATACCACTAATTTTGTAACAAGCATCCTCACACTCAACTACGTTATTACTACATTTAGTGCTACGACTTATAGTGATCTTATTGTCTTTATCCAAATCCGTGCTAGTGCTATAGTGATGTTTATGGATTAGTGCTTTTGGCTGCTTTTTTAGGCATGCCGCTCCCACGTGACATTTTACATGCTTTTGATCAGCATCCACAGCTTCTAATACTGTAGGTGAGTACTTATTATTCTTCTCTATTTGTTCTAACTCTGTCTTTTGTTGGTTTATTAGCGGTGTATTAGCTTGTATATGGTCTTGACAGCTTGTAATGGTGTTCTGTTGTGCTGTATCCGGTTTATCTGATGGCTTGGCTTATGAGTGTCATATGTGTATTGAACTTTCATATTGTGGTCATTACATCCTCCCATTGTGCTTTACATAGCTCCAGGTGCTCTGTTAATGATTTATGGAACTTAGTATTCTCTGTTTGCATGATATTTTTAAATTCATCTTTAAGTTGATTATTATTTTTTTGCATTTCAGCATCGCGTTTATGCATGTCAGCTTAAAGTTCGGCATTGCGTTTTTGCATTTCAGCTTTGTTCTCGGCATCACGTTTTTGCATGTCAGCTTTAAGTTCTCGTAACATACGTACAATTTCAGCTTGTTCCGCCATTTTTTTTTTACTGATAAATTTGGTTATCACAGTTCTTATTAGTCCATTTATAATAATTATTATTACTTAGCACTAGCAGTTCATGAATAAATTAATTAATAACGATATTCACTGTCCTACACTAACATATACCCTAATTAACTAAAATGATAGTAATCGTCTTAACTTAACACACATATAAATTAACTAAAAATGTTATTACTTGTCCTAAATTAACACACATAAAAAATACAGTTCCTACTCTAACATATAACTTCCAATAATTGTATCGTTCACTAATTTTGCAGTCTAATTTTATTTTATTTCATTTTATTGGGCTACTTCAATGCCCCAAAGTTGCAGGCGCCATTTTCTGCAAGGTAACAGGTTATAGCCCAGACCAGATTTGCAGAAAAGAATGCTCAATTAGTGAAGATACATACATTTATTGTCTCTTTCTTTTACACAGATTTATATCAAAATGTTCTCTCATTATTTTAAACAATTATTTACTTTTCAATGTTCAAAATCTTCTTTGAAAATATACTTTAAATAAATGTTCCTTTTAGATAAACAGTGATGTAAATTGTAAATGTTCAAAGTCTTCTTTAAACAAAATTATATTTAAAAAAATGTCTTCCTTACTTTACACAGTCATATAATTTTTAAATGTTCAAAAGTTCTTTCTTTTTCTGTTGAAAGCTTTATACTTTGAAAACAAAATTTAGTTAAATTTTACTTCCCTGTTCTGTTGGCTTCGTTGTCTTCCCGGTCAACGATCTCGATCCCAGCCTCCAGCGATCCGTCGTCCTGGTTCCACGTTCCAGCAACCGCCTCCAGGAACTACCTTGCTCTAGGTGTCCATTTTCAGCCGCCACGATCAGCAAAACGAAGCTCAGGAATGGTAGTAGACTATCTCTTACTCCGTAGTTGTTCCCTGCCAACACTCGCTGCTATCTCGACTCCACGAGCCCCAAGGATTGCCTGGAATTGATGTTGCCTGGATGATGACCACCGCGACTGCTCTCGCTGAGTGCTGTATGAAGACTCGCTCTAAGAGAGTTAGATGAAGACTGCTGACTGCTTTTATAATCTTGCACAATGCATGCAGCTGCGCTGTAGAATGACGTCACAGCCTATATGCACATAGGCGTATTTTCTATACATTCTATGATATTCGGACGAACATTCTGGACTCGCCACGTGTTCATCGACTTCCTTATTCTTTAATTTTCTAGAACAATGCTTTATTACATATGAATAAACTTCCATAACCTTCTATTTGCTACCCACACTATAAAACACTTCACTCACATATTAAACTATATCTTCATAGTCTTTACATTGTCTTATTACTAATTTATCCTATTAATTTTAATTTTTAACAATATTATTTTAATTTCAAACATTCTTCAATCGTCCTGGACACCCATAACAGCTGATAATAATTATGCTCCTCAATTACATATAGTGTGACAGCCTGTCACATTGCATAAGCCTCCAGGTTAATAAAAAAAAAAATTAATTTTTTTTTTTTTTTGTTCAAACTTAAAAACACTCTCCTAATTTAACATTCTAAACAAATAATATAACCCAACACATAACAAGAAATGTTAATAAACTAAAACATAATTAATTCTTCACTTCATATCTTTATTAATACTATGCACTGTGGCAACTATGTCTATTGGTTTTCATATTACTATTCAGCCAATATAATGTCCATCCACATTGTGGTTTTCTATGAGCGAGTTGCGTATCTGTAGATGCATTCCATTGTATTATTATTATTACATTCATTATTTTACTCAGTATTATACTCATTATTATACTCAGTATTATATTCATTATTATACTCAAGGTTTTTTTTCTTTCATGGATTCGGTAGTTCACGAGGGTAATATTTTCCCAATGATGCACCATGACATTTTCCAATAACTGTGTTTGTTGTGGATTTAAACAATTATTAGTGTCCTTTGTATGCAGGGCCGTATTTACAGGGGGGCTTGACGGGCTATAGCCCGGGGCGGCACGTGTTGGATAGGTTCAACATCGCAAGCAAAACTCTTCAGGGCACTAATGTTAACATACATATTATTACAAATGTTTACAACTCCCTTTGTGGATATGTATCAAGCCTTAGATCTGATTTTGATATGTATGAAAACAGAGCACTTGTTAAGTCTGTAGTTTGTGAGTATGAGGACACTTCTAATAAAAGAAAGAAGAAAATAAAACTCCAGGCTGGTGAAACCAGAGATCATGAAGTTGTGCTCAGCGGTAGAACAAAGTTTAAAACTGATACTTATCTTGTCATTATTGACAGACTGATCGCCGAGATGACAAAGCAAAAGCAGGTATACGATGAGTTGTGTGCGAGGTTTGAGTTGCTTACTTCAGGGATAGATTGGCAGCAAGAAAAAATAACTGAAAGTGATAGAAAACTTTGCAGTGTGTACAAGAGGGATTTGCCTGATTGTGAAACTTACCAACGAGTATGTCCACTTCTTTGGGTTTCTGAAGAGTGCAGACAAAGAACCTCCCCAGTCATTCGTTGAACTTGTCCAGCTGGTTTACGACACGGGACTTCAAGAGTTGTACCCATACATAGATATCACATTAAGGCTTTTTTTGACAACACTGGATTCAAACTGTTCGGCGGAGAGATCATTTTCTGTGATGAAAAGGGTAAAGAACTATCTCCGTTCATCACAATCACATGAGCGTCTCAACTCGATGGCCGTGTTAACAATAGAGTCTTCAATCACCAAACAGCTAAACTACGATGATCTAATAGACTCTTTTGCTTAAAGTAAATCACGCAGAAAGAAATGCTAATGTGTTATTAACCCTATCGCTACCATATACCTTTGTCTTGTATATTTTTCATTTATGCACACGAAAGTTATTAAAATAAAACTTTTTAAAAATTGCTATATCGTTTTATTATAAACATTACTTATATTTAAGTAAACATTGTTAAAGTTGACAAGTTGTAGTAGAACATGTATGTAGAGAAGAAGACTATAAAAAACAGATCGGGTACGTAAAAAGATAGGAAGTGTGTTAGGGAGGGCCTGAGGGAGGGTTGGGGAGAAATTTTTGGCCAGCTCAGGCTCAAGAAAGGGGTGGCAAAAACTGGATAGCCCGCAAGCGGCCAAAACGTAAATCCGGCTCTGTTTGTATGGTCAGTTTTCATCGATATACCGGGCCGCCGTATCTCAATCGGAGTGTATGTAGGTCGCTCGCCCGTGTTTACATCGTTATCGTTCAGGTACAGCTGATATTTATGACTGTTTATAATCCAATGCATACTACTGTTAGCCAACTCGATCTGAGCCTGACATTTCCTTAGAAAATCGACTCCAAGTACAACATTACAAATTAATTTCTTTACTATTATTACCGGAATATTCATTTCCAGTTCATCGTATATTAATGTAATATATACATGTCCAGTGGCTACCGTTTTATTTTTATCTGCTGTCTGAATCTGTAACTTATTCTTGGGTAACATTGCTGTGTTTTTAAAGTAATTATTATTTCTTTGAATAAAATTTTCACCTCCAGCTGATATCTCTGGTTCTGTGTCAATTAAAATGTGTGCTCTAATGTTCTTTGTATCTGCATCAAGTGTAGGACATGTAGCATTACGCTCAAAATTTTCCGAGTGATCCTTGTCACTTTCTAATAATGCTTCCCGCAAATCACATGGATAAATACCACTAATTTTGTAACAAGCATCCTCACACTCAACTACGTTATTACTACATTTAGTGCTACGACTTATAGTGATCTTATTGTCTTTATCCAAATCCGTGCTAGTGCTATAGTGATGTTTATGGATTAGTGCTTTTGGCTGCTTTTTTAGGCATGCCGCTCCCACGTGACATTTTACATGCTTTTGATCAGCATCCACAGCTTCTAATACTGTAGGTGAGTACTTATTATTCTTCTCTATTTGTTCTAACTCTGTCTTTTGTTGGTTTATTAGCGGTGTATTAGCTTGTATATGGTCTTGACAGCTTGTAATGGTGTTCTGTTGTGCTGTATCCGGTTTATCTGATGGCTTGGCTTATGAGTGTCATATGTGTATTGAACTTTCATATTGTGGTCATTACATCCTCCCATTGTGCTTTACATAGCTCCAGGTGCTCTGTTAATGATTTATGGACCTTAGTATTCTCTGTTTGCATGATATTTTTAAATTCATCTTTAAGTTGATTATTATTTTTTTGCATTTCAGCATCGCGTTTATGCATGTCAGCTTAAAGTTCGGCATTGCGTTTTTGCATTTCAGCTTTGTTCTCGGCATCACGTTTTTGCATGTCAGCTTTAAGTTCTTGTAACATACGTACAATTTCAGCTTGTTCCGCCATTTTTTTTTTACTGATAAATTTGGTTATCACAGTTCTTATTAGTCCATTTATAATAATTATTATTACTTAGCACTAGCAGTTCATGAATAAATTAATTAATAACGATATTCACTGTCCTACACTAACATATACCCTAATTAACTAAAATGATAGTAATCGTCTTAACTTAACACACATATAAATTAACTAAAAATGTTATTACTTGTCCTAAATTAACACACATAAAAAATACAGTTCCTACTCTAACATATAACTTCCAATAATTGTATCGTTCACTAATTTTGCAGTCTAATTTTATTTTATTTCATTTTATTGGGCTACTTCAATGCCCCAAAGTTGCAGGCGCCATTTTCTGCAAGGTAACAGGTTATAGCCCAGACCAGATTTGCAGAAAAGAATGCTCAATTAGTGAAGATACATACATTTATTGTCTCTTTCTTTTACACAGATTTATATCAAAATGTTCTCTCATTATTTTAAACAATTATTTACTTTTCAATGTTCAAAATCTTCTTTGAAAATATACTTTAAATAAATGTTCTCTTTTAGATAAACAGTGATGTAAATTGTAAATGTTCAAAGTCTTCTTTAAACAAAATTATATTTAAAAAAATGTCTTCCTTACTTTACACAGTCATATAATTTTTAAATGTTCAAAAGTTCTTTCTTTTTCTGTTGAAAGCTTTATACTTTGAAAACAAATTTAGTTAAATTTTGCTTCCCTGTTCTGTTGGCTTCGTTGTCTTCCCGGTCAACGATCTCGATCCCAGCCTCCAGCGATCCGTCGTCCTGGTTCCACGTTCCAGCAACCGCCTCCAGGAACTACCTTGCTCTAGGTGTCCATTTTCAGCCGCCACGATCAGCAAAACGAAGCTCAGGAATGGTAGTAGACTATCTCTTACTCCGTAGTTGTTCCCTGCCAACACTCGCTGCTATCTCGACTCCACGAGCCCCAAGGATTGCCTGGAATTGATGTTGCCTGGATGATGACCACCGTGACTGCTCTCGCTGAGTGCTGTATGAAGACTCGCTCTAAGAGAGTTAGATGAAGACTGCTGACTGCTTTTATAATCTTGCACAATGCATGCAGCTGCGCTGTAGAATGACGTCACAGCCTATATGCACATAGGCGTATTTTCTATACATTCTATGATATTCGGACGAACATTCTGGACTCGCCACGTGTTCATCGACTTCCTTATTCTTTAATTTTCTAGAACAATGCTTTATTATATATGAATAAACTTCCATAACCTTCTATTTGCTACCCACACTATAAAACACTTCACTCACATATTAAACTATATCTTCATAGTCTTTACATTGTCTTATTACTAATTTATCCTATTAATTTTAATTTTTAACAATATTATTTTACTTTCAAACATTCTTCAATCGTCCTGGACACCCATAACAGCTGATAATAATTATGCTCCTCAATTACATATAGTGTGACAGCCTGTCACATTGCATAAGCCTCCAGGTTAATAAAAAAAAAAATTAATTTTCTTCGAAAATTAATTTTTTTTTCTTTTGTTCAAACTTAAAAACACTCTCCTAATTTAACATTCTAAACAAATAATATAACCCAACACATAACAAGAAATGTTAATAAACTAAAACATAATTAATTCTTCACTTCATATCTTTATTAATACTATGCAATGTGGCAACTATGTCTATTGGTTTTCATATTACTATTCAGCCAATATAATGTCCATCCACATTGTGGTTTTCTATGAGCGAGTTGCGTATCTGTAGATGCATTCCATTGTATTATTATTATTACATTCATTATTTTACTCAGTATTATACTCATTATTATACTCAGTATTATATTCATTATTATACTCAAGGTTTTTTTTCTTTTATGGATTCAGTAGTTCACGAGGGTAATATTTTCCCAATGATGCACCATGACATTTTCCAATAACTGTGTTTGTTGTGGATTTAAACAATTATTAGTGTCCTTTGTATGCAGGGCCGTATTTACAGGGGGGCTTGACGGGCTATAGCCCGGGGCGGCACGTGTTGGATAGGTTCAACATCGCAAGCAAAACTCTTCAGGGCACTAATGTTAACATACATACTATTACAAATGTTTACAACTCCCTTTGTGGATATGTATCAAGCCTTAGATCTGATTTTGATATGTATGAAAACAGAGCACTTGTTAAGTCTGTAGTTTGTGAGTATGAGGACACTTCTAATAAAAGAAAGAAGAAAATAAAACTCCAGGCAGGTGAAACCAGAGATCATGAAGTTGTGCTCAGCGGTAGAACAAAGTTTAAAACTGATACTTATCTTGTCATTATTGACAGACTGATCGCCGAGATGACAAAGCAAAAGCAGGTATACGATGAGTTGTGTGCGAGGTTTGAGTTGCTTACTTCAGGGATAGATTGGCAGCAAGAAAAAATAACTGAAAGTGATAGAAAACTTTGCAGTGTGTACAAGAGGGATTTGCCTGATTGTGAAACTTACCAACGAGTATGTCCACTTCTTTGGGTTTCTGAAGAGTGCAGACAAAGAACCTCCCCAGTCATTCATTGAACTTGTCCAGCTGGTTTACGACATGGGACTTCAAGAGTTGTACCCATACATAGATATCACATTAAGGCTTTTTTTGACAACACTGGATTCAAACTGTTCGGCGGAGAGATCATTTTCTGTGATGAAAAGGGTAAAGAACTATCTCCGTTCATCACAATCACATGAGCGTCTCAACTCGATGGCCGTGTTAACAATAGAGTCTTCAATCACCAAACAGCTAAACTACGATGATCTAATAGACTCTTTTGCTTAAAGTAAATCACGCAGAAAGAAATGCTAATGTGTTATTAACCCTATCGCTACCATATACCTTTGTCTTGTATATTTTTCATTTATGCACACGAAAGTTATTAAAATAAAACTTTTTAAAAATTGCTATATCGTTTTATTATAAACATTACTTATATTTAAGTAAACATTGTTAAAGTTGACAAGTTGTAGTAGAACATGTATGTAGAGAAGAAGACTATAAAAAACAGATCGGGTACGTAAAAAGATAGGAAGTGTGTTAGGGAGGGCCTGAGGGAGGGGTGGGGAGAATTTTTTGCCCAGCTCAGGCTCAAGAAAGGGGTGGCAAAAACTGGATAGCCCGCAAGCGGCCAAAACGTAAATCCGGCTCTGTTTGTATGGTCAGTTTTCATCGATATACCGGGCCGCCGTATCTCAATCGGAGTGTATGTAGGTCGCTCGCCCGTGTTTACATCGTTATCGTTCAGGTACAGCTGATATTTATGACTGTTTATAATCCAATGCATACTACTGTTAGCCAACTCGATCTGAGCCTGACATTTCCTTAGAAAATCGACTCCAAGTACAACATTACAAATTAATTTCTTTACTATTATTACCGGAATATTCATTTCCAGTTCATCGTATATTAATGTAATATATACATGTCCAGTGGCTACCGTTTTATTTTTATCTGCTGTCTGAATCTGTAACTTATTCTTGGGTAATATTGCTGTGTTTTTAAAGTAATTATTATTTCTTTGAATAAAATTTTCACCTCCAGCTGATATCTCTGGTTCTGTGTCAATTAAAATGTGTGCTATAATGTTCTTTGTATCTGCATCAAGTGTAGGACATGTAGCATTACGCTCAAAATTTTCCGAGTGATCCTTGTCACTTTCTAATAATGCTTCCCGCAAATCACATGGATAAATACCACTAATTTTGTAACAAGCATCCTCACACTCAACTACGTTATTACTACATTTAGTGCTACGACTTATAGTGATCTTATTGTCTTTATCCAAATCCGTGCTAGTGCTATAGTGATGTTTATGGATTAGTGCTTTTGGCTGCTTTTTTAGGCATGCCGCTCCCACGTGACATTTACATGCTTTTGATCAGCATCCACAGCTTCTAATACTGTAGGTGAGTACTTATTATTCTTCTCTATTTGTTCTAACTCTGTCTTTTGTTGGTTTATTAGCGGTGTATTAGCTTGTATATGGTCTTGACAGCTTGTAATGGTGTTCTGTTGTGCTGTATCCGGTTTATCTGATGGCTTGGCTTATGAGTGTCATATGTGTATTGAACTTTCATATTGTGGTCATTACATCCTCCCATTGTGCTTTACATAGCTCCAGGTGCTCTGTTAATGATTTATGGAACTTAGTATTCTCTGTTTGCATGATATTTTTAAATTCATCTTTAAGTTGATTATTATTTTTTTGCATTTCAGCATCGCGTTTATGCATGTCAGCTTAAAGTTCGGCATTGCGTTTTTGCATTTCAGCTTTGTTCTCGGCATCACGTTTTTGCATGTCAGCTTTAAGTTCTTGTAACATACGTACAATTTCAGCTTGTTCCGCCATTTTTTTTTTACTGATAAATTTGGTTATCACAGTTCTTATTAGTCCATTTATAATAATTATTATTACTTAGCACTAGCAGTTCATGAATAAATTAATTAATAACGATATTCACTGTCCTACACTAACATATACCCTAATTAACTAAAATGATAGTAATCGTCTTAACTTAACACACATATAAATTAACTAAAAATGTTATTACTTGTCCTAAATTAACACACATAAAAAATACAGTTCCTACTCTAACATATAACTTCCAATAATTGTATCGTTCACTAATTTTGCAGTCTAATTTTATTTTATTTCATTTTATTGGGCTACTTCAATGCCCCAAATTTGCAGGCGCCATTTTCTGCAAGGTAACAGGTTATAGCCCAGACCAGATTTGCAGAAAAGAATGCTCAATTAGTGAAGATACATACATTTATTGTCTCTTTCTTTTACACAGATTTATATCAAAATGTTCTCTCATTATTTTAAACAATTATTTACTTTTCAATGTTCAAAATCTTCTTTGAAAATATACTTTAAATAAATGTTCTCTTTTAGATAAACAGTGATGTAAATTGTAAATGTTCAAAGTCTTCTTTAAACAAAATTATATTTAAAAAAATGTCTTCCTTACTTTACACAGTCATATAATTTTTAAATGTTCAAAAGTTCTTTCTTTTTCTGTTGAAAGCTTTATACTTTGAAAACAAATTTAGTTAAATTTTGCTTCCCTGTTCTGTTGGCTTCGTTGTCTTCCCGGTCAACGATCTCGATCCCAGCCTCCAGCGATCCGTCGTCCTGGTTCCACGTTCCAGCAACCGCCTCCAGGAACTACCTTGCTCTAGGTGTCCATTTTCAGCCGCCACGATCAGCAAAACGAAGCTCAGGAATGGTAGTAGACTATCTCTTACTCCGTAGTTGTTCCCTGCCAACACTCGCTGCTATCTCGACTCCACGAGCCCCAAGGATTGCCTGGAATTGATGTTGCCTGGATGATGACCACCGCGACTGCTCTCGCTGAGTGCTGTATGAAGACTCGCTCTAAGAGAGTTAGATGAAGACTGCTGACTGCTTTTATAATCTTGCACAATGCATGCAGCTGCGCTGTAGAATGACGTCACAGCCTATATGCACATAGGCGTATTTTCTATACATTCTATGATATTCGGACGAACATTCTGGACTCGCCACGTGTTCATCGACTTCCTTATTCTTTAATTTTCTAGAACAATGCTTTATTATATATGAATAAACTTCCATAACCTTCTATTTGCTACCCACACTATAAAACACTTCACTCACATATTAAACTATATCGTCATAGTCTTTACATTGTCTTATTACTAATTTATCCTATTAATTTTAATTTTTAACAATATTATTTTACTTTCAAACATTCTTCAATGGTCTGGACACCCATAACAGCTGATAATAATTATGCTCCTCAATTACATATAGTGTGACAGCCTGTCACATTGCATAAGCCTCCAGGTTAATAAAAAAAAAAATTAATTTTCTTCGAAAATTAATTTTTTTTTCTTTTGTTCAAACTTAAAAACACTCTCCTAATTTAACATTCTAAACAAATAATATAACCCAACACATAACAAGAAATGTTAATAAACTAAAACATAATTAATTCTTCACTTCATATCTTTATTAATACTATGCAATGTGGCAACTATGTCTATTGGTTTTCATATTACTATTCAGCCAATATAATGTCCATCCACATTGTGGTTTTCTATGAGCGAGTTGCGTATCTGTAGATGCATTCCATTGTATTATTATTATTACATTCATTATTTTACTCAGTATTATACTCATTATTATACTCAGTATTATATTCATTATTATACTCAAGGTTTTTTTTCTTTTATGGATTCAGTAGTTCACGAGGGTAATATTTTCCCAATGATGCACCATGACATTTTCCAATAACTGTGTTTGTTGTGGATTTAAACAATTATTAGTGTCCTTTGTATGCAGGGCCGTATTTACAGGGGGGCTTGACGGGCTATAGCCCGGGGCGGCACGTGTTGGATAGGTTCAACATCGCAAGCAAAACTCTTCAGGGCACTAATGTTAACATACATACTATTACAAATGTTTACAACTCCCTTTGTGGATATGTATCAAGCCTTAGATCTGATTTTGATATGTATGAAAACAGAGCACTTGTTAAGTCTGTAGTTTGTGAGTATGAGGACACTTCTAATAAAAGAAAGAAGAAAATAAAACTCCAGGCAGGTGAAACCAGAGATCATGAAGTTGTGCTCAGCGGTAGAACAAAGTTTAAAACTGATACTTATCTTGTCATTATTGACAGACTGATCGCCGAGATGACAAAGCAAAAGCAGGTATACGATGAGTTGTGTGCGAGGTTTGAGTTGCTTTCTTCAGGGATAGATTGGCAGCAAGAAAAAATAACTGAAAGTGATAGAAAACTTTGCAGTGTGTACAAGAGGGATTTGCCTGATTGTGAAACTTACCAACGAGTATGTCCACTTCTTTGGGTTTCTGAAGAGTGCAGACAAAGAACCTCCCCAGTCATTCATTGAACTTGTCCAGCTGGTTTACGACATGGGACTTCAAGAGTTGTACCCATACATAGATATCACATTAAGGCTTTTTTTGACAACACTGGATTCAAACTGTTCGGCGGAGAGATCATTTTCTGTGATGAAAAGGGTAAAGAACTATCTCCGTTCATCACAATCACATGAGCGTCTCAACTCGATGGCCGTGTTAACAATAGAGTCTTCAATCACCAAACAGCTAAACTACGATGATCTAATAGACTCTTTTGCTTAAAGTAAATCACGCAGAAAGAAATGCTAATGTGTTATTAACCCTATCGCTACCATATACCTTTGTCTTGTATATTTTTCATTTATGCACACGAAAGTTATTAAAATAAAACTTTTTAAAAATTGCTATATCGTTTTATTATAAACATTACTTATATTTAAGTAAACATTGTTAAAGTTGACAAGTTGTAGTAGAACATGTATGTAGAGAAGAAGACTATAAAAAACAGATCGGGTACGTAAAAAGATAGGAAGTGTGTTAGGGAGGGCCTGAGGGAGGGGTGGGGAGAATTTTTTGCCCAGCTCAGGCTCAAGAAAGGGGTGGCAAAAACTGGATAGCCCGCAAGCGGCCAAAACGTAAATCCGGCTCTGTTTGTATGGTCAGTTTTCATCGATATACCGGGCCGCCGTATCTCAATCGGAGTGTATGTAGGTCGCTCGCCCGTGTTTACATCGTTATCGTTCAGGTACAGCTGATATTTATGACTGTTTATAATCCAATGCATACTACTGTTAGCCAACTCGATCTGAGCCTGACATTTCCTTAGAAAATCGACTCCAAGTACAACATTACAAATTAATTTCTTTACTATTATTACCGGAATATTCATTTCCAGTTCATCGTATATTAATGTAATATATACATGTCCAGTGGCTACCGTTTTATTTTTATCTGCTGTCTGAATCTGTAACTTATTCTTGGGTAATATTGCTGTGTTTTTAAAGTAATTATTATTTCTTTGAATAAAATTTTCACCTCCAGCTGATATCTCTGGTTCTGTGTCAATTAAAATGTGTGCTCTAATGTTCTTTGTATCTGCATCAAGTGTAGGACATGTAGCATTACGCTCAAAATTTTCCGAGTGATCCTTGTCACTTTCTAATAATGCTTCCCGCAAATCACATGGATAAATACCACTAATTTTGTAACAAGCATCCTCACACTCAACTACGTTATTACTACATTTAGTGCTACGACTTATAGTGATCTTATTGTCTTTATCCAAATCCGTGCTAGTGCTATAGTGATGTTTATGGATTAGTGCTTTTGGCTGCTTTTTTAGGCATGCCGCTCCCACGTGACATTTTACATGCTTTTGATCAGCATCCACAGCTTCTAATACTGTAGGTGAGTACTTATTATTCTTCTCTATTTGTTCTAACTCTGTCTTTTGTTGGTTTATTAGCGGTGTATTAGCTTGTATATGGTCTTGACAGCTTGTAATGGTGTTCTGTTGTGCTGTATCCGGTTTATCTGATGGCTTGGCTTAGGAGTGTCATATGTGTATTGAACGTTCATATTGTGGTCATTACATCCTCCCATTGTGCTTTACATAGCTCCAGGTGCTCTGTTAATGATTTATGGAACTTAGTATTCTCTGTTTGCATGATATTTTTAAATTCATCTTTAAGTTGATTATTATTTTTTTGCATTTCAGCATCACGTTTATGCATGTCAGCTTAAAGTTCGGCATTGCGTTTTTGCATTTCAGCTTTGTTCTCGGCATCACGTTTTTGCATGTCAGCTTTAAGTTCTTGTAACATACGTACAATTTCAGCTTGTTCCGCCATTTTTTTTTTACTGATAAATTTGGTTATCACAGTTCTTATTAGTCCATTTATAATAATTATTATTACTTAGCACTAGCAGTTCATGAATAAATTAATTAATAACGATATTCACTGTCCTACACTAACATATACCCTAATTAACTAAAATGATAGTAATCGTCTTAACTTAACACACATATAAATTAACTAAAAATGTTATTACTTGTCCTAAATTAACACACATAAAAAATACAGTTCCTACTCTAACATATAACTTCCAATAATTGTATCGTTCACTAATTTTGCAGTCTAATTTTATTTTATTTCATTTTATTGGGCTACTTCAATGCCCCAAAGTTGCAGGCGCCATTTTCTGCAAGGTAACAGGTTATAGCCCAGACCAGATTTGCAGAAAAGAATGCTCAATTAGTGAAGATACATACATTTATTGTCTCTTTCTTTTACACAGATTTATATCAAAATGTTCTCTCATTATTTTAAACAATTATTTACTTTTCAATGTTCAAAATCTTCTTTGAAAATATACTTTAAATAAATGTTCTCTTTTAGATAAACAGTGATGTAAATTGTAAATGTTCAAAGTCTTCTTTAAACAAAATTATATTTAAAAAAATGTCTTCCTTACTTTACACAGTCATATAATTTTTAAATGTTCAAAAGTTCTTTCTTTTTCTGTTGAAAGCTTTATACTTTGAAAACAAATTTAGTTAAATTTTGCTTCCCTGTTCTGTTGGCTTCGTTGTCTTCCCGGTCAACGATCTCGATCCCAGCCTCCAGCGATCCGTCGTCCTGGTTCCACGTTCCAGCAACCGCCTCCAGGAACTACCTTGCTCTAGGTGTCCATTTTCAGCCGCCACGATCAGCAAAACGAAGCTCAGGAATGGTAGTAGACTATCTCTTACTCCGTAGTTGTTCCCTGCCAACACTCGCTGCTATCTCGACTCCACGAGCCCCAAGGATTGCCTGGAATTGATGTTGCCTGGATGATGACCACCGCGACTGCTCTCGCTGAGTGCTGTATGAAGACTCGCTCTAAGAGAGTTAGATGAAGACTGCTGACTGCTTTTATAATCTTGCACAATGCATGCAGCTGCGCTGTAGAATGACGTAACAGCCTATATGCACATAGGCGTATTTTCTATACATTCTATGATATTCGGACGAACATTCTGGACTCGCCACGTGTTCATCGACTTCCTTATTCTTTAATTTTCTAGAACAATGCTTTATTATATATGAATAAACTTCCATAACCTTCTATTTGCTACCCACACTATAAAACACTTCACTCACATATTAAACTATATCTTCATAGTCTTTACATTGTCTTATTACTAATTTATCCTATTAATTTTAATTTTTAACAATATTATTTTACTTTCAAACATTCTTCAATCGTCCTGGACACCCATAACAGCTGATAATAATTATGCTCCTCAATTACATATAGTGTGACAGCCTGTCACATTGCATAAGCCTCCAGGTTAATAAAAAAAAAAATTAATTTTCTTCGAAAATTAATTTTTGTTTCTTTTGTTCAAACTTAAAAACACTCTCCTAATTTAACATTCTAAACAAATAATATAACCCAACACATAACAAGAAATGTTAATAAACTAAAACATAATTAATTCTTCACTTCATATCTTTATTAATACTATGCAATGTGGCAACTATGTCTATTGGTTTTCATATTACTATTCAGCCAATATAATGTCCATCCACATTGTGGTTTTCTATGAGCGAGTTGCGTATCTGTAGATGCATTCCATTGTATTATTATTATTACATTCATTATTTTACTCAGTATTATACTCATTATTATACTCAGTATTATATTCATTATTATACTCAAGGTTTTTTTTCTTTTATGGATTCAGTAGTTCACGAGGGTAATATTTTCCCAATGATGCACCATGACATTTTCCAATAACTGTGTTTGTTGTGGATTTAAACAATTATTAGTGTCCTTTGTATGCAGGGCCGTATTTACAGGGGGGCTTGACGGGCTATAGCCCGGGGCGGCACGTGTTGGATAGGTTCAACATCGCAAGCAAAACTCTTCAGGGCACTAATGTTAACATACATACTATTACAAATGTTTACAACTCCCTTTGTGGATATGTATCAAGCCTTAGATCTGATTTTGATATGTATGAAAACAGAGCACTTGTTAAGTCTGTAGTTTGTGAGTATGAGGACACTTCTAATAAAAGAAAGAAGAAAATAAAACTCCAGGCAGGTGAAACCAGAGATCATGAAGTTGTGCTCAGCGGTAGAACAAAGTTTAAAACTGATACTTATCTTGTCATTATTGACAGACTGATCGCCGAGATGACAAAGCAAAAGCAGGTATACGATGAGTTGTGTGCGAGGTTTGAGTTGCTTACTTCAGGGATAGATTGGCAGCAAGAAAAAATAACTGAAAGTGATAGAAAACTTTGCAGTGTGTACAAGAGGGATTTGCCTGATTGTGAAACTTACCAACGAGTATGTCCACTTCTTTGGGTTTCTGAAGAGTGCAGACAAAGAACCTCCCCAGTCATTCATTGAACTTGTCCAGCTGGTTTACGACATGGGACTTCAAGAGTTGTACCCATACATAGATATCACATTAAGGCTTTTTTTGACAACACTGGATTCAAACTGTTCGGCGGAGAGATCATTTTCTGTGATGAAAAGGGTAAAGAACTATCTCCGTTCATCACAATCACATGAGCGTCTCAACTCGATGGCCGTGTTAACAATAGAGTCTTCAATCACCAAACAGCTAAACTACGATGATCTAATAGACTCTTTTGCTTAAAGTAAATCACGCAGAAAGAAATGCTAATGTGTTATTAACCCTATCGCTACCATATACCTTTGTCTTGTATATTTTTCATTTATGCACACGAAAGTTATTAAAATAAAACTTTTTAAAAATTGCTATATCGTTTTATTATAAACATTACTTATATTTAAGTAAACATTGTTAAAGTTGACAAGTTGTAGTAGAACATGTATGTAGAGAAGAAGACTATAAAAAACAGATCGGGTACGTAAAAAGATAGGAAGTGTGTTAGGGAGGGCCTGAGGGAGGGGTGGGGAGAATTTTTTGGCCAGCTCAGGCTCAAGAAAGGGGTGGCAAAAACTGGATAGCCCGCAAGCGGCCAAAACGTAAATCCGGCTCTGTTTGTATGGTCAGTTTTCATCGATATACCGGGCCGCCGTATCTCAATCGGAGTGTATGTAGGTCGCTCGCCCGTGTTTACATCGTTATCGTTCAGGTACAGCTGATATTTATGACTGTTTATAATCCAATGCATACTACTGTTAGCCAACTCGATCTGAGCCTGACATTTCCTTAGAAAATCGACTCCAAGTACAACATTACAAATTAATTTCTTTACTATTATTACCGGAATATTCATTTCCAGTTCATCGTATATTAATGTAATATATACATGTCCAGTGGCTACCGTTTTATTTTTATCTGCTGTCTGAATCTGTAACTTATTCTTGGGTAATATTGCTGTGTTTTTAAAGTAATTATTATTTCTTTGAATAAAATTTTCACCTCCAGCTGATATCTCTGGTTCTGTGTCAATTAAAATGTGTGCTCTAATGTTCTTTGTATCTGCATCAAGTGTAGGACATGTAGCATTACGCTCAAAATTTTCCGAGTGATCCTTGTCACTTTCTAATAATGCTTCCCGCAAATCACATGGATAAATACCACTAATTTTGTAACAAGCATCCTCACACTCAACTACGTTATTACTACATTTAGTGCTACGACTTATAGTGATCTTATTGTCTTTATCCAAATCCGTGCTAGTGCTATAGTGATGTTTATGGATTAGTGCTTTTGGCTGCTTTTTTAGGCATGCCGCTCCCACGTGACATTTTACATGCTTTTGATCAGCATCCACAGCTTCTAATACTGTAGGTGAGTACTTATTATTCTTCTCTATTTGTTCTAACTCTGTCTTTTGTTGGTTTATTAGCGGTGTATTAGCTTGTATATGGTCTTGACAGCTTGTAATGGTGTTCTGTTGTGCTGTATCCGGTTTATCTGATGGCTTGGCTTATGAGTGTCATGTGTATAACTTTCATATTGTGGTCATTACATCCTCCCATTGTGCTTTACATAGCTCCAGGTGCTCTGTTAATGATTTATGGAACTTAGTATTCTCTGTTTGCATGATATTTTTAAATTCATCTTTAAGTTGATTATTATTTTTTTGCATTTCAGCATCACGTTTATGCATGTCAGCTTAAAGTTCGGCATTGCGTTTTTGCATTTCAGCTTTGTTCTCGGCATCACGTTTTTGCATGTCAGCTTTAAGTTCTTGTAACATACGTACAATTTCAGCTTGTTCCGCCATTTTTTTTTTTACTGATAAATTTGGTTATCACAGTTCTTATTAGTCCATTTATAATAATTATTATTACTTAGCACTAGCAGTTCATGAATAAATTAATTAATAACGATATTCACTGTCCTACACTAACATATACCCTAATTAACTAAAATGATAGTAATCGTCTTAACTTAACACACATATAAATTAACTAAAAATGTTATTACTTGTCCTAAATTAACACACATAAAAAATACAGTTCCTACTCTAACATATAACTTCCAATAATTGTATCGTTCACTAATTTTGCAGTCTAATTTTATTTTATTTCATTTTATTGGGCTACTTCAATGCCCCAAAGTTGCAGGCGCCATTTTCTGCAAGGTAACAGGTTATAGCCCAGACCAGATTTGCAGAAAAGAATGCTCAATTAGTGAAGGTACATACATTTATTGTCTCTTTCTTTTACACAGATTTATATCAAAATGTTCTCTCATTATTTTAAACAATTATTTACTTTTCAATGTTCAAAATCTTCTTTGAAAATATACTTTAAATAAATGTTCTCTTTTAGATAAACAGTGATGTAAATTGTAAATGTTCAAAGTCTTCTTTAAACAAAATTATATTTAAAATAAATGTCTTCTTTATTTACTTCACACAGTCATATAATTTTTAAATGTTCAAAAGTTCTTTCTTTTTCTATTGAAAGCTTTACACTTTAATAACAAATTTAGTTAAATTTTGCTTCCCCGTTCTGTTATCTTCGGTGTCTTCCCGGTCAACGATCTCGATCCTGGCCTCCAGCAATCTGTCATCCTGGTTCCACGTTCCAGCAACCGCCTCCAGGAACTATCTTGCTCTAGGTGTCCGTTTTCAGACGCCACTATCAACAAAACGAAGCTCAGGAATGGTAGTAGACTATCTCTTACTCCGTAGTTGTTCCCTCGCTGCTATCTCGACTCCACGGGCCCCAAGGGCTGCCTGGAATTGATGTTGCCTGGACGATGACCACCGCAACTGCTCTCGCTGAGTGCTGTATGAAGACTCGCTCTAAGAGAGTTAGATGAAGACTGCTGACTGCTTTTATAATCTTGCACAATGCATGCAGCAGTGCTGTAGAATGATGTCACAGCCTATATGCGCGTAGGCGTATTTTCTATACATTCTATGATATTCGGACGAACATTCTGGACTCGCCACGTGTTCATCGACTTCCTTATTCTTTAATTTTCTAGAACAATGCCTTATTAAATATGAATAAACTTCCATAACCTTCTATTTGCTACCCACACTATAAAACACTTCACTCACATATTAAACTATATCTTCATAGTCTTTACATTGTCTTATTACTAATTTATCCTATTAATTTTAATTTTTAACAATATTATTTTACTTTCAAACAGTCTTCAATCGTCGTGGACACCCATAACAGCTGATAATAATTATGCTCCTCAATTACATATAGTGTGACAGCCTGTCACATTGCATAAGCCTCCAGGTTAATAAAAAAAAAAATTAATTTTCTTCGAAAATTAATTTTTTTTTCTTTTGTTCAAACTTAAAAACACTCTCCTAATTTAACATTCTAAACAAATAATATATCCCAACACATAACAAGAAATGTTAATAAACTAAAACATAATTAATTCTTCACTTCATATCTTTATTAATACTATGCAATGTGGCAACTATGTCTATTGGTTTTCATATTACTATTCAGCCAATATAATGTCCATCCACATTGTGGTTTTCTATGAGCGAGTTGCGTATCTGTAGATGCATTCCATTGTATTATTATTATTACATTCATTATTTTACTCAGTATTATACTCATTATTATACTCAGTATTATATTCATTATTATACTCAAGGTTTTTTTTCTTTTATGGATTCGGTAGTTCACGAGGGTAATATTTTCCCAATGATGCACCATGACATTTTCCAATAACTGTGTTTGTTGTGGATTTAAACAATTATTAGTGTCCTTTGTATGCAGGGCCGTATTTACAGGGGGGCTTGACGGGCTATAGCCCGGGGCGGCACGTGTTGGATAGGTTCAACATCGCAAGCAAAACTCTTCAGGGCACTAATGTTAACATACATACTATTACAAATGTTTACAACTCCCTTTGTGGATATGTATCAAGCCTTAGATCTGATTTTGATATGTATGAAAACAGAGCACTTGTTAAGTCTGTAGTTTGTGAGTATGAGGACACTTCTAATAAAAGAAAGAAGAAAATAAAACTCCAGGCAGGTGAAACCAGAGATCATGAAGTTGTGCTCAGCGGTAGAACAAAGTTTAAAACTGATACTTATCTTGTCATTATTGACAGACTGATCGCCGAGATGACAAAGCAAAAGCAGGTATACGATGAGTTGTGTGCGAGGTTTGAGTTGCTTACTTCAGGGATAGATTGGCAGCAAGAAAAAATAACTGAAAGTGATAGAAAACTTTGCAGTGTGTACAAGAGGGATTTGCCTGATTGTGAAACTTACCAACGAGTATGTCCACTTCTTTGGGTTTCTGAAGAGTGCAGACAAAGAACCTCCCCAGTCATTCGTTGAACTTATCCAGCTGGTTTACGACACGGGACTTCAAGAGTTGTACCCATACATAGATATCACATTAAGGCTTTTTTTGACAACACTGGATTCAAACTGTTCGGCGGAGAGATCATTTTCTGTGATGAAAAGGGTAAAGAACTATCTCCGTTCATCACAATCACATGAGCGTCTCAACTCGATGGCCGTGTTAACAATAGAGTCTTCAATCACCAAACAGCTAAACTACGATGATCTAATAGACTCTTTTGCTTAAAGTAAATCACGCAGAAAGAAATGCTAATGTGTTATTAACCCTATCGCTACCATATACCTTTGTC
Source organism: Magicicada septendecula (assembly GCA_034769895.1). Classification (NCBI taxonomy): domain Eukaryota; kingdom Metazoa; phylum Arthropoda; class Insecta; order Hemiptera; family Cicadidae; genus Magicicada; species Magicicada septendecula. Next base: position 165,602,841 of record CM068371.1, on the reverse strand, counting down.
TTGTATATTTTTCATTTATGCACACGAAAGTTATTAAAATAAAACTTTTTAAAAATTGCTATATCGTTTTATTATAAACATTACTTATATTTAAGTAAACATTGTTAAAGTTGACAAGTTGTAGTAGAACATGTATGTAGAGAAGAAGACTATAAAAAACAGATCGGGTACGTAAAAAGATAGGAAGTGTGTTAGGGAGGGCCTGAGGGAGGGGTGGGGAGAATTTTTTGGCCAGCTCAGGCTCAAGAAAGGGGTGGCAAAAACTGGATAGCCCGCAAGCGGCCAAAACGTAAATCCGGCTCTGTTTGTATGGTCAGTTTTCATCGATATACCGGGCCGCCGTATCTCAATCGGAGTGTATGTAGGTCGCTCGCCCGTGTTTACATCGTTATCGTTCAGGTACAGCTGATATTTATGACTGTTTATAATCCAATGCATACTACTGTTAGCCAACTCGATCTGAGCCTGACATTTCCTTAGAAAATCGACTCCAAGTACAACATTACAAATTAATTTCTTTACTATTATTACCGGAATATTCATTTCCAGTTCATCGTATATTAATGTAATATATACATGTCCAGTGGCTACCGTTTTATTTTTATCTGCTGTCTGAATCTGTAACTTATTCTTGGGTAATATTGCTGTGTTTTTAAAGTAATTATTATTTCTTTGAATAAAATTTTCACCTCCAGCTGATATCTCTGGTTCTGTGTCAATTAAAATGTGTGCTCTAATGTTCTTTGTATCTGCATCAAGTGTAGGACATGTAGCATTACGCTCAAAATTTTCCGAGTGATCCTTGTCACTTTCTAATAATGCTTCCCGCAAATCACATGGATAAATACCACTAATTTTGTAACAAGCATCCTCACACTCAACTACGTTATTACTACATTTAGTGCTACGACTTATAGTGATCTTATTGTCTTTATCCAAATCCGTGCTAGTGCTATAGTGATGTTTATGGATTAGTGCTTTTGGCTGCTTTTTTAGGCATGCCGCTCCCACGTGACATTTTACATGCTTTTGATCAGCATCCACAGCTTCTAATACTGTAGGTGAGTACTTATTATTCTTCTCTATTTGTTCTAACTCTGTCTTTTGTTGGTTTATTAGCGGTGTATTAGCTTGTATATGGTCTTGACAGCTTGTAATGGTGTTCTGTTGTGCTGTATCCGGTTTATCTGATGGCTTGGCTTATGAGTGTCATGTGTATAACTTTCATATTGTGGTCATTACATCCTCCCATTGTGCTTTACATAGCTCCAGGTGCTCTGTTAATGATTTATGGAACTTAGTATTCTCTGTTTGCATGATATTTTTAAATTCATCTTTAAGTTGATTATTATTTTTTTGCATTTCAGCATCGCGTTTATGCATGTCAGCTTAAAGTTCGGCATTGTGTTTTTGCATTTCAGCTTTGTTCTCGGCATCACGTTTTTGCATGTCAGCTTTAAGTTCTTGTAACATACGTACAATTTCAGCTTGTTCCGCCATTTTTTTTTTACTGATAAATTTGGTTATCACAGTTCTTATTAGTCCATTTATAATAATTATTATTACTTAGCACTAGCAGTTCATGAATAAATTAATTAATAACGATATTCACTGTCCTACACTAACATATACCCTAATTAACTAAAATGATAGTAATCGTCTTAACTTAACACACATATAAATTAACTAAAAATGTTATTACTTGTCCTAAATTAACACACATAAAAAATACAGTTCCTACTCTAACATATAACTTCCAATAATTGTATCGTTCACTAATTTTGCAGTCTAATTTTATTTTATTTCATTTTATTGGGCTACTTCAATGCCCCAAAGTTGCAGGCGCCATTTTCTGCAAGGTAACAGGTTATAGCCCAGACCAGATTTGCAGAAACGAATGCTCAATTAGTGAAGATACATACATTTATTGTCTCTTTCTTTTACACAGATTTATATCAAAATGTTCTCTCGTTATTTTAAACAATTATTTACTTTTCAATGTTCAAAATCTTCTTTGAAAATATACTTTAAATAAATGTTCTCTTTTAGATAAACAGTGATGTAAATTGTAAATGTTCAAAGTCTTCTTAAAACAAAATTATATTTAAAATAAATGTCTTCTTTATTTACTTCACACAGTCATATAATTTTTAAATGTTCAAAAGTTCTTTCTTTTTCTATTGAAAGCTTTACACTTTAATAACAAATTTAGTTAAATTTTGCTTCCCCGTTCTGTTATCTTCGGTGTCTTCCCGGTTAACGATCTCGATCCTGGCCTCCAGCAATCTGTCATCCTGGTTCCACGTTCCAGCAACCGCCTCCAGGAACTATCTTGCTCTAGGTGTCCGTTTTCAGACGCCACTATCAACAAAACGAAGCTCACGAATGGTAGTAGACTATCTCTTACTCCGTAGTTGTTCCCTCGCTGCTATCTCGACTCCACGGGCCCCAAGGGCTGCCTGGAATTGATGTTGCCTGGACGATGACCACCGCGACTGCTCTCGCTGAGTGCTGTATGAAGACTCGCTCTAAGAGAGTTAGATGAAGACTGCTGACTGCTTTTATAATCTTGCACAATGCATGCAGCAGCGCTGTAGAATGATGTCACAGCCTATATGCGCGTAGGCGTATTTTCTATACATTCTATGATATTCGGACGAACATTCTGGACTCGCCACGTGTTCATCGACTTCCTTATTCTTTAATTTTCTAGAACAATGCCTTATTAAATATGAATAAACTTCCATAACCTTCAATTTGCTACCCACACTACACAACACTTCACTCACATATTAAACTATATCTTCATAGTCTTTACATTGTCTTATTACTAATTTATCCTATTAATTTTAATTTTTAACAATATTATTTTACTTTCAAACATTCTTCAATTGTCCTGGACACCCATAACAGCTGATAATAATTATGCTCCTCATTTACATATAGTGTGACAGCCTGTCACATTGCAGTATATTAGGCAAAATGATATACTTGTAGAAGAAACTAACAAAAAACAGGACAAAAACCAAAATGTGGAATAGAATCTTGGGCAGGAAAGCAAGTTCAGGTCCAAAATAACATCATTGGTGACGAAATATCTTAATAAAGTAGTTTGGTTAAACTCAAGGATACACTGGGATACAGAATATAAAACTGAAATGTAGAATAAGAACTAGAATTGATAAAAAGGAAACAGGTACAATGATATTGTGACCTAGTGTGGAAGCAGGAAGATGAACCAAAATAATCTTTGAACTGAAAGTAGAAGGAGGGAGAATAAATACCAAGTTCAATATAACCACTTAAATGTTTTGTAACATTGAGGATATAGGCAGTTAGTCATAATTCAAACAGACAGTCAGAGTTTACATCTCTGAATCTTGGGCCATTTACATGTATTTACTTGTTTACTTATACACATTTTGACTGTATTTCCTTTTCTTGTAAGGCATTACAAGCCTTATATAAAATTTTGTAAGTTTTTTGAAAAACCAGATTACCCATTCATAGTTACCTCTGTTTCAGTTTAGGAGTCATATTTGTAACAGGTGTAGAGTGTTCTTTTCCACATTGTTGCTTCAATTCTCCAGCAAATGATGCATCATAAATGTACGACTCCCATGTTCCGTAATGAGTAACTGGTACCTGGAACAGTTATTTTACCTTGATGTTCAAGCACTGTATGGTAAGTATACAATCCTGTTATTTCCAAAGTATAAATTAAATTTATAGTCATTCCCATTGGAACAACTGACCAAAATTTATTCTTTATGGAACTAACATTAGTAGAAATGAATAAAACTCTATTCAAGTACAAGGAACAGAAAAACATAACCCTAAAATTTATTTACTATTTCAGTGGCTGAACAATAGCAGAGGATTCAACAAAGTCAGGCCACTCCCAGATGTATTTTAACATGAAGAAAGCAACAACCATATGTGATAATAAGAAACAAAATCTTCTCATGCTCAAGGCTGCATAAAGTGCAGGATGGAGGCTAGTTATTTAGGTTATTTTTTGTATGTTTTCTTGCCCCTTGTGTACAAGGTGATTCAGGGAAATGGGAAATTTTGAAATTCTTGTTGGTAGCACTGGTGGATTGTTAGTACTGAGTAACATTTAGAAACTAGCTCATGCTATATTGTCATTTAGTTATTATGGATACTTAGAGTTGTATGCAACAAGCTTTTGCCATAAAAGCTGTTTACAGAAACAGTGACAGTGTGGAGACTGTGTGTAGAGATTTTTGCCATCATTTTAATTTAGGACGCCATGATCATGTTGTATCAGCACATGCAGGTAACACATGGATACGTAATTTTGAGGGAACAGGTTCAACAATGAAAAAGAAACCTGCAGGTGGTGTGTGAACTATTCATATGCCAGACAATATTGAAGCTGTTCAAACTGCAGTGATAAGAAGCCTACATTGTTCAATCTGTTGTCAAGCAGTGTCTTTACAGTTACATAGTTTAAGTGGTTGAAGAATATTGGTATAGGACTTACATGACCGTCTGTACAAGTTATAGATTGTCCAGGAACTCCTGAAACCCAATGATCACCTAATGCAGCAACATTCTAATGCAAATACTTGAAAAGATGAATGTGGACAATGAGTTTGTGGAGGTCAGATGAAACCCATTTGCACCTTAATGGATTTGTAAATAAACAAAATTTTCATTATCGGGCACACAAAATCCTACTCACCTACATCAGTGTCTGTTGCATAGCAACAAAGTTACTGTGTGGTGTGGTGTGTCATTATATAGCATAAAAGCCCTTATTTTTTTCAGGACAAGGGTGCCCTTGTGACTACAGTCAAATTGGATCAGTACATTGCCATGCTGGAAACCTTTGTTGTGCAGAACTACTGACATTTCCATAAATGATTGACAATGCCTGGTTTCAAAAGATGGATCAATGTCACACACAGCACGAATATCAATGGTTGCTGTATGCCAGTTATTTGGCAACTGTAAAATTTTTAGAAATGGTGACATTTCATGGCATCCCAGATTCCTGATCTATCAGCATAGATTTCTTCTTGTGGTGTCACCTTAAAACCACAGTGTATTGTACTCAACCTGCTACAGCAGAAGAATTGAAAGCTAAGATCTGAGAAGGAATTGCCGAAATTCATGTTTAAATGTTACGTCAAACCATGCAAAATTTAACTAAGAGACTGCACAAATGTTTGTGCAATGGAAAATTTCAATTGCAAGATGTTATCTTCAAGAAATAAATTTACTATATGTATTTTTAAATTGCATTTTTTTTAGTATTACCGGTACATGACATAAATATTTTTTTTAACTTTTTCGATAACAATTCACAATTTTTTTAATTTCCCGTTTCTCTGAATCACCACATATGTATTTAAACATTACACTCGAAAACATTATTTTTAATGCCCATGCTTGAATAGACAATACAAGTATTTGCACATTATTATTTTTTATTCTTTTTATTACGGAAATGCAAGTAGTATCCTATTATTAGACTCATTCAGTTATCAAAGAGAGTTATTGTAAAAAAACATTATCTATGGTATAAATAATATAGACTTCCTTCTCAGGGGACTCACATTTGGAAAACTTCGAGCGGGTAAGTTTGAGAGAGAGAGAGAGAGAGAGAGAGAGAGAGAGAGAGAGAGAGTGGTGCATGTGTGTGTGTGTGTGTGTGTGTGTGTGTGTGTGTTGTATTCTCAATTATTTATTTCTTCTGGCAAGCATAATCATTGTTTAAGCATTCAAATTTGTGAAAGAAGGAATTTGATGCCTTATCATAATTTGTAATTATCTCTCCAGAAATCCTTCCTCAGAGTTCCCTCTGTCTCGACCACTGCAAAAATACAAATAGACTATATATTCTTCCAGTAGCTAAATAAAGCCAAATGGTTCACAAAATTTTAATATATTTTTTTAATGTGTGTTGGCAGACAACAAATTTTTATAACATAGTCATGGCTAGAAAAATGTTTCTTTAAGTATAGTATTACATACGAGTGTCAGTTATCAAATTAATTGGGACTAAGGGTACTCAGATTTATAAAAATTAATTGTAATACTTACCAACACAAATAATTATGATTACCGTATGGAACGGGCTGCCTATAGGTGTAAAATATGCTAAGGTAGTGTAATATTGTAATTACAGTTTCTTTAACATGTGCGTTTCAAGTACATAGTTAAGTACAGTTCACATTATACACTTCCTCCTAATTTGTTATTTTTCTTTTGTTCCTAACCCAACAAATTCCTTGTAATTTGTTGGGTGTTTTTTTTTTTCATGTAGCAAAGGCCCTGATAGTGGTTTTATCTTAACTATGCTTCAGAACGGACCATAAATAAACAGCATTCATCAGGAAGCATTAAACATCCTTAAAGTTTATCTTTCCTTTCCTCTCATCACAGTTGAATTGTGACATTTTTTCATGTTTTTTCTTCTTATTGGTATTTATTTAACTTATCGTGAGCTTTTCAATATTATAAAATTTTACCAAGGATGACCTACTTTCCACTTTAAAAATCTGTTCAGTTTTTGTTCAATGATTAAAACATTATGAACAGAAGAGGAGCTACATAAGATGCCACAGTTGTTAGAGCAACAAGCTGAAGTAAGCAATAAATAAAATGCACAGACCACAAACAACAGCACTTTACTAATCACAAACTGTACCTGACATTATTGGTACCCCTACACCTTATTTGTAAGTTTCCATTGTACTGATCTGATTCAGCTAAATACAAAATGTCTTCTTGAGCTTTATCCTTCAGTCCCCAAAAGATTCTCCAAAAGTCATCTAAATCAGCACATAAAGGGGAAGTACAGCAGAATTTTAAAGGGAAGTAAATATTAAAATATTGGAACCTTTACTCCCCATTTAAGTCTCAGAATTTAAAAACAAGTATGAGGTAAGAAGAAATAGTGAAATCAAAGTCAATAAATGGCAAAGGGATGCTTAACGTCCATCCATGATTTACACTCAAATCAAGTATAGGTAATCAAGTATAGGTATCAGGTATAGGTAGGTAGGTAGGTAGGTTAGCTTGATTAGGTAGATCATAAACCATCATTGAGACTATTATTTTTGTGTACTCTGACTATATTCTCATTTCTTTGGTCTGTCACATTACAGTGGCAAAATTCTTATGAACTGTTTGGATCTTAGTTTGCACACTTATTTCTTATATTCAGAGTTACAGGACAGTTGCTAGTCAGTTAACATATTTAAATAAACAAAAAAATTGTTTGTTACATTATTTTTTTGTATTTCTGCTTATGCATAATTTTCAAGGGTTACTCTGTACTCATCTGTGTCTTATTCCCTTACAGATACCCCTGAAACATACCCAAATTACAATGTTAACTCAGTTACAATTGAGAAAATTTGTCCAAGTCCAGTGTACATAAGCTACCCTTCCTTACTCACACCCCAAGTATAGTTAATTGTTAATTACTATTATTTATTTCTTATTGTTTGTTACAAGTGGGCCCATAGAAATTTTATGAACAAAACATATAATATAGAACTTTTGAACAAAACTGAAGTTCCGACTTAGAGCTTTGAAGTTCCAAATTTAATCATTTAATATGAACTGTTACCGTAACACATTAAATAATTAACATGCAATTGAACTGACCAAAGAGATTAGAGGTGTGCATTACACACATACAATAATACTAGTAGTAGTAGTGGTAGTAGTAGTAGTAGTAGTAGTGGTAGTAGTAGTAGTAGTAGTAGTAGTAGTAGTAGTAGTAGCGGTGGTAGTAGTAGTAGTAGTAGTAGTAGTAGTAGTAGTAGTAGTAGTAGTAGTAGTAACATCGTATTCCCAAATTTTTGTTTTCCATTAAATTCAGGTGTTTGATGATTTGGACAGTTGATGTTCAAATAACTTACATTGTGATATATTTTAATTTTTTATTTTGTAGGTATTAAATGAGTGGTAAAGAGAGAAAAACTTAAAACTAACACACCTGTAAGTCTCCTATTATATGTGGTATTGAGTATAATTCCAAACAATTCACTTCACCTAAAAATTGCAAAAATTGTACAGGTTACATGAGAATTACCTGAAAATCTTTTAGCTAACACTGGGAGACAATTAATATTTTAAAATTATTATCTAAAGTGTCACCCACTAGTAACTGCCGTGTGATTCTCAACTTCTCGTTAACATGTCACAAAACAGTATTAAGGGTAATTCAAGGCTTTCTGCCATCTACTCTGAGTAAATACACTTTTTTCTGCTAATGAAAATTATTAAATGAATTACAAAAATGTACCAATCAGTTAGTTTACATAGATTTAAATTATCGACTATGCATGTATACCGAATTTTGGGTATTCAAGTATATACTTGATAAAATGACCTACTTACCTTCAGTACTTATCTATCAATGAAAATTTGGGTATCTCCAACTACTAAATTGCTACTAGCTAAACATTATAGTAAAGTTTTAGAATAATAAATGGTGTATTCATGTTATATTTTGGCCATAAATTTGTTTCTTTATGAAAGGCTTGATGTTTTTAACAGATGGCCTCTTCCAATCCATCTCATTGCCATCGCCACTTGCTGTAACAGTTCCCAGAGGTTTAATACATGTTTGTGTATAGAACTCCATTTGGTGGGGTGGGAGTTCAACAAACAGTGAAGGGATAAATATATGGTCACCCTTCTCCTAACAACATTTCAATGTAAAACACACACACATACACACAATTTGAGTATGTGTGTGGGGGGTTGTAGTAATTGGTTTCTGAGTACAACTGTGTGTAGTTTTTAGAATGCGAATGTTTTGTTCCCTGACTCGAGAACATTTCAAGACAAGTATGCCTTGGAAATATTCCTAGCTCAAGGAACAAAACATCAGCCGCCTATAAACTAAACACACAATTGTACTCTGAAACTTACTACACAAATGTTTACTGTGAAAGGCTTCACATTTTATATTCAGTATATCACATAACACAGTGATTCCCAACTTGGCACATGCAGGTCATGACCATTTTTACAACCTGCAACCTTATCTTGGGAAACAAATTTAATAGAGTTACTTTATTTGTTTATTAGAATTACTTTACATTAATTACTTTTAAAATATTCAATGGTTCTTTAGAAGAAATGAATCATTTTGCAAGCTGCCAGCAAGTAGCAGAACAGTTTAAACAATGATGAAATACACGATTTTTCAGAATTTGGTGCAAATATTTGAGAAATCACAAGTTTAACATGTGATTTAGAGAACTTGAAATGTTGAAAAATAGTATTCTATACTTAATAATCCCCTTGCTACTGTCACTGAAGAGCAATCAATTGACATTTAACTAGAATTATGTGATTTACAAGTTGATCACTTCCTGCAGACCAGGCAAGAAATGGGGCCAGATTTCTTTAAGCTGGTACCTCATGAATAATTCACAAATCTGTGAAATTTTGGACAGAAAATAATGTTGATATTTGGTAGTACATATACCTGTGAAAGCGTGTTCTTGACAATGATGTTAATCAAGTGCCACACCAGAACTAGCCTCACAGATTCTCTGCTACAACTACTGAGATTAGTACCAGCTCCACTTAATATGGGCATTCCTGATTTAGTGGCTTCAGCAGTTTGACCTCAGTTTTCATATTGAATATTTAATGTAAATATATACAATGTTTAATATATTTCTTGTATCTTTATTATTGTACTGACATAATAAAGATTGTATCATTAAAAATATATGTAGTTAGATATGTCACATGTCCAAATTGTCAGTTTTTACTTATTTACAATTAAATATTACCTCTTTTATTTTTACAGTACCTATCAAAAATTAATAACTTATGATGTAGACTGCCTGTAGGTTTCTGAGTTCAACTGTGGCCTTTGGGTACTTTTAAATTGGAAACAATCGATATAAATGTAGCCTTTACATCATGCTATAATCATGCATGTGTGTGTGTATATGTGTTAAATGTATCTCTAATACATTTATGCATCCAATCAGGTATAGGATTTTAGTATATTCATGTTATGTTCAAATACTATATCACGTGTAAAACAAATGTTGTAGAGAGGAAGTGTCATGAAATTCGGAAATACTTTTAAAATAAATATCTTATATTTAAAAAAGAATAAAATTTTTAAATACACCCCTTCTTATAAGTATGTGTGTACGTAGAATATTCAACATGTAATATCTACTTTTTAAATCTTTAATTATGCAATCTGTTATTAAAAACAATAAGCATAATTGATGACTGAATATATGGGGTGGAGAGAACTAGTCCAATGACTAGTTCCCTGTATGATTATTTAAAAGTGTTTAAAAGGAATAAATTCCAATTTTAGTACCAAGCCACGTGTTGTTCAATCAAATATATTGCAACTCACCGTCTTCGGCTTTTTGAAACAACGTCTTCACTATAAAGTTGATATGTTTCAGGACATTTGTCCCATCCTCAAAACTTAAAATATTCGTGTATCATTTAACGTTGATACAGTTGTCAAATAATTAAAATATTAAAAATCCAATATAAATGTTTAAAAACGAGCACCACGGTTAAACGATGTACTCGTACGGTGACTGACCATGCACTGAATTACGTCTGGCTCCCACCACGACAATAACGCATGGCAGTGTCGTACAACACATTTGACTTGAAAAGCAGTTGATCATTTAAAACACGCGGCTTGGTATCAGTATTATTATACGCTTTATAAATTTCATACTCTTCAAGGGCGTTCATATATCGCCCTTTCTTACATATGTGAATAGGTATCAAGTTAGTTTTAAAATTAGTGTAATTATGATTCTCGGAAATGAGGTGTTCTGCAAATTTTGACTTGATATTGTCCAAGCTGTGAAGGTGTGTAGGCGGCCTATGTTCTGTAAATCTTTTTAAAAAACCACGACCTGTCTGGCCCACATAAAAGGCGTCACAATCATCACATATCAAAGGCCTGTCTTTAAAAGTGACATGTTATATGCAGGGCATTCAAAGTCTTAAAGTCTAAATAAGTCCAGCAGGAATGTTAATTTTAAACTCCTTGTCTGCAGGCTGTTATCTAGCAGATTTATTGCTAGAGGATTTGTGTGCACTGTGAACAGTGACTTCACTGAGTTGCACAGAGGATTCATTGACTGTAGGCAGGTCAAGACCATTATAGATATCTTTATTGATGATGAACCATGGAACACCAGTTATGTCTGAGTTTAGGTATAAGAATATTATGGAACTGCAAATTATGTTACCAAACTGTACATGGGCGTAGGCAGAAATTTTGTTAGGGGGGGCCATACACAACATTGATTTATTCATTTACTCAATCAAAGTAAACCCAGCATAACCATTGTTTCTCCTTTAGGTTTAGGTACTCAATGAAAAAAATTCAGACACATTTAATCGCTTTATTAATTGCTCTTAAAAAATGAAATGAAAAAAACTGAAACTTTGAAACTTATAACACTAGCCGTCTTGGATTCTCGGAAAATCTTTCTATAACTTCCATCTCCAACTCTTTCTTCTTTTCCAAAACCAATTTCTTATGGACACTCATTAAGCATAATCTGTTTAAGCGGTTTTCTGTTACTGTCGATCTCAACCATGTTTTAACACGTCTTAAGGTGCTAAATAACCTTTCAATAGTACTCGTGGAACAAGGATGCGCTATTGAGATTGTTAGGGCATTTTTTATGGCAGGAAAGAATGTGTTGGCTTCTTTAATCACTTCTACTATTTCCAAGTCTTTTAATGCCTGCCGATCAAGGTTTTTTTCGCTCCACACATTATACCACAATTCGGCTTCAGATTCATACCCGTCCAGTTCGTAAAAATCAGCAAAACATCTCGCTCTCTGTTTCAAATCTTCGATGGTCGAATCTAGCATGAGGAAGGGATGTAGAGATAGTATGGAAAATGCCGGTACATTGTCCTCAGAAAATCTGTTCTCCAATGCTGACGTAAACGAGTCAAGGTATGGAATAAGTATCGATTGTTTCCAGTACTCGGCAGGTGAAGCTGCAGGAAGATTCAAACGGTGCTGCTGGTGTTCGACAACTCTGGGTGGCTGAAGTTCTACTGTTATTTCTGCTGCAGTGGCATGGGCAGAAACGAGAAGATCTTCCATAATGGCATCAGCAGTTTCGCAGTGAGCTTTCACTATGGCCAGAATTTTCTTAATGTGGTTCCCACATTGAAGAAGATCTAAACTTGTTAACTGCAGAATATTTGCAACAGGTTCTAGTAAAGCGGAGTACTTGGCTATAATGCAGGTAGAGATAATAAATACAGGTTTCGTGGCAACACAGTGCAGCTGAAAGACTGTCTTTCTTGTAGCAGTGTTTCCTTCTTGTGCCAGTCTCTCCAGACCCTGCACAATTCCCACAAAATTATTTTTGAAGATGGAAATGCTTCTGTATTTCTGAGACCACCTTGTCTCGCACAGAGTCGGCATGTTCTCGGAAAAAGTTTATAATGTCCTTTATAGTGGACACCATGTTACGGATTTCAGCGACGCAATCAGATCGTTCACCACCAGGTTTAACCGATGGCTTGCACAATGAAAAAAACAGAGCTTTCCTGTATTTTTCTCTTATTACTTTTTGCACACCACCATCTTTCCCTGCCATAGTTGCACAGCCATCGTATCCTTGTCCGACACATTTTTGTGGATCTAGTTCTTCTCTTTCTAGAAATTTGTCGATTGTATCCGCTATTGTTTTAGCATCCATAGCTTTTAATTCTTCAAATCCGAGAAATTCTTCACATACCATCATTTTTTCTTCATTAAAAAATCTTACTCCGATAGATAACTGTTCCTTTCCTGATATATCGGCTGTCTTGTCCGCCAATATAGAATACGCACATGATTTTTTAACGTCTCTGAGTATGAGATCTTTCACAGCACTACCACACAAATTAATTAGTTCGTTTTGTATTTTGTGGAGACATATAGGTAGCATTCTTTTTACCCTCTATATGTCGCTTTAACTCATTGTCACCACTATCGATTCTCATTTGAATCAAGTCTTCTAAAATTCCTTCGTGTTGCTCTTTGCCTCTTAAGGGTAAATCGTGAACTCCACAAAAGATTATGGTTGAGATTATTGACGCCATAATTTTTTGGTTTTCTGCTATTAACTTCTGGTGCGCAGATACCAACTGAACATCTACGGGTACTTCGTCCATAAAGGATTTTGCTGCTTTGGTTGCCGCCAAGTGCCACCGACTTTCAACATGGTTCTTGCAATATTCATGCATATGTTTGTATCGAGTAAACGGTCTTACAGCAAAGGAACCCTGGACCCCCTGTACAGTAGTTGGAGTAAACATCACACAGTACAGACACAGAGATCCCTTCAAGTGCTTAGAATATGCCAGCCACGGAGAGTATTTTTCAAGCCAGCTGTATTGAAAACTTCATAAAAAAGACAAAAATAGCTTACCTTTACTTCCAAAAAATCTTCTTATGTCCATTTTAGCACTACACACGTTACTCTGCAGTAAATACTAAAAATAATTGACTGGAGGCAATTTGTATTTGTAACGGAGTCCACGTAATAAACAAAACAAAACTTGTAAAATTGAAGTGCATAATATAAACTTCCAGCACAATCTTTGCAACGGTCTTGTACCTACAGTGCCCCAGTGGAGATGTCGAAAACATTCGAGTGGTGTATAACTGCACAGTGAGCGTCATCTAGCAGACCCCGAAGGAACTAGGAGTAGGTAGTAGTTACCTTCGGTAGCTTTAGGTGGCGTTAGTACGTCCGAGTCGGGACATATTTATAACGTATAGCGGCCTAAAATTCAGCACCCTCCTGGGAAATTTTCAAATTTAGTGGGGCCATGGCCCCCCTGCCCCTCACTGGCTACGCCCATGAAACTGTACATGGGCATGCCTGAAGTTTCAAAAATTGTAAGATTGATTGTAACGATTACTGCTATGACATCTACAGTGGGGTGCTCATTCTTCAAGTGAATAAAGTCATACCGCAGGTCAATGCAAACCAGGAAAGACTCATTGATTGCTCCGTTGAGAAATCATTGCTGCTGTTAAAAGTCAAATTAGAGCCAAATTCATATTATCAAGTGATTGATAAAATCACTTGCTATCAAGTGCTCTTAGAAAAAAACTCACAGAGCAGAACTTGCTTCCAAGTAGTTTAAGCAAGTTTAAAATAAAATTATTAGAAAATTATAATTTCATATGTACTGCATGATAGTCTTTATTTGTATACAAGTTTTCATGATTTGTTGATTATTCTGCTAGTTATGGGGGGCATTGTACTCCTCCCCACCACCTGTCAGTACCCTGCCAAGAGCATGGTTGACTTTTGTGACCAGGATTCACCCTTGAATATAATATTAATTTACATCTGTAGTAAAAGAAAAGATTCTTTGCATTGGGTGACTGACTTAAAGTAATAAATCAAATAAATAATCAAAGTAGACTATAAAAAAATAAAGCTAATTTTGAAAAAAGACAAAGTGCACACCCGTACAAATATTTAAGCCTACCCATTACATGTTCAAGTGAACCATTGTGTCAAATTACTCAACTTCCATACTTTTTAAACATGTTTACATTAGTTATTTACAAATGTACATTAACTTTTTACAAAATTACATTTTATAATTATTTATTTTGTAATTATGTCTCTGTTTTCTTTTTTCCCTTTTTTATTGTAGGCCTAATAAATAAATCAGTTCATCATCACCTGATGTTGCCAATTGCTTTTTACCTTTGTGTGTGTGTACACCATGGTTTGTCCACGTTGATGGTCCAGAAGGTCATGTGAATAACATCTCCAGCTCTTGATCAGGTGTCCCAATGCAAACCGTGACACATAATACTGACATTTAAATCTCGATTACCAGATTGCAAGAGAGAATACTATGCCAAAGTCCATCATCATATCATGTATAAAATTGTAAATATCCTTGTGGGGTATCAAATTAAGAAAACTTTTAACCAGAACTTGAATATAGTGTACATTTTTGGAAATTTTAAAGTTTAGAACACCAGGGCCCAAAAAAGTGCCCAAAATTTGAAAAAGTTGTAAAAATCCAGCTGAGCGTCAGACTACAGGGTATTTTAACCCAAATCTGAATGCAGCATTCACTATGAAAATTTTGTAAATTTGAAGGTACCATGAATAAAAAAACAAAAACAGAACTCAAAATTTTAAGAAAGTTGTAAAAGTTTATGTCAGAGATCAAGTTATAAGGAATTCTATTCAAAATGCAAATTTCATATTTTAGTAATTTGACAGAATTAATATCTCTCAATTAATATAAATACTCCTAGAAAATTTTGGCCACCTTCAAAAAGTTTGGAAGCTATGTTTATAAAAAAATATCGGTATGGAGAACCATACATGACTTCCATATTCTAAGATTTATATTTAAAATCATTTTCGAAATGAAATATTACCATAGAAACTACTTCTTTCTAAATATCACTATAGTATTGACGACTCGGAACACTAAGTTTTTTATAAGTAAAAACATAAAGTTTTACTTTACAGCCTAAACCGGCTTTCACCTATAGAAGGCTTCATCAGAGGCCTCTGATGAAGCCTTCTATAGGTGAAAGCCGGTTTAGGCTATAAGGTAAAACTTTACGTTTTTACTTATAAAAAACTTAGTGTTCTGAGTCGTCAATACTATAGTGATATTTAGTTAAGTAACGGACACGTCATGGACAATGAAATCCAACTTCTTTCTACTTACTGCTTCAGCCTTAACCACAGTACTGTGGTCACTAACGTATACCACCTCACGTTATCGCACTCGATTTTCACTGATGATGGAAGTCAATGGCATTGCTGAAACATCTAGTTTTGTAGAAAACATTGAACTACGGCCAAATATCCCGGGAAGGAATTTTAACAAAAACTACTTCTTTGTTGCCGATAACGTTGTACACATATATATATAAAATATGCATATAATTAATGGCTTGTATAAGTTAATGATTGATCTCCATTAAGTAGTGTTCAAGTTTCCAAAGTTTTAATATTATGATGTCCGTAATTAAAACATCAGAGCAGGTTTTGTGTGAATGAGGGTACACCGTGGACTAAAATTTTCAACATTTCCTATTGAGCGTTGCTTAGAGTAAAGCTGCGAATCTACAGTGTATGTTTCACAGAACAAACACGCAAAAAAGAAGGAGCGCTCCGAAGTCACTCATGGACCCTCAGCATCTTGCAGAGGGTTCATTCCCTAAAGACGAAAAGTCTGTCTATGAATCGTTCCTCTGTAAACACGTGCAGTTACACTGCCCAGCGATCCACAGGAAGCAAATCACTATCCACGCTGGACACTTTTTCGGCTTGCACGCGTTATGTTGGTATGGGTTCGGCACTTTCCATTTAAAAAGTGTGGAAATTGTAACAAATTAAAATTAATTTGTTTATTTAAAAAAAAATTGTTGTTTTATTTATTTTATTTTTTCTTTAAAATTAATTTAATATTAATTTTTTTATAATGTTCCGTGGTGTTTCGAACTTTGTATTATTTGTTTTACTCAATTTATATCCTTTTCTGTATTTAAAAATTCCTTCACCAGTTAAAGGATTGTCTCCAAAAACAATCAATAGGTGACCTTTTCTTATTTGTAGGTTATCTTCCTTCTAAGTGGTGAAATTCTTGTAGTTATTGCTCAATTAAAATGATATAGTATACTAGTTATTATGTAGGAATAAACAATATTCAATTTTTTAGTAAATAAGGAATTTTATTAACAAATTGTAATATAATCGATTTACTATCGATTGATTAATCGACTCTCTCAGGGTATCAACAGAGTGTACAATTATTTATTATACGGTTCTTTAAACAGTTATTTTATAGATAGTCAGAGAAAAAGGGCAAAGTATGGAAAGTATAACATTACAAACATATAATCTTATTAATTAAAATACATTTATAACATTCAATATATAATAGTGAGTAAAGAAATTTTCGAACCGTTCAGCTTTACAGGCAGTGTCGCGTTGGATTGTGGGAAGAAAAAGATGGCCACTTTGAGTTCAGATGTCAGACGAATGCACCTCGCTGATTCTGCTTCCAATAAAGGCTGTTTTCCCAATGATTTCTCGTTCCTGTAGCTGCGATTCTTCCTTTGGGTGTTGGTGGTGTGTTCCTGGTTAAGTGTTGTGGTTCACTTCGATAAAGTGTGTTGTGTTAAGTTATTTTTCAGTTTCGTCTATTAGGTCGAGAATGGCACTATTTGTTTCGTTATGTAGAATTAATGTTTTAATCGTTTAAATGGTGTGTTCACTGGTTTTCTGTTCTGTTTGAAGTTAATTTAATGTTTGTAGGTGTTCGTTTCACTGAATTTATGGTTTAAATGTAATTTTTACAAAACTCGCATTTTTCACCATTGACTAGGCTTATGGAAAGTACGTCATTGATGTCTTAGCTATTAGGTTATATTAGCAAGAGCTCATTCTAGTGCACAACATCTAATAATGAACTAACTAACTTCCTTCATCTTCTCCTAAAATCTTAGCCAAATTAATATTAGCAATCCATTGTTTCAAAATTATTTAGCTTCCTGTATGTGTGAAATTTTTACATTATACTACTGAATATATTTTTGTTATTATTCAAATTTACTAACTACTAAATACGTAATCTTCTTCTTCAGTTCATTCTGCTTGATTTGATACCAAATAAGATAGTTTTACTGAGTTTTTGATCTAAAATACTATATTTACCTCATTTTGAAAATTGTAAGTCTAAAAATTCACTTCCTGTCCTTCTCCAAAATGTTTGCCATTTTACATGTTATATTAATGTATTAATGATTGTCATAAAAGGTTTATCTTTCCTTAATTTCTTGCAATTTGATTAATTGGTTATCTTTTAAAATATTATACATTAATTTGTGACTCCCCTCTCTGAACTTTCAGTTTTTACATTTGCATTTTTAACAATAATTCTCACTATCTTTTTACAAATCTTTCTTAATTATAGTTCCAGTTATATGACTCTATGATTGATTTACCTTATATAAATTCCATTAGTTTAATTATTTTTCTGTACTTAATTCATCAATTATTATTCTGTTTAGATTTACTATTTGGCCTCGATTTTTAGCAGTTTTTACATACATAGTTTTTAAATAATACATCTTGTTTGTACCCTTTCTGACTTTCTATTCTAAATTAATATTGATTAACATTTCCTTATTTTAACAAAAAAAAAAACATTTAGTATATGATTTATACTCTTAATTCATAACACATAATTGAAATTAACAATAGTATTTAATCTCAGACATTTTAATCTGGATTAACTATTTTTAACACATAATAAACATTTTCATAAATAAAGTTTTATACTAAAAGGACAAAACAAATAGAGTTTTGTACTCTCAGACATTTTATCCTTGAGCTATTTAAACTTATTCTAAATAAACAAAACATATCTGTCCTTCCATCGTTTACTCTATTTCTTATACTAGGTTCATTTTCAGTTTTTAGCTGTTTCTTATTTGTTTGATTTTGGGGTAATAATTCTTTGTCACTTCACTTTTTTATATGGCCTGCTCTTGTTTTATTTACTGTCATTCTAATGAATGTTGTATATAAAGAGTGGCAGTTATTTAGAAACACTTGTATTATCTGTCATGATAATACTATATTTAATATTATTCATAGACACAATATAAACACTTTAAAGTTGTATACTTTTTACAATCTACTCAGTATATGAATTACAATATTGACACACTAGGTTTATTTAATATGACACAAAAACTTGCACTGATCCACTTTCATTCTTAGATTTTATTTCTAAAGAGTTTTATAGTTTTATTAAAATCAAGAAATCTAAATATCACTATTGTTTGACGACTCGGAACACTAAGTTTTTTATAAGTAAAATCGTAAAGATTTACCTTACAGCCTAAACCGGCTTTCACCTTTAGAAGGCTTCATCAGAGGCTGCCGTAGGTAGACCTGTCCGTCTTGTTGTTGGCGACGGGATAGTTTTTCGAAAGATCGATACTGTGTGTGTGTGGTGGGATGTGTTCGAATAATGCGTGCGATTTGAATTGTGTCTGTTCGTTTAGGATGTCGTTTTTATTTGTTTTTGTGTGTTTGTATATTTCTAATTGTTCTAGAGTGTCTAGTTTTTGGCCTTTTGTGTGTACGTGTAGAATGTTCATGTTATTGTCGATGTTTTTATATGTGTGGTTTGCTTCAATGAGGTGGTTTGCAAAGGTGGATTCTGTAGTGGTGTGCAGTGCCTTTGTGTGTTCAATGTATCTCTGTTTGAAGCTATGTCCTGTCTGGCCTATATAGAATTTATTGCAATTTGAGCAATTTAGCTTGTATACACTGGGTAGATCGAATTTGTTTTGTGCTTTGTGCATGTGTTTTGATAGTATGTGTTCTGTTTTGTTAGTAGTTTTGTAAGCGATTCTGTATCCTGCTTTTTTGAATTTGTGGGCAATTTTTTCAGTTTGTTTGTTGATGTATGTTAGTGTTATGAATTTGTTGTTTTCTGTCTTTGTCTGTTGTTTGTTTTGTGTTTTGTGTAGGAGTTTACTGACTATTGTTCTGTCATATCTGTTAGATTCTGCTAGATATTTTATCGTGTTTAGTTCGTCTTTGTAGTCTTTTTCATCTAAGGGGATGTTGTTAAGTCTATGTATCATGGTTCTAAAAGCAGCTAGTTTGTGTTGTGTTGGGTGATTGGAGGTGTTGTGTATTAGTGTGTCAGTTGTAGTTGGTTTTCTGTATATACTGAATTTGTGCTTGTGTTCTAGTTTTGTGATGGAGAGGTCTAAGAAGTTTATGGTATTGTTTTGTTCGTATTCGGCAGTGAAGGTTATGTTTTTATGTATTTTGTTTATGTGCGTTAGTAACTGTTCACATTGTCTTTTGTTCCCCCTGTATAGTATTAGAATGTCATCAACATATCTGTGCCAATATAGTATTTTATGTGAGTGTCTGTCTACAGAATCCACCTTTGCAAACCACCTCATTGAAGCAAACCACACATATAAAAACATCGACAATAACATGAACATTCTACACGTACACACAAAAGGGCGAAAACTAGACACTCTAGAACAATTAGAAATATACAAACACACAAAAACAAATAAAAACGACATCCTAAACGAACAGACACAATTCAAATCGCACGCATTATTCGAACACATCTCACCACACACACACAATATCGATCTTTCGAAAAACTATCCTGTCGCCAACAACAAGACGGACAGCTCTACCTACGGCAGCCTCTGATGAAGCCTTCTAAAGGTGAAAGCCGGTTTAGGCTCTAAGGTAAATCTTTACGATTTTACTTATAAAAAACTTAGTGTTCCGAGTCGTCAAACAATAGTGATATTTAGTTAATTAACGGACATGTCATGGACAACAAAATCCAAGAAATCTATTTATAGAGGATAATGAAGGTTTGTTTTTTGCATTATATAATTAATTCTCATTGGTTCACTTTCAATCCTACTTTATACACTTTTGGCTTATATTTATTTTACATAGTTTTCCTAAATTTAGGATTTTGTTATACTTTCATTTGTTATTATTTTTATTACTTTCTTTTGGGGTTTGGGTTTTTGGGTTTCTTATAAGAGCACTCCTTCTTCTTGTGGATGCTGTCTTGTTCTGGTTTCTTCATTAATTTCTCCTATTCTCCTTGTTCCTTATAAAAGTATTTCCTTTTCTTATTGTGGATGTTGTCATGTTTGGGTTTCTTCCTTACTTACTCCTATCCTACCTGGGTATTACCTTTTTTTATTTTTAGTTTTTAAGTTTATTTTTATTATTCATCACTCATTGTAATATTGGTTTTAATGAAACTTTTATTTCCATCTATGATTGTGCTTTACGGTGGTTCTTAATTAATTTTTAATGTTGCTTTTGGATTTAAAATGTTTTTATTTTATTTTATGATCTTTCTACCATTCAGAATTATGGGCATTATCTGTCATGCTACAGATTGCTCTCCTCCGGAAGTGATTATTTCAGACTTGATTATGGATGAAATAATTGCTTATGATAACTTTTTTATTTATTATTCTTCGTCTTCCTTCCCATTTCTATATCGGCTTCTTCATACTTGAGCTTAATAAACTTTATAGTCTCTTATCTGACTTTGATTCTTCTTGGATAGTTAGTGTTTTCTGAGATTTATTATTATTATTATTATATTTTTCCTTTTCTTAACTTTGTGTTTTATCCCTGGGATATTAAGATATTAATTCCCTAACATTCCCTAACATGTGAGCTGGGGCAGTCCAGAGAGGCAATTTTGGCTACATATACTCTGCTGGCCATACATCACTTCTCATTGAGTTCAGAGGCAATTCATCTCTGCTCAAAAACATAATGCTGCTGGAATTATCTACAGACAGTCATCAAATAAAAATTACATATAGAATAGTCTAATTTTCGACTAATAAAAATATCTTTGGATACTTCACTTCGTTGTTTCTCAGATTATCTCACATTTTCTATCTCATTTATTCTTCTTAGTATTTATTATTCTCATTATATATTCTTCTAACTTTTTAGCTCGGTTGATATATTCATTTTTATTATGGTTGGAAACTCTGTTAATATGTTTGTTACTAGTTTTGGTGTAACTCTTTCCTTCTTCATCTGAATTCTCTTTATATCTTCTTCTGGTTATTGATTTTTATAGCATATTTTTATATTTTATATTATTATTTTTTTCTTTAGTTCTTATTAACTATTTGAATGGTCTTATTTTATGTCAGTTCGTTTTTTCAATGGGTCTCATTATATTTGACATCCAAGTTGTTATTATGATCATATTATATAAACATATTTTTCTTTCTTTTCTTCCTCAGAAAGTAATTAATCCGCTTTTGTATTCATTAAAATTAATTTATTAATATTATATTTTTTCATGTGGTCTTTATTTCTCTTTGCCTTTCATTAATGTTTTATTATTTCTGGTCAAAACCATTTTCTTCATATGTTTGGTATGAGTTGTTCTTTGTTTTTTTCAGAACTGAGTAATATCATAATCATCCTTCTTGATTATTTGTTTCCATTATCGTTTCACAAATAGTTAGTCATAGGTCATTCTTATTATATTATTTTTTGTTCTTTTTCAGATCTTGATAATTTTATTATAATAACGAATTCTTCTCTTTTAATAATTCCAAATTATTTTCTTTTAATCACTGGTAAGTTGATCTTACTATTTTTTTAAATTTTGATAATATACAAAATTCAAATTCTTCTTTTTATTTCCAAATTATTTTCTTTTTAAAATTACTTATGTAAGTTGGTCTTACTTATATTTTTGGATTTTGATGTTTATTACAAACTTCAAATTCTATTCTGCTTCTTTTTATTTCCAAATTGGTTTCTCCAAATTTATTCATAAGTGGATCTTATTATTTTTTAGAATTTTGATGATTTTTTATTAACACAAATTCTTCTCTTTTAAATTTCAAATTATCTCCTTTGAAATTATTTGTGTAATTAGATCTTACTTATGTTTTTCAGTAAAATACAATTCTTCTTTTTATCTCATTCAAAATTAAATCCCATAAATAATTAGTTGTAAGTTGATCTTACTTTTCTTTTAAATTTTGATGGTTTATATTATAGTCTGAATCTTCTCTTTTTTAATTAGTCACATTATTTTCTTCAAATCATTTATAAGTTGATCTTATTATTTTTTAAATTTTGGTGATTATTCAGAATTCAAATTCTTCTTCTTAATTATTCTCAAATTATTCTCTTCAAAATTTTTTATAAGTTGATCTTATTATTTTTTAAATTTTGATAATATAATTTTAATATTCAAACTTCAATCTTTGTAATATTTCTTTATGGAGGCTTGGTTGTATACTCCTTTGACTTTTCCGGAAACTATTTCTTTCAGTTCGTATGTGTTGTTGTTATTATTTTTGGCAACGAGACATGGTCCAGTATAGAGTAATAATAGTTTCTTCGTTATCCCTTCTAGGGTGCTGGGTAGTTCTCGGTTTTTTAACAGTACTTTTTCTCCCTCTTTATATGTTATTACTTGTCCAATCGCCTTTTGATATTTGGCTTGCCGTTTTTCTCTTGGTCTTCGGCCACCTTGTTATAAAACTTCACCTTGTCAAACTTACGACCATCATTCATCGGGAACTCTATTATCTCTTCAATCTCTCGGGGGGTTGGTTTCTCGTACATGGCGGAGTAAGGGGTAATCCCTATAGCTGGATGGTGAGCGAAATTTAGGAATTTCTCCATGGCTGCTAAATACTCTTGCCACTTTTTCTGTTGGTGGTGACAGTACGTTCTCAAGATTCTCCCCACTTCTCTCAATACCCTCTCGGCCGGATTACTACTTGGGTGGTAGACTGACGTCTTATATGTTTTAATCCCAAGTGATAATAATGTGTCCCGCCACCTTTTCCCTTTAAACTGTGTACCATGGTCAGTAATGATTGAAGCTGGTTTTCCTATTTGTGGCACATATAACTCCGTTATCACTCCAAGAACTTTTATTGTGGTTGCTCGATTAACTGGGTATAGCTTTACGTACTTTGTAAAATGGTCCATAATTATGATGAGGTATTTGTATCTGTGTCGACCGCCACTACGGGGAAATGGTCCGCAGATGTCTAAAAACACTTTCTCCAGTTTCGCATTAGATGTTATGGGTATCATTATACCTTCCTTCTTCTCGTTATTGACCTTAACACATTGGCAAATATTACAGGATTTTAAGTAATTTCTCACCTTTCGGTTTATGTTTTTGATTTGGCAGTTTTCTTCTAAGGCCTGTATCACTTTCAGCGCTCCCATATGGCCATCATACCTTATATGGTAATCGATTATGATTTCTTTTTCAATGTGGTTCAGAATAATCACTTTCCATGTTTCTTTATTTAATGATGTTTTAACAAATAATATACCTTTGTTAATATGGTAATATTTAGAAACTGTGTCATCGTCTGCTTCTAATCGAGTAATAATATTTTTTAGCTTAGGGTCAGATTGTTGGTATATGTGGATGTTTACCAATAAAGCCTCTAAATCAGATCTTGTTTTAATAAGGTTTTAGATTTTGACTAAGCTCTCCTTCTCTCCCTCAAAGGTCTGGTCTTCCAAATTAATGCGTGATAACACATCTGCCACAACATTCTTTTTCACTGGGATGTACTCCCATTGTAAGTTGTACTCTTGCAGGGCGAGTACCCATCTAGCCAGTCGGCCGTGACTCAACGTGCACCTACGTAGAAATGAGATGGATTTATGATCAGTGTGGATGGTAACTGGATACCCTAAAATATATGTCCGGAATTTGCTACATGCGAATACTACACTGAGCAATTCTTTCTCGGTCACATTGTAGTTCTTCTCGCATTGATTCAGGGTACGACTAGCGAAGCTAATCACCAGGTGGTGACCCTCCTCATCTTCCTGATATAAAGTTGTCCCTAAACTGATGTTGCTAGCATCACAATTCAAGAAGAAAGGTTTCTTAAAATTCGGGTGACGAAGTATAACAATCTCTAAGAACTTGTCTTTGATGAGTTGGAAAGTAACATCCTGTTCTTGACCCCAGGTCCATTTGTTATTTGCAGACAATTGTGGTTGAAACTTGGCTGTCAGCTCGGAATATTGATGCTGAAAATTTCTGTAATAGTTACAGAGTCCGAGAAAAGATTGTAACTGTTTCCTGTTCTTCGGTTTAGGGAACTTCTGAATCTCCTCCACTTTTTCTGCTGATGGGGTTATACCTTGATCATCTAGGTTAAAACCTAAAAACTGTACTTCTCAAGCAATGAATTTGGATTTCTCCAATTTAAGAGTTATATTATTCTTTGCTAACTTCTTGAGTACATGTTCTACTCTGTAACAGTGTTCCTCCCAGGTTTCCGAGGTAATTAGCAGATCGTCTACATATACTGTGGTAAATTGGAGTGCTTCCTGCCCAAGTATCTGGTCCATGCAGGCCACAAAGATGGCTACTGAATTCACAAGTCCGAAGGGCAATCTCTTGAACTGGTAATTGCGCCCTTCGAATATGAACGCCACATACGGATGACTCTGTGGGTGCAACTCCACTTGCCAGTAACCACACACAGTGTCCCATGTACTAATAAACTTGGTACCGTGAAATCGTTTCAAGATCTCCTCTATCTCACCGGGTGATGTTCGGTCATTAACGATTGTTTTATTTATTTCACGCGCATCCAAACAAAGCCGGACTTGTCCGTTTTTCTTGGGAACAGCTAGGATTGGACTCATGTATGGAGATTGACTAATCTCAATTATGTCACTGCTGATCATCTTATTAATTTCTGCTCTCACGGCCTCCTTCAGTGAATGCGCGATGGGATATGACCTCTGGTTAAATTCCACGTTTTCCTTAAATTCAAGAAGTTTACACTGATAGTTCTTTACCTTACCGGGTTCATCGGAGAATACTGATCTATATTTTTCATATACACTTATCAGACGATTTGCCTGGTGTATGGGTAGTTTCTCGTTGGTGGTTCCGCACTGGAAGTCCCGTATTTCCTGTATCTTCACTGACCATAAATCCTCTTCCACGTTATTATATATTATCTGTTTATTCAGGGAGCTGTTCTCTACATAATTTATTTTCCGAAGTTGTTGGTCTATACTGCTGGGAAGTATATTCTCGCCTCCTACTAAATCTGCTGTCCACGTTACTCCGTCTGAAAACAGTGATACCTTTTCTTGGTTCAGATCTATAATAGCGGAGTTCCTCCTTAATACATCACAACCTATCAATATATTAAATGGCAGTCCGCTGGTGATTAAAAATACTATATTCAAAGCTATACCATGGCTAACGACATTTACAGAAACTTGTTTTCTAATAGTTTTGTTCTGGCGGCCAGTTACACCTACTAAGACAATATTATTTACTGGCAACATTGGCAATGTTTTACCACATTCTTTCTGGATTCTTTCCAGTTCAATTACATTTATTATTGATATATTAGCACCGGTATCAATCATGATTTTTGCGGGGATTCCTTCTACTTCCGCTTTTATATATAATATTTCATTATTCTGACTATCGAGGCTAGTTTCGTTCTCCTGCAATAGTTCAGTTCTTATGTTTTTCAAGTAGTTGTTGCTAATGATGGTAATGTTCTTCAATTCGGTTGCCTCTTGCAACTCTTGTTTATACCCAGGAGATAGGAGCAGTGAAGGGTCGTGATAATTTATCACTGCCTCCTCCCGTTTAAATTATTGTGTTCGCCGTTGTTATTCGGACCGACCGAGGTGTCGTTCTGGAAACCTTGCGTCGGTTCCTGCCGCTCTGTATTCTGTTCAAACGTTTGTTCTCGGTTTGGTTGTCGGCCAGGATCATCTAGACTGGTACTCCTTCTATGTTGTTCGTACCTCGGACCATCACGTTCTTCGCTTCTTCGCCGACGATCTCCATCGTGGAAACTGTTCCTTCGCTGACGGTTGTACCTTCTTGGCCCCCGATCTTCAGCTCTTATAAAATTTACACGTGGTCGGGAAACTCTGTTGTTATTGTTATAGTTATTTGCATTGTAATTTCTATTATTTTGGTAATACCGTTCAGTATTACCGGGGTGGGGGTTTCTCTGACTATAGGAATTATTAGGGGGTTGATAATAGTTATTACGGTTATTTGGGTAGTGGTTGTTGTTCCTATTATTATTTTGATTATTGCTAAAGTTATTATTATTGTTATTCGGCGGGTTATTATTGCCGTTGTAATTATTCTGATGGTTACGGTTTCCTTGGTAGTTGTTACCATTCTGGTTGTTGTTGTTACTGGGGTACTGGTTATTCCTCATTTCTGGTCTATCATTCCTCCTTCTACTCTGACAGTAGTATTCCTCATTTTCATAACTTTCCAGTAATTCAGTCATGGCTTGCACTGTCTTAATCTGGCTACCTCTTCTTGCCCTGATTATATCTTCGTCGTAGTGATAGGATAACTTGTTCACCAGGCATTCTACGGGTATTGCTGGTTCTAAATGTTTTGCCAGACACACCTTCCCTAAGAAATAGGCCGTCATGGTGTTACCTAGTTGGGCCCTGTATCGTCCACGGCAAATATTGTCTTGTATCAGGTTCTGATTGGTTTCTGACCAGTACTTCACTTTGAACAGGTTCCTGAACTGTTGGTAGTCCGCGATCTCACTTCGATTCGCCATCCACCAGTTGTCGGTCATTTCCCTGAATGACTCGTCCAATATCTCCCGGTTGTTATTCCACCTACTCCCTCTATGTTTGGCGAAGTATTCCTCAATCCGGGCCAGGAACTCCATCGGTTTTCTTTTGTACTGCCGGAAATTCAGCCATTCCCGATTTTCATTGATTGTTATCCCAGTGAAGTTAATGGATCGATTTCTCATGACTTCCATTTCTTCTTTGCTCTGCCGTACCTGACCCGTGATATTTGTCATAGCCTCTTCCATTCCGTCACACCTTTCCATGACTTGGTTACGTACCTTCCCGAATTCTTCCTGGGTTTCTCTTCGGTTTTCTTCCATCTTCTTTCTACTGTACTCTTCGATATTAGTGAACTTGGTGTTTACTTCTTCTTTGAAACCCTGTACTTCTTTCTCTGTCTGGCTACACCTTTCGTCCACTTCCTTAATTTGTTGTTTGATTTCCATGGTTTCTTCTTCTATTTTCTTGTTAGCGTACTCCTTATTATCGTTGAGTTCCTTGCTCATTTCTTCTCTTAATAACTCCATCCTTTCATCTAACTTGTCCAAATTCTCCTGGTTAACCTCCCTTAATTCTTCTCTTAACAGTTGGTTATCCTCTCACAATTCTTCCAACTTCTCCCCCATCTTCTTTTCCATCTTCTTACTATTCTCCTCCATCTTCTCTTCCATCTTCTTACTATTTTCTTCAATTCTCTTATTAGTATTTTCTATTTTGTCAATCAATTCTTCCCTGGTTGATTTGAATTCTTCTATAATATATATAAACTTTCACTAATGAACTTACTGTTGTCACTTCCCAAACATTTCGAGATGTTGTTTCTCTTCTTCAGTGGGTGTATACTGATTGTCAATTACAGAATAACCGTTACGGAAAAATGGTGTATGTGGTAGGGGTTGATGGTGGGAAGGGATTGGCGCTGAGGTTCGAATTGTGTGTGTGGATCAGTGTATCGAATAGTGTATGTGATTTATAATATATTTGTTCATTTAATATGTTGTTTGGTTGTAGTGTGTGATATCTGTATATTTCAAATTGTTCAGCTGTGTTTAGTTTTCTACTTTTAGGTAAGTAGTGTAATATTTCCATGTTGTGTTCTATGTTTGTGTAACTGTGGTTTTCGTTATGTAAATGTGTGGCAAATGTGGAATGTATGTAGTTTGTGGTGAGGGCTTTTAAATGTTCAGAAAATCTGGAAGAAAAAGATCTTCCCGTCTGGCCGATGTAGAATTGTTGGCAATCATTACAGTTTAATTTATAAACCCCTGTTTTGCTGTATGTGTCAATGTCTTTGTTAGTATTATTTATGTGTTTTCTAATGGTGTTGTTGGTTCTGTAGGCTACTTTATAATTGTGTTTCCTAAATGTGTTTGCTATTTTATGTGTATTGGAATTGTAGTATGTAAGTGTTATGTATTTGCTGGGTTGTGTGCTGTTGGTCAGATGTGTTTTACTTTTTGTGTTGAGGATTCGTTTGTGTAGTTTATTTATTAATTTGGGGTTGTATCTATTTTTGACTGCTATGTATTTAATTGTGTTTAATTCATCTTGGTAGTCATGTGTGTTTAGGGGTATTGAAGTGAGCCTATGGAGCATGTAGTTGAAAGCTGCATGTTTATGTTGAGTTGGGTGGTTGGATGTGTTGTGTATGACCATGTCTGATGTGGTGGGTTTTCTGTATATTTTGTATGTGTGTGTGTTGTTTGTTTTGGTGATTGTAAGGTCTAAGAAGTTTATGCTGTTATTTAATTCTATTTCAAGTGTGAATTTTAATTTATGGTGTATAGTGTTAATGTATTTGTGGAAATTTTCTATTTGTCTTTTGTTGCCGTTGTAAAGGAGTAAAATGTCGTCAACATACCTGTGCCAATATATTATTTTATCGGTGTATTTGTTGTTGTTCAGTATGTGTTTCTGTTCTATGGTGTGTATAAATATTTCGGCTAGTATACCTGATATAGGGGATGTTAGGTATCAGACCACTTATAAACAACACACAAGCACCTGCACACAAAATAGCTAGACATTTAGATAAATTGATCAGAAATAGCATAAATTTAACAAACAACACCACTGTCAAAAATAATTTAGATCTAGTGAATAAAACTCAACATGTGCACATTCCCCACAATTCCACACTTGCTTCATTTGACATAACAAACCTATACACCAATGTTCCCATAAAAGAAACCATAATTACATTAGAACAATTACTAAAAATAAATAACACACCTGAAACACATATAAAAGAGATCATCCATCTAACTAAAATTATCTAATTATTATTTTAAAATTATCTAAAATTATTAACTAAAGTTATTTTTCAGTTTCGTCTATTAGGTCGAGAATGGCACTATTTGTTTCGTTATGTAGAATTAATATTTTAATCGTTTAAATGGTGTGTTCACTGGTTTTCTGTTCTGTTTGAAGTTAATTTAATGTTTGTAGGTGTTCGTTTCACTGAATTTACGGTTTAAATGTAATTTTTACAAAACTCGCGTTTTTTCACCATCGACTAGGCTTATCGAAAGTACGCCATTGATGTCTTAGCTATTAGGTTATATTAGCAAGAGCTCGTTCTAGTGTACTTCACAACGTCTAATAATGAACTAACTAACTTCCTTCATCTTCTCCTAAAATCTTAGCCAAATTAATATTAGCAATCCATTGTTTCAAAATTATTTAGCTTCCTGTATGTGTGAAATTTTTACATTATACTACTGAATATATTTTTGTTATTATTCAAATTTACTAACTACTAAATACGTAATCTTCTTCTTCAGTTCATTCTGCTTGATTTGATACCAAATAAGATAGTTTTACTGAGTTTTTGATCTAAAATGCTAAATTTAATTCATTTTGAAAATTGTAAGACTTAAAATTCACTTCCTGTCCTTCTCCAAAATGTTTGCCATTTTACATGTTATATTAATGATTGTATTAAATCTCGGATTGTCATAAAAGGTTTATCTTTCCTTAATTTCTTGCAATTTGATTAATTGGTTATCTTTTAAAATATTATACATTAATTTGTGACTCCCCTCTCTGAACTTTCAGTTTTACTTCCATGTTCCTTAAGGAAATGGAAGTATGGTGATGGCAAAAAAAATCGTGTTCGAGATTATTACAGATTCTGATTGTACTACACTCAAAACATGAAAAAAAGTCGTTTTCCGAAAACTGTCTGTGTGTCTATCTGTGTGTCCGTAGATTTTTTTCTATGGCAAACGATAACAGCCGCAAATTCAAACAGAATCAAATAATTTTTTGCATACAGCCCTGATTTGTAGAGTACTCACAACCTATTGTTTTTGGTGAAGATCGGTTGAGGGAAAGGGGTAGTTTACCTTCAACGGTTTTTTTTAAATCAAGGTAATTGTTTTCTATGGCAAACGATAACAACCGCAAATTCAAAGAGAATCAAATGATTATTTGCATGCAGCCCTAAATTGTAGAGTTCTCAAGATCTGTTGATTTTGGTAAAGATCGGTTAAGGGAAAGGGGTAGTTTACCTGCAACGTTTTATGTTTTAACAAGGGTATTTTCTATGGCAAACGATAACAGCCGTAAATTCAAACATAATCAAATAATGTTTTGCATACTGCCCTGAACTGTAGAGTTCTCAAGACCTTTTGTTTTTGGTAAAGATCGGTTAAGGGAAAGGGGTAGTTTACCTGGAACGTTTTATGTTTTAAAAGGGTATTTTCTATGGCTAACGATAAGAGCCGCAAATGCAAACAGAATCAAATACGTTTTTGCATACAGCCCTGATTTCTTGAGTACTAAAGACCTATTGTTCTTGGTGAAGATCGTTTAAGGGAAAGGGGTAGTTTAACAGCCACGTTTTTTGTTTTATCAAGGGTATTTTGTATGGCAAACGATAACAGCCGCAAATTCAAACAGAATCATACAATATTTTGCATACAGTCCTGAATTGTAGAGTTCTCAAGACCTATCGTTTTTGGTGAAGATTGGTTAAGGGAAAGGGGTAGTTTACCAGCAACGGTTTTTTATCAAGGGTAACTTTACTTCCATGTTCCTTAAGGAAATGGAAGTATGGTGATGGCAAAAAAAATCGTGTTCGAGATTATTGCAGATTCTGATTGTACTACACTCAAAACATGAAAAAAAACTAATTTTTGAAAAGTGTCTGTGTGTCTATGTCTATAGATTTTTTTATGGCAAACGATAACAGCCGCAAATTCAAACTCAATCAAATCATTTTTTGCATACAACCCTGATTTGTAGAGTACTCACGACCTATTGTTTTTTGGTGAAGATCGGTTGAGGGAAAGGGGTAGTTTACCTGCAACGGTTTTTTTTTTAATCAAGGGTAATTGTTTTATATGGCAAACGATAACAGCCGCAAATTCAAACAGAATCAACTACTCTTTTGAATACAGCCCTGAATTGTTGAGTTCTCAAGCCCTGTTGATTTTGGTAAAGATCGGTTAAGGGAAAGGGGTAGTTTACCGGCAACGTTTCATGTTTTAACAAGGGTATTTTCTATGGCAAACGTTAACAGCCGCAAATTCAAACATAATCAAATAATGTTTTGCATACTGCACTGAATTTTAGAGTTCTCAAAATCTCTTGATTTTGGTGAAGATCGGGTAAGGGAAAGGGGTAGTTTACCTGCTACGTTTTATGTTTTAAAAGGGTATTTTCTATGGCAAACGATAAGAGCCGCATATTCAAACAGAATCAAATAATTATTTGCATGCAGCCCTAAGTTGTAGAGTTCTCAAGACCTATTGATTTTGGTGAATATCGGTTAAGGGAAAGGGGTAGTTTACCTACTACGTTTTATGTTTTAAAAGGGTATTTTTTATGGCAAACGATAAGAGTCGCAAATTCAAACAGAATCAAATACTTTTTTGCATGTAGCCCTGATTTGTAGAGTACTCAAGACCTATTGATTTTGGTGAAGATCGGTTAAGGGAAAGGGGTAGTTTACCGGCAACGGTTTTTTTTAAACAAGTGTAATTTTTTTCTATGGCAAACGATAACAGCCGCAAATTCAAACAGAATCAACTACTCTTTTGCATACAGCCCTGAATTATAGAGTTCTCAAGACCTATTGGTTTTGGTGAAGGTCGTTTAAGGGAAAGGGGTAGTTTAGCTTCAACGGGTTTTTATCAAGGGTAATTTTTTTCTATGGCAAACGATAAGAGCCGCAAGTTCAAACAGAATCAAATGATGTTTTGCATACAGGCCTGTATTGTAGAGTTCTCAATACTTATTGGTGTTGGTGAAGATCGGTTAAAGGAAAGGGTTATTTTACCTGCAACATTTTATGTTTGACAAGGGTAATTTTTTATATGACGAACGATAACTGCCGTAAATTCAAACAGAATCAACTACGTTTTTGCATACCTTTTTTAACTAAAGAGAGCTCAAGGTCTGTTGATTTTGTTGAAGATCGGTTAAGGGAAAGGGGTAGTTTATCAGCAACGTTTTATATTTTAAAAAGGTTAATTTTTTTATGACGAACGATAACTGCCAAAAATTCAAAAAGAATCAAATAATTTTTTGCACACTTTCCTGAGTTTCAGAGAACTCAAGGTCTGTTGATTTTGGTGAAGATCGGTTAAGGGAAAGGGGTAGTTTACCTGCAACATTTTAAGTTGTAACAAGAGAAATGTTTCCATGACGAACGATAACTGCCGCACATTCAAACAGAATCAAATATTTTTTTGCATGCATCACTGAATTTTAGAGGACTGAAGGTCTATTGATTTTGGAGAAGATCGGTTAAGAGAAAGGGGTAGTTTACCTGAAACATTTTATGATTTAACGAGAGTAAAGTACTTAATTTTTATAAATAAAGTATCCTGATAAGAAGCTCATGATAATCCACTGTAGAAACGTAGATGAAATACCTATAAATGAAGAGGTTAAGCGACCAGGGGGGGGTAATTTTCTATTATTAAAAATTATAGTTGAAGGTGGAGGGGAGAATTTTTTATACGTGTACTACGTTATTGGCAACAAAGAAGTAGTTTTTTGTTAAAATTTCTTAACGGGCTGTTTAGCCGTAGTCCAATGTTTTCTGTAAAACCAATCTTTTCGGCAGTGCCATCGACTGCCATCATCGGTGAAAATCGAGTGCGAAAACATGAGGTGGTATACGTTAGTGACCACAGTACTGTGGTTAATGCTGAAGCAATAAGTAGAAAGACGTAGTTTCTATGGAAATATTTCATTTCAATAAAATCATATTTAAAATATGATTCTAAATATAAATCTTAGAACATGGAAATCATGTATGGTTCTCCATACCGATATTTTACATTTGCATTTTTAACAATAATTCTCACTATCTTTTTACAAAATCTTTCGTAATTATAGTTCCAGTTATATGACTCTATGATTGATTTACCTTATATAAATTCCATTAGTTTAATTATTTTTCTGTACTTAATTCATCAATTATTATTCTGTTTAGATTTACTATTTGGCCTCGATTTTTAACAGTTTTTACATACATAGTTTTTAAATAATACATCTTGTTTGTACCCTTTCTGACTTTCTATTCTAAATTAATATTGATTAACATTTCCTTACTTTAACAAAAATTTCAAAATAGGCAGTCATTGAGGACTGCCGACAGAAGTGAAAACTTAAAACTATGAAATAACAGTGGTTTTTTTGGATATTCAAATTAATTGTAGTATCAAAAATTAAAATTTTTTGTAAATTAAAATCTTTAACATCAGTCTGGTTTTCACATCTATCGGCACTCCGAGCAACAATTATATACATTTTTATATGGTTTACTTATTAATCAAAACATATGATGGGCTGCGCAAGCCCAGTACAAAATATAAATACAACTTAATTGACATAATCCAAAATTTCGATAATATTAGCTAATAAAAAATAATTTTGAATTAGTAACCATATTTTCAAAATTCAACACACAAATCTAAAATTATTATAAAATTTTATAGAATTTTTAATTTTAAAATCCGCGGCAAAAATACTATCGAACAACTA
Organism: Magicicada septendecula; assembly: GCA_034769895.1. NCBI lineage: Eukaryota > Metazoa > Arthropoda > Insecta > Hemiptera > Cicadidae > Magicicada > Magicicada septendecula. Next base: position 165,568,633 of record CM068371.1, on the reverse strand, counting down.
GAAATTTGTTTTACCACGCTAGTAAGATAACTCCTAAGCCACTATGAAATACTCATTGCATGATGTATGGCAGAGGTCAAATATCAAAAATAAAAAATAAATAATATCAAATTTTTAAACGGAAATATTGATACGGTTATTGGAAATATTTGAAAATACATGCTTTGTTTATGTTATTCGTTTTTCTATATAAAAATATTAACATATTTAGTACTCACTTTTGTACTGCACAGTGATCCTACATTTGAACATTTAAAATAATGATCAAATTAAACACAATTTAAACAATGCACAGTATACACACATTAAACTTTCCACATAGTCAATTTAACTTTACTTATATACATATACACAGCACTAATGTTACAATCTTACAGTAATTAAAAAAACTATTAAAAATACATACTTCGACATTAGACATGACGAAAAACCCTAAGTTAACAGCAAGACGGACAAATAACAATTATGTAAATATCATATAATATAGTATAAGTAATTAATAAGAATAAAAATAATGTAAAATAGATCATAAGTATTGAGTTAATTGTTAATACGGAAAGCCGAAATCGCGCTAGGGATCGAACACGCGATAGCAAATTCGGCAGCGTAAGAAACTCCAAAATAAAGTACGTAAACGATAAAAGTGTGTTAAATAGTATTACAATTGTATAATATAATTGTAGTATAATAGTATTACACACAAGTATAATCTATACTTTCACTGCTGGCCACGCGCAACACGTCATACTTATAGCTACAGATATCATGTTAGCATTAGCATGTCGGTGACGCGAACTCATAAGATTTTACCCATCCAATAATTGTTAATACGGAAAGCCGAAATCGCGCTAGGGATCGAACACGCGATAGCAAATTCGGCAGCGTAAGAAACTCCAAAATAAAGTACGTAAACGATAAAAGTGTGTTAAATAGTATAAATAGTATTACAATTGTATAATATAATTGTAGTATAATAGTATTACACACAAGTATAATCTATACTTTCACTGCTGGCCACGCGCAACATGTCATACTTATAGCTACAGATATCATGTTAGCATTAGCATGTCGGTGACGCGAACTCGTATTTTACCCATCCAAAAATCGCCCAACGTGCCTATAGAAGTTTTCACTTCAAAAAAACATTTAGTATATGATTTATACTCTTAATTCATAACACATAATTGAAATTAACAATAGTATTTAATCTCAAACATTTTAATCTGGATTAACTATTTTTAACACAATAAACATTTTCATAAATAAAGTTTTATACTAAAAGGATTGTACTCTCAGACATTTTATCCTTGACCTATTTAAACTTATTCTAAATAAACAAAACATATCTGTCCTTCCATCGTTTACTCTATTTCTTATACTAGGTTCATTTTCAGTTTTTAGCTGTTTTTTATTTGCGTGATTTTGGGGTAATAATTCTTTGTCACTTCACTTTTTTATATGGCCTGCTCTTGTTTTATTTACTGTCATTCTAATGAATGTTGTATATAAAGAGTGGCAGTTATTTAGAAACACTTGTATTATCTGTCATGATAATACTATATTTAATATTATTCATAGACACAATATAAACACTTTAAAGTTGTATACTTTTTACAATCTACTCAGTTTATGAATAATTCATATTACAATAATATTACAATATTGACACACTAGGTTTATTTAATATGACACAAAAACTTGCACTGATCCCCTTTCATTCTTAGATTTTATTTCTAAATAGTTTTATAGTTTTATTAAAATCAAGAAATCTATTTATAGAGGATAATGAAGGTTTGTTTTTTGCATTATATAATTAATTCACATTGGTTCACTTTCAATCCTACTTTATACACTTTTGGGTTATATTTATTTTACATAGTTTTCCTAAATTTAGGATTTTGTTATACTTTCATTTGTTATTATTTTTATTACTTTCTTTTGGGGTTTGGGTTTTTGGGTTTCTTATAAGAGCACTCCTTCTTCTTGTGGATGCTGTCTTGTTCTGATTTCTTCATTAATTTCTCCTATTCTCCTTGTTCCTTATAAAAGTATTTCCTTTTCTTATTGTGGATGTTGTCATGTTTGGGTTTCTTCCTTACTTACTCCTATCCTACCTGGGTATTACCTTTTTTTATTTTTAGTTTTTAAGTTTATTTTTATTACTCATCACTCGTTGTAATATTGGTTTTAATGAAACTTTTATTACCATCTATGATTGTGCTTTACGGTGGTTCTTAATTAATTTTTAATGTTGCTTTAGGATTTAAAATGTTTTTATTTTATTTTATGATATTTCTACCATTCAGAATTATGGGCATTATCTGTCATGCTACAAAATGTAAGAAAATAAACATGAATGAGGCCAGAAATAACACGAATTGTGTGTGTGTGTGTGTGTGTGTGTGTGTGTGTGTGTGTGTGTGTGTGTGTGTGTGTGTGTGTGTGTGCACGTGTGTGTGTGTGTCTTCCTTGCCTTTTTACTGCGGTAGTCATAATAATAAAATGGAAACGTAAACAGTACATAACTGAGATATGCTTGCCTGCCACGCACGATATATTTTCTCTTATACATGATTTACATTAAAATGAAAAAATTATAATTTTATTGCCTGGCAACAAAATTATTTTATTTTTAACAATTACCATTGTTTGAAAAAGTTTAAATGAATTTTCAAGTACTTTACTCTTGTTAAAACGTAAAAGGTTGCAGGTAAACTACCCCTTCCCCTTAACCGATCTTCACCAAAATCAAAAGGCCTTGAGTCCTCTACAAATCAGGGCTGTATGCAAAAAATTATTTTATTCTGTTTGAATTTGCGGCTGTTATCGTTTGCCATAGGGAAAACTTTACAGACACACAAACAGACACACAGACAGATAGACACACACACACACACACACACACACACACACACACACACACACACACACACACACACACACACACACACACAGAGACTTTTCGAAAAACGACTTTTTTCATGTTTTGAGTGTAGTAGAATCAGAATCTGCAATAATCTCGAACATGATTTTGTTTGCCATCACCATACTTCCATTTCCTTAAGGAATATGGAAGTAAAAATATCGGTATGGAGAACCATACATGACTTCCATATTCTAAAATTTATATTTAAAATCATTTCCGAAATGAAATATTACCATAGAAACTACTTCTTTCCACTTACTGCTTCAGCCTTAACCACAGTACTGTGGTCACTAACATATACCACCTCACGTTATCGCACTCGATTTTCACTGATGATGGAAGTCGATGGCATTGCCGAAACGTCTGGTTTTGTAGAAAACATTGGACTACGGCCAAATATCCCGGGAAGGAATTTTAACAAAAACTACTTCTTTGTTGCCGATAACGTTGTACACATATATATAAAAAATATGCATAAAATTAATGGCTTGTATAAGTTAATGATTGATCTCCATTAAGTAGTGCTCAAGTTTCCAAAGTTTTAATATTATGATGTCCGTAATTAAAACATCAGAGCAGGTTTAGTGTGAATGAGGGTACACCGTGAACTAAAATTTTCAACATTTCCTATTGAGTGTTGCTTAGAGCAGTGTTTCACAACCTTTTTTTACTCACGGCACACCCCAGACGGGCCTAGACTCAACACGGCACACCAAAATGTCTGTCCCCTCAAAATCATATGAATCTTAATATAATTACGAAATATTACGTCGTTATGTAATCAATTATTATTATTATTATTATCATCATCATCATCATTATTGTTTTTATTATTATTATTATAAAACAGGAATAGACTCATGCATTTATTAACTTTAATTCACTGTAGAAAATACGAATTTTACAGTAAATAACTCTACTCATTCCTTCAATGTGATACTTGAGCCTGCTTAGCTGCACACATGCGGCTGATTCGTGGCGGAATCGTTGACAAAGCAAGCCTCATTTCTTCATCGATGGATTTGAGTCTCTCTCTCTTTGATGTTTTAATTTCAGTCAACGTCGAGAAGCCCAGTTCACACAAATATGTAGTTGAAAATGGTAATAACACATTAACTGCCGTCTCGGAGATAGCCGGGTATTCACTGCTTATTGACAACCGAAATGTTTCCAAAGGCACTTCGAAAAATTTTAATTTCAATGTTCTGTCTGCTTTCAAATCTGCCAGTTCCTTTTTGTAAGCCTAAATTATTCGGAAGATGTTTCGAATAATGAATGGATCACAAACCCAGTCAAAATCTTCAACACTCTCTCCAAAATATTTTTTGAAATTCTGCTGCAAGAGTACTAAATGTTCTTTAATTAAGTCCATCAACACCTTATTATCGTCAGCAAGCGGCCACACAGTTGGGAACATCTCACACGATCCATTTTCAATTGTCTGTATCCACAAATTTCACTTATTAATAAATCCTTGAATCTTATCCATACTAGTCAGAATATTTTCGTTTCTACCTTGAATTTTTCTGTTTAGTTCATTCAAGTGTACGAAAATATCGGAAAGATATGCCAACTTAGATACCCATTCATCTTCTGCAAATAAATCCGCATACTCATGACCCTCAATAGCCAAAAATGCAAGTACCTCCTCTTTTAGTTCAAACATTCGCGTTAACACTTTACCTCGAGATAACCATCGTACTTCTGTATGTAGCAGAAGTGTAGTGTGCTCTGATCCCATTTCTTGACACAAAACGTTAAAAAGCCGCATATTTAGGGGCCGCGATTCGATGAAGTTCACGACTTTTACTACTTCGTCCATCACAATTTTCAGAGGAGATGGCAAAGACTTAGCAACAATGGCTTCGCGGTAAATGAGACAATGGTCGGCTCGTAAGTTAGGATTTACTTCGCGTACTTTACCCACGAATCCTTGCACTCGGCCTGTCATAGAAGCGGCTCCGTCTGTACAAACACTAACGCAATCCTCCCATGTTAATTCATTACGGACCACATATTCATTAGTCGTACGAAATATTTCTTCACCGGTTGCTCGCTCGGGTAGTTCTTTGCAAAAAAAGAAATTAGTTGCAATTACATCCCCATCAACATACCTTATGTAGGAAAGACGTTGTGCGTGACCGCCAATATCGGTGGACTCGTCGATCGGAAGTGAGAACTCTCGACTGCTCTTTATTTTCTCCTTCATAATGTCTTCGATGTCACTGGACATGTCACTAACTCGGCGGCTGATTGTGTCGGCAGAGAGAGGAATTTTTGAAATTTCAGTACCAGCTTCTAAACCCAGGACTATTTTTACCATTTCTTTACACGCGGGCATTAACAACGTTTCTGCTATTGTGTGTGGTTTTTTTGCCTTTACGATAAGTTCGGCTACCTTATAGCTAGCTTCCTGTACTTTTTGCGAAACACATACCGACGTAGTCATGAGCGTCACTTGTTTTTTATTTTGTTCCAACAACCGACGAAAATAATTCACATCTTTACTTAACAGAGAGGAATGTTTTGTTGACAAATGTCGTTTCAATTTATTGGGAACCATAGCAGCGTTACTGAGTTTTTCACCACACACAACACACACGGGGATTGGGATTGTTTTGTCACCACACCAAAAAAACCCGTAAGATAAATAATTATCACTATATTGCCGGTGAACTACTTTCTGTTTCTTTTTTTCGGGCTCGATGGTTTCACTACTTGCACTCGAGGACGGGCCACTCCGTACAAGGAACTTATCCATATCGAAAAAAAATAGTTTAATAACACTGTAATAGAAAATAGTAAGACTGGTGTAGCAATCACAATATTCGCACTACTGCAGAGCACAGCTGTGATAGAACTGAACTGAAATACTGTAATTGTTGTCTGACAATGTGTGGGTCCTTCGGCGAAGGAAAAGAGCAATAAAGTTTAAGAAGCGCCGACAAACAGGCACAAATATCAAAACAAGGCAATAAAATAATAAAAGAGAGGGAAATTTTTTGCTAATCCCCGCAATTTTAGTTAAAAGCACGTACAGCCAGCCGTACACAAAAGATGCGGTGTTACAAAGAACTCTCTTGAATAGAGTTTAGAACGTTTAGAGTTTTGAACGTAAACTCTATTGTATGATTGGTGCGGCCCGCTAAAAGGCTTGCTAAAACTCTTACGCGGCTTTCTTTGCGGTGAACACAAAGCTTGCCGCCTGTAACCCACCAAACCGGCCCAATATTTCAGACGAGAATACAAATAACTTAAGATAAGCAAATTATAACAACAATATTGAGTAAATAAATTACATTTAATTTCTATGAAAATATAACAGTTATGAGCATGTATTAAAGAATAAACAAGCACCTTCTTACTTAAAATCGACAATTAATTTATTACAATAATAGGTAAAAGTTCGCGTCACACCTTTCACCTTGTGACGGCACACTATTGTGCCGCAGCACACCGGTTGCGGAACACTGGCTTAGAGTAAAGCTGCGAATCTACAGTGTATGTTTCACAGAACAAACACGCGAAAAAGAAGGAGCTCTCCGAAGTCACTCATGGACCCTCAGCGTCTTGCAGAGGGTTCATTCCCTAAAGACGAAAAGTCTGTCTATGAATCGTTCCTCTGTAAACACGTGCAGTTACACTCCCCAGCGATCCACAGGAAGCAAATTGATGTCCATTTTTTCAGCTTGCACGCGTTATGTTGGTGTGGGTTTCGGCACTTTCCATTTAAAAAGCGTGCAAATGTAAGAAAATAAACATGAGTGAGGCCAGAAATAACGCGAATTTTGTGTGTGTGTGTGTCTTCCCTGCCTTTTTATTGCTGTAGTCATAATAATAAAATGGAAACGTAAACATTATATAACTGAGATATGCTTACCTGCCACGAACGATATATTATTTTATACATGTATAAATTACTCATACATAATTTACATTAAAATGAAAAAATTATAATTTTATTGCCTGGCAACAAAATTATTTTATTTTTAACAATTACCATTGTTTGAAAAAGTTTAAATGAATTTTCAAGTACTTTACTGTTGTTAAAACGTAAAAGGTTGCAGGTAAACTACCCCTTCCCCTTAACCGATCTTCACAAAAATCGAAAGTCCTTGAGATCTCTACAATTCAGGGACGTATGCAAAAAATTATTTGATTCTGTTTGAATTTGCGGCTGTTATCGTTTGCCATAGAAAATACGCTTGATAAAAAAATGTTGCAGGTAAACTACCCCTTCCCCTTAACTGATCTTCACCAAAAACAATAAGTCTTGAGTACTCTACAAATCAGGGCTGTATGCAAAACATTATTTGATTCTGTTTGAATTTGCGGCTGTTATCATTTGCCATAGAAAATACCCTTGTTAAAAAAACGTTGCCGGTAAACTACGCCTTTCCCTTAACCGATCTTCACCAACAACAACAGGTCTTGAGAACTCTACAATTTAGGGCTGTATGCAAATTATCTTTTGATTCTGTTTGAATTTGCGGTTGTTATCGTTTGCCATAGAAAATACCCTTGTTAAAACATAAAACGTTGCAGGTAAACTACCCCTTTCCCTTAACCGATCTTCACCAAAAACAATAAGTCTTGAGAACTCTACAATTCAGGGCTGTATGTGAATCATTATTTGATTCTGTTTGAATTTGCGGCTGTTATCGTTTGCCAAAAAAAAAATTTCCCTTGATAAAAAAAAACCGTTGCAGGTAAACTACCCCTTTCCCTCAACCGATCTTCACCAAAAACTATAGGTCGTGAGTACTCTACAAATCAGGGCTGTATGCAAAACATTATTTGATTCTGTTTGAATTTGCGGCTGTTATCGTTTGCCATAGAAAAAAATCTACAGACAGACAGACACACACACAGACACTTTTCAAAAAACAACTTTTTTTCATGTTTTGAGTGTAGTACAATCAGAATCTGCAATAATCTCGAACACGTTTTTTTTTTGCCATCACCATATTTCCATTTCCTTAAGGAATATGGAAGTAAAACTTATATATTGTTATGAGATGTATATATTTATGAAAAGTATTAGATATATGCATATAGGTAACTATGGAAACATACAGAAACTTAAAACTAGAACTAATTATTTGTCACTTAGTTATGGTTATAACCATTTTATTCTTCTACATATACTTTTACAACTGCTTCTCCTTAAAAATTATATGGACCAACACAGTTGATTATAACTTTGGCTTTCCTTGCCATCTGATTCAGAGTCTTCTCATCACTGGCAACAGCTATCACTACCATTATCACTACCAGTTGATGAGTCTGAATTTTTTTATATTACTCTTTTATACTATATTATTTATATTCCTTAATCCCTGACTCTTTTATATTACTGTCGTTTCTCTCTGCATTTTGTTTTTATTTAAACTTTATGGTTATCAGTATGGTTAACCATAGACTTTTAAATATAATTTATTTAGAGTGATATAATTTCTTAAATATTTACCTTCAAAATTTTCCAAAAAGTGTAAGATCCCAATGTCTACTGGCATAGATACTGCACCACAAGCATTCACAATGTATACACCTTTTTCTGCTGCACTTTTATCATATTTAAGTCGGATAGTTGTCATATACTGGAATATAGTAATTATAAACATTAACTATGAACAGTAATGTACAAAATAAGTATCCAAAATAATCTATTTGAAAAAGAAAATTCAAAACAGAATTCTTCCTATTGCAAACAAAATACATAATGGTTTTTAAAAGGGCATTTCAAAAATAAAATTGAAAATAGTGATTTTTAAAAGGGTTTTTTAAAATAAAATGTTTTCTTTTCCAAAAACTTGTTCTCTTAAAATCATGCACATTCTAGTTTCAAAATTTTCTAAGAAGTGTGATTTAAAAATAAGAAGACCTTCTAAATTCTTACAAAATTTATTTCGTTTAGTTTTATTTCAATTTGGCACTAAAATTTCATTACGGTATTTCTAGTTGTAACAAATACACATGATGACATTTATGTATGTACGTATAATAGCTAATAAAACTATTTAATAATGTAATACTTTTGTACTAATAGTGACTAATAGAAACTAACAATAATACTATTTTCAAATGGGCAGTTAACATAGCAAATATGTTAAAATTACCTGAATTATTGACATTTTATGTTAAGTGTTGAGAGAATTAGAGACTCTCATTATTTTGAAATCACATTGTTAGAAAATATTGGTACCGAAACGTGCATGACTTTAAGAGAACCAGTCACCAAATAATTGATCACTCATTTTTCTCTTATGAGATCTGATAATAATTCTTCCAAATAAAAATAGATGTTCCTCAGGCCTGTACCTTAATAGGCAAGTATTCAACTGCAAAAATACTATTTTAATTTTTAACAAATGAATGTAACACTTCTATAAGCATTATAGGGATATAGGGAAATATTATTTTGAAGGTATGTATTTTGAAAGTATTGAAGAGTTTCTAGATCACACAAACTACCATTATCACAACCAGTTGATGAGTTTAGATTACTTTTTATATTACACTAAAAACTTGTTTATCCAAATCGTGTTTATCCGAAAATCCGGTTTATCTGAAACAAAATTTGTAGAAATATTAAAAGACATTGAAGGGTGCATACAGTTACAAGAAGAAAGCTATCCGAGTGGATGAATTCGGAAAAAGACGATCCTGGATATCAGCTGTTATCCGATGACAAATATGTTGCACAATGTTCACAACAGCCCGGTGAGAACAAAAGCTCTGACGATGATATGGAAGAGAAAATGGGCGTCAACTATACAGAGGCAACATCAGTTTTTGAAGAGCTACTGTTGTATTTGGAGCGACCAGACGAAACATCCCCTGCAGAACTTCTAACAATGAAACTACTTCGAGATCGGGCAACTGGCAAACGAGCTTCAAAGCTTAGGCAAAACACTATAATTGATTACTGAACAAACAACCAATAGGACTGTTCCAGTACTGTAGAAACTATAATTTACAGTGCGGTGTTGTTTTATAGTTTATTGTGTCATATTCACTGTAAGTAACTTATAAATTATTATTATTTAATATAGTTACTGTACTTACATATGTATTATTATTTAAGTAGAAGTTTTGGTTTATCTGAAATTTCGTTAATCCAAAATGGGCACGGTCCCATCAAATTCATATAAACGAGTTTTTAGTGTATATTATTTATATTTTATATTCTTTAGTCTCTGTCTCTTTTATATTACTGTCAGTTCTCTCTGCATTTTGTTTTTCTTTAAACTTTATCTTTCAGGCTTCCATATGCTCTTTCTTCTGTTTTGGCACCCATTTCATTTTAAAAATTGGGTGAGATACAGAAGCTATTGCTTCATTTGCTGAATACTCTATTTGAGAAAATGTTTTGAAACAACTACTTACATTTCCGTCAATAATATCTGACAAAGTACTTCAGTATTTAAGGTTATTCATTTCTCAGGATCTCATCATTCATTTAAAGTGCTGTGTATTCATTGAACCTAAACATTGAAACTTAAACTATTTTGTAAATTCAAATATAAGATGGGTGTGAAAAGCCATTTGAATGGAAACGCAAAAATTACTAGTAAAAGTCATTTAAAAAATAAAATGGGAAACAGGTATTTTGCATTACCATTTTATATGGATCCATTTCAGTAATCACAAATCTGACTATCAAACTAGAGATATGAATCTGAACCTGTTTTTAAAATAATACACACCTTAAGCTCTCCAGCAATATCAATAAGATGAGTCCCTTCTTCTACACATGCTTTTACAACTGCTTCTCCATAAAAATTATATGGACCAACACAGTTGATTATAACTCTGGCTTTCCTTGCCATCTGATTCAGAGTCTTCTCATCACTTGCATCAGCTGTTATTACAGAAACATCTGCCATATGTTCACCTGAAATTATCAGCAATTTCTAAGCATAATTATATATTTATTCTTTGATACTGTCATGGGTATGACAAAAGTTGACAAAAAACACCTGTATTCAGTTATATAAATATTATCCACACATTACTTTTCTATGTAATTAAATCATTGTTTATTACATTGACTGTGAGGTTTTACATCACATTACTTCATGCTGGTGATTCAGTGTTGTACAAAAAGCAACAGTAGTGAGGAGACTCTATAGGTGTCTGCCAGTACTATTGAAAAACTTGGAACTGCACACTGTAGTGTAATGCATCATAATGGTATATTCTAGTTGTTCAATAGAAATACACAGACACAAGTCAAATCACACATACTATTTCAAGATATCACACTGCACACACACATTGATCTTTCAAACGACGGCACCATTGCCAAGAACAAGATTGACAGCACTCCTAGTAGCAGCCTCTGACAAAGTTTGTAATAAGCAAAAATGGGTTCAGGCTACAAGTAAAAAATTTTATATTTTCAGCAAGAAATAGTTAGTGTTCTGAGTCAGTAGTATTATATTTATAATTAGTTAATCAACAGACACATCATGGGCAACAAAATCCAGGAACTAATTCAGTATCAGCCTGTTAATGTATAACATTAAGAATAAATATTGTTACAACACAAATAAGCCACCCCAATATCAGGGATGGAAAAGATGATACTAAATATAAATATACTTCATATAAAATAAAATATTAAATATAAATAAAATGTAAAGACAATGACACGACAAACGACGACATGACCTAACCCAAGTGATTGACCAAACAAACAGGAAAACAAAGAAGAAGGGAAAAAACTGAAACCAAATAAGAATCAAGTCAATTGAAGGAAGTGAATGAATCCGTATAACCAAATGAAATAAAACCCAAATGAGAAAGGGAGAACCAAATTAAAATGAAGCTAATGGAAATTGAAGGAGAAGAAGAAGAAAAATGAAAATGAAACTAAAGTGAAACCAAGGGATAAGAAACAAACCAATAATATAAAATATGTAAGGGAGAAATGGTACACTCAAGTATAATGTTGGGAATAAAGCCAATGATTATCCAATACCAGAAATAAATATTATTCTCAATTAAATAATTAATGTAACTTTTTTAACCAAAACCCAGTAAAGTAATATAATAAAAAGAAAAGTACACTAACCCAAGAATTAGAGTTAGATGTAATAAAACTCTATAGAAATATAACCTTAGTAATACTATGTATAATATTTGTAAAGAAAGAAATAGTGAGAAAGTGACAAAGAGAAATAATTATAGGGATTACCCACTAAGAAACACTTAATGTAAACAGTTAAAGAGTGCAATAGTGAAAGAGTGAAACCCCAAAATAGTTAGAAACCATATTTATGGCAATAAAACGCTTAATAATCAATAATAAACAATAATTGATTAATGGTGAATCAAATAATAATTAAGAATAATGTGATTAAAAGTGAACCAAACTAGTAATTAAAAATATGTGGTTTATGATAATATTAAATTTACAAACAATTAGTAATATGAAATGAACACTGGAAAGTGATGATGACGTTGTTAATTAAGAAAGGATTTTTAAGAGAAGGAAGTTTAATTGTAAACGATTGTAATTAAAGGGGAGGATCCCATGAAAAGATAAACAGCTAGTGTTAACATGGATTGAAAGTAGAGTTTAATTAGGGAATAAGAAGTTAATAATGTAATAAATAAACACCCCAGATTGTAAGGGAAAACCAATTAAGTAAATTCAAAAGGTGTGATGTTAATTAACACCCGAAAAATAGTAATTAATGAAATGAGTTGTAAACAAACTTTACTTAATAATTGTTAAATAATTGTGTAATTATATTTATGAATAGGGTATGACTGAAGAAATTGTACAGAGCATACGCCTAGATATTATAGTTTTAATTGATGAAGAATAGGGAGGGGTAGCCATATTGTTAACAAAGGCGAAATAGATAATTGAGGAGTTAAGAAAATACAAATCTAATTACACTACAAAATCAGTTAATGTAGAAAATAACAGAACCATACAAATGGGATAATAAACAAAACAAAACACATTAGAATAAAATGAGAAATCATTTGTATAAATTCAGTAAATATGGTCAATGGCTACTAGTGCCTCTGAAATGCCTAACTGTCAAAACAAATAATTGCAAATTGTGAAATGCCTAACTGTCAAAACAAATAATTGCAAATTGTATAAAATCCACAAGAAAATGAACAAATCTAAGGCGAGTAACTAGCCAAGAATAATGTGTAAATCATTTTAAAAGAAAAATGTTACAATAAGAATTTAAATTAAAAGAAATATGTAATTAACAAATGTTAACATAATTAGACAAAAGTTAATATCTAATAGAACACACCCTTATGAGGTATTATTTTAATCTTTGAAAGGAAATACATACAATAGTGATAATATTTAATACTCAGGAAGGAAGATAGAAGAATAAAATCAATCAGAAAATATACAGTAATTTTGAATAAAAATTCAAATATGATAACAATGGTAATAAACCATGCCTTAGCCAATCAAAGGGTTCAGGTTACCATAGAAACGGGCCGTTGGTTACTAATTTTCCATTAATTTTTCAGTACTCGTATAATGACGCTTATGTAGCAGGGACGCAAGATTTTGTATGACATAAATTTTACTTTAAAATGTTAAAAAAGTAGTCAAAAGTCAAAAACATATACCAGTGAGAAGGAGATGAAGAGTAATAACATTTAACTGATGTCCAGGAACAATTTAAACGAAAATTAAAAGCAGAAATTCCCAAGACTAATATGAAAAGGATGCCAGGAGCCTAAGTCACTCAAAATTGATGAATTTTCCATTTCCAATGAACAACGATCTATCACAAACCTTCTGAACTGATAAGTATCATTTAAATACCCAAATTCCAGGAATAAAAGCACTTTAAATATTTCTCGAATCTATACAAACTCTCACTATGAATTGAAAATAATTTCTTTCAAGGATTAAATAAAATAAACTTACATAGAAAAACTTGTTAACTAAAAAATAACCTCGCATTAGATTGCGAACTTTTGAAACACATATTACTACACTGCAGAACAAATTGTAGCCACACTTTATATTATTTAAGTACGAATAATGTAAGGTAGTGTACTTTTTTATGGTAATCATATTTAATGTTTTCTTTGTAATCAAAAGGACTCCAGATTTTGAACGAGTTTACATATAAAATACAAACAGTAGCCATTACTGCATCAAGTAACTCGTTTCAATACCGATTTCGTCGACTTGAGATAAAGTGTTTCATGTTTAATGTCGGAGCAAATTTATTAAATACTAAATAATAATATTATTGTCAAATAGCATAATTACCAAACAACCATTAAAGAAACAGTACAGAGTGTAACCATTGTTTTATTTCATAGGAAATTGTACTATATATGTGTGTGTTAGCGAACTTACAGATTAGACAACTAGCGCTTTCGCTACCTGTGCGATACAGCAAGCTGTACAAAGGCGGGAACCGATTCGAATGCTCCGGCCATCATCGCTGAAAACACCTTTTTAACATATTATTTCATAAATTTAATTGTTTTCAACAAACAATTTGGCGCCACCCAGGATTCACAAACCCCTATGAAATTACAGGTAAGGTTTCCACTAGGTTGTACTGATAATTGTGACAACGCTACGGACTTCGTTAGCAGCAACCATTGATGTAACGACAAGGTGTGAGACGAACACACCACGCTAATACATAAAAAACCATATACACGTCTTACAGAGACACACCAGATCTTTCGTTACAGATTGGCTTCCATCGGGGGGCTTAAACAATAGTGACCCTTTCATAATGTTACAATATTTTAGTGTTGATCACTATAGGAAATATTATAGTACAGTATCTAAAAATGTTATTACCAAATTTTTAACATGACACAATTTGTTTTCTTGACATTTAACAAATAATTTGTATAAATGTACAATTAAGATGTTTCTGTCTTACCTGAGACATGTTTTAAGATCATGCTCATCGTCACCCATGTTGTATCAAGTATGTACATAAATAAATAATGGTGATTAAACATGACTATAAGTGTCTATAGACCATAATTCTCGAAACATGTATCAAATAAACAAAAGACATACTGACTGTACATTTATAGAAATTATTCCCTATATATTTATATAGTAAGTCATTTATAATTATTTTAAGTATTACTTTTACACTTTATATGCAGTGGATGCATATCTTATTATTTTTTAAATTACTGTAATTTTCAAATGAGTCATTTTAATATACACTAACTAATGTCTATTTTAAAACAATGAATGCTAATCTGCAACCTGTTTTAACTGTGATATCCTGCAAAAGTGTTTTCAGTTTGGTTTCACTTCGGCCAGCAACTCCCCACTTAAAATTCCCCTTGTTTTTAAGCAAATGCATGGTCTCCTTTACAACGAGCTTCCCAGAGAAACCAGTTGCTCCGAATACAATAAAATCCAGTGGTTTCATTCTGAACCTTCAATATAAAAAAAAAACATGAGAACTGTATGAATGATAAAAACTAGTTCTTTATATATGTTACAGTGAAAGTGGAAGTTTGTGTCAATGTGCACTTTTACTAGTGACTGTATACTTTCACTGAACCTGTTGGTCAATGTGTGTAACAAACACACAGTATAAACAGATTTTAGGCATTTACTAGTGATTGAAGAAAATAACTAGTGAACATCTACTTTCTCTAACATAAGGTAGTCAGTGAAATGGTTATTCTAACAATACATTTAAAAAAATTATTGCAATAATTTTATTTTTTGAATGTAACAAAACAAAATAATTCAAACTATTTAAAACTATTTGTTGCAACAAAACAATTTACTATGGCATTTGGAATTATATAAGACTTAACTTTTTATGAACATGAACATGAACATGAACATGAACATTTAAGTGACATGACACTTGTTATGCCATGCGCATTTAACAAAACCCTTGCCCAGTTTGTAGTGGCGTACGCAGAAATCAGTCATGGGGGGGGGGGCTTGAACCTTAGCAGTCCATATATTATCCTACTCTTCTACAACTTATAGTATAAGGTACAGTACACATACCAGTTAATGGTTAAAATTTATTAGTAGGGATATTATTTTAGTAGGTTTCACATTTTCTATATTAAAAATGTATTATTCGCGATTGGGAGACTTATGTCTCATTCTATTTTTTAATCAGCAATTTTAAAAACAATACTTTTTTCTTTCTAAAACTAAATATTTTTAATAGATTATTTATGTTTATTGTAATATTTAACAACACATTCAATTTACTTCAATTATACTATAATATACATTAATATCAGTAGCACTGGGAATAAAGTTTTGCAACGTTGGTATTTAACAACTATATATTTCAAATGACTACATGAAACATACATGACTACATGAGTGATGTTATTTTTCGTATTAATTAATTGTGCCAATACGAAAAACAGTTTTTCATTAAACTGTTATAATTCTTACTGTTATACTACTATTTTACTAATACTTTTTTAATGAAAAATTACACAAGTGCATATTAGTTGAATTCTTACAAAATTAACAGCAATAATTGAAAAATGAAAAAAGAAACAATAATGTACAGTGAATAAGAATCAAGTTAACTATTAATTTACAATAGGTAAAGCATTTGTGTCCAAGCCAAGCAATTTGTAATTTAAAAAGCCAAGTCCATTCTCCTATTTCCTTGATTGGCAAATCGCTCAACATTATCTTCAGCAGAGATGTCAATTTCCCTGTGAATATTGTGCGAAGCTAGACCATTAAGCCCTTTCGCCGATGTTGTAGACCTCAGCCATGTCTTCAACCGCCTCAGAGAAGGAGCGTTCTGGCTCAGCTGACGTTACTGGGAGTACACACAGTACTTCTTAAATTTTTCAAACATTGAGAAATATATCTGGATTGCAAGCTTGGAGAGAAGACAGAGCTGTGTCTGGAATATTCATATCTGCTTCATCCACCCACTCTGCTTCCATATTTCTGCCTCAAGTTTAAGTTCCATCTTGAAAACGTCAGGGTAAATGATAGAGGCAACAGACTGGTTAATCTCTTGAGTGATGAAATGAGGCATAATTACTTGAAGATGACAAATTTTATCAAACTCAGGTCCGAAACGAGTTTCTAATTCAACAACGCAATGATCAACAAAAGGAATATATAAATTGAGCTTGTAGAGTTGTTTCACCCTCGATTCCTGGCCAGCATTTGCTTTATGTGATTGATATGTGATAACAAGAATACTGGAATGATTGCATAATTGCACCTTCTTTTTTACAGGAAATTTGTGGTCATCCATACTTTCAGTGTAATTTTTACAAGTAACGGCATAGGTCTACTTCAGGTTACCATCAATTTGAGATTTATATTGTAATAATAAATTACTAATGTCTGTTTACATAATAATGAAGACTCGTTTTGTGAAAGAACATTTGTGTCAGAAAAGACAGGAATTATAGTTTCACTATTTTCAGAGAATTCATAAACAAGCCCGGAAACATTGTTATTATTTCTACAAGCCTCACTAACACAAGTATCTTGCAGAGACAATGTAGAAGTTGACAAAGAACATGACATGTAGGCCTTTCTGCTACACTATCACACTTCGCTAATTTAGTTTTTGTTACAACGAAACCCAAAGTTCTGACTTTCCTTTTTGGTACTTTTGTCTTGTCATCAAGTTTGGACTTATTAGTCTCCATCTTAGACGTAACAAACAATCAAATAATCACTAATAAAACTACAAAAACAGCAGATTTAATAAACACCATACTGCCAAACAAACACAAACGCGACAATGGCGGATGATGACAGCAACGTGTGTACGCAGGGGTGCCCATCCCCCCCAAGACCTAATGCGCAAATCCCCCCAAAAGTCTCAGCACTCCCCCCCAATTGAAAAGCCCCCCCACTGCCCGCCGGTCTACAAACTTAGCACACGCACACATTTTTACATTAAAGATTTATTATTCACGTACCCTCTGACTCATTGATAGGATGTTGCTGCAGGCTGCCAGGGTCAGTTTTCCAAATTCCAAAACAAAATTTACTACTAGTTGTACTGGTAGAGACATTTATGCCGCCAGTTCGTTAAAACAATCATAAAGATACGCAATTGCTTTAGTTTTTTACTAATAGCTTAGTTTGTTGCACAAACATGGTACAAATTTCCATCAATGTTGGATTTAAAATGTTATTCTTGAAAAAATCCCCCCCCCAAAAGTCCTTAAAATACACCCAAAAAATCCCCCCCAAAAATTCTCAATGCGCAACTTGCGCTATGATCTCCCCCTGTGGGCACCCCTGTGTGTACGAGTGGTGTACGTATCTCCTGAACGACTACCTCCGATCACTGCAGAAAATAGAGAATATGTGGAAGCTTGTAGAGGCTATCTCTCACCCGTGGCGCTCGTGCAGCAAATTTCTGTCCGCACGAGCATGCTTGAAAGTCAAAATTTTGCACGCACGCTGTGGAGTGCGTGCATGCTTCAAAGGGCCTATACGCCGCAGGCAGGCGTGCAGGATTTGGTAGGTAGGTTAGTTATGTTTATACGTTCGGAAAATACAATACATTTTAAATAAAATATTATTGTTTCTAGAAATTAATTTTTTTATAATAATATATTATATAAAGATTCTATTTTTTTAAGTACAAAAATTATCCAAAAATTTCATATAAATGTAAAGTGTTTTTAAAGTAATTTTTTTCATTATTACAGCGGCATTATTCAAGATATGAAATTATGAACATTGTTAAAATTTTCGCTTTATTTATCGACTGATATAAAAAAAGTGCTGAATTTAAGTTCAGTACTAAATAATATTTTTATGAAAAAGGTTTATATACTTATTTAAGTTTCATGAAAACATTATTTAATACTTAATTAAAAATGCTTAGGGTTCACTGGTAGTAGTGGCCGGTGGCACGTCACTGGTTGACGTGCGTGTGCCCGCGCCTCCGCGCCGTCAAATGAGAGCAAGAGCGAGAGAAAACAGGTAGCTTACTGAATGTTACACTCAGCATAATACACCGCTCACTGAACTATAAATTATAACTGAAGTAATAATTGTTATTATAAACTACTTATTTTGTTAGTATTTATATCCCCGTCCAAATCTGCCAAAATATGCAAATTTGTAATTTTAAACGAGACCTAAGTAAATTAAGGAAGTGCATATTACATTTTTGTGGTTGGGGGGGGGGCTTGAGCCCCCCTGCGTACGCCACTGCCAGTTTGTAGTAAATGCTAAAACAAATTCAGTAAGTTGAGTGAAATGTAATGTTTAACAAGACAACATTCACCTTATAATTTGTATAATTTCACTGGATATGGCCAGTCAACTTATACTGGCAATGTTACTTTGTATGATTATTGTATACTGTCACTGTACTTTTCAGTGAATACATACAATATACAGCCTCTAGGGAGTGTATACTTTACTGCTTTACACAGACATGCAAACAAAATGCTTTCACTCTGTCTGGTCTCTCTCTCTCTCTCTCTCTCTCTCTCTCTCTCTCTCTCTTGAGAATTCCAGCTTATCAAGAATAGCTAAAGAAGTATGGTAAAGAAGTATGGAACATTTAGCTAGTTAAATGACTTTTCAAGTCAATACAAAAAATACAAGTACTTGAAACACACACACACACACACACACACATTTCTGTATTATGTACAGATAATATAAAATGTTATTACCTTTTACTGTTCACCAGTCGGTATAGTTATACAAACATAACATAACAAAATTTTTGTGATAGACCAAAGTGACTATACATTATGTAGAGAGGAGTGAGTAATTACTGGTAAATATTGTAACATAACAAGATTACACCTCAGAATAAAGACAAGTATCCATCAAAATTCACTGTGAAATATGCATAAACGCAATCTTTTTAGTAATAAATTACAAAGAAGAATAAAATGAACATAATAAATAAAGAAATGAAGACACAACATATTATTTAAAGATAAATAATAAGGTCAAGAAATACAAAGTAATTAAAACAAAAAGGAAAATATAATAAATAAATAATAGGGAATTAAGGAATACAGTAAAAACTCATGAAGTAAATAATTTAATGACAGTAACAAACTATGACTGACAATGACAATAATATACAGAAGTGAAGATCAAGTGACAAACAAACATGTAAATAATGATTAATTAATAGAATTATAATGTACAAATTTAAACTTAGAAAATAAGTAAAAAGACATTTGTTAGTTCATAAGCATTAGATTAAAACTATGAGGAGGTCTGCGTACCTCAGACAGTTATTTTGTATCATTTTGTATCACAAATGGTGAATGATATAAATTTTACAAATATAATAATATCAAACTATAATTATATTATTTTGAATGTTCATCACTACTTTTTTCACAGCACTTAATAATTATTATTTAATGGTACTTTCACTTGTGAAACTTACTTGTTGATATTCCCTCAAACGCCGTTTCGGAGTTGTATTCTCCTTCTTCAGTGAGGTTTGAATACGGAATGTGTCAAGTAGTCAGTAATTTGTAACGGTTTTTTTAGGTGACTGCTTGTGTTGGGGTGTGGAGATGGAAGGGGGTTGGCGCAGGGTTCTGAATTGTTGTATGCGTTGTGTATTATTGTGTCGAATAGTGTGTTTGATTTAAATGTAATTTAATAATTATATAAGTTAGGTTGTGTGATAGTGCTAGAAAGTGAGAATAACAGTGATAGACTTTAAAAAGGAAAAAATCATATATAATGAAAGTGATTAAACATAATTATAATATGAGCATTGAGTGAAACATATAATCTATATGAAACAGTTATGTAGCCTATATAGTGAGATCAAACCAAGTGTAAATAATTAAAAAATAGAAAAATCTTATGTTACAAACTTACAATATAATGTAGTGATGAAGAAAAAATAAGATTCAATGGAATCATATTCATTATAAAAGATGAAACCAAACCTGTGACCCATAAACATATCATAGCCAAAGCCTTAACTGAAGGAATTAGTATTTTGGTAAAAAAAAGGGATTGTTGGAAAAATATTGAAACGAGTCAGAACATGTTAATTTGACTGCTGAACTTTTATACAAATTAATTGCAGATAGAAGGCGAGATGACAAAGAAAGACTATTGGAATAACTAGAAGACTAATATTTTAATCAAAAGTACCAAAAACTTGAAGGCCAGAAGTGAAGAATCAAGCAATAAGTTCATAAGGAAAACTACCAGATTGGTGAGATTGCTCCGATATGCTAAGCCAGATATTTGAACCAACATTACTACATTTTAACGATCGAGTTACAGTGAAATACTATAACCAAAACAATATAAACGTTATAATAGTAAATTTTGTTTGTACACCATAGCTAATAGTATTAAGAGTTCCTTTTTTAAATTGTTCTTTTGTATGATCCAAAGGACTCACTAGTCAACATACATCCACAACACCCAATTACAAAACCTTCATTATAAATATTATGTTTTATGTTATATTATGACTTGAACAATACTTTGACTTTAATTTTACATTAACCCTGAGATTGAGATTTTCCATGTAATCCAACCAAAATGAGCTACCAATAAAAGAAGGGACATTGAATGTCAATACAATTAAGAAATGTTAATGAGAAATAATAAATTTTATTGAAATTCAGTCAAGATAGAAAAAGAGTTTGATTATTTATTTAACATAAAAGTTTAATTCTTATATAGAAGAAGGGCAAGTTTAAGAAGTTTAGGAGTTAAGAGGTAAATTAAAGATTCTATTATATATTGTTACAATATCTAGTTCACCCTCATGAAGTTACACCTAGCCCACAGTTCTAGGATACTAGGCATGACTTTCAAGTGCACTAGAACGTCGTTACTGTGGACTAAAAATGGTAGTTCCTATTAGGATTAGGATTAGCCAAGATTCACTGAAACGTTTTGCAAAGCAGTATAAAATTTATTAAAAGAAAATTTGAGCCAATGATTTACATCCAGTTAATAACAGAAAATGGTGAAGAATAAAATCATACTAATGCAATATTATTAGTAGGTACAGTATATTGCGACAATACAAATAAATATTTTCGCATAGGATAGTTTTGTGTGTTTAAATTATGCACAAGTCTATATTGGAGGTGTAGAAAAAATATTTATTTATACCACAATTAAATAACTGTTTATACGATATATTTAATTTACACAAAATGTCATGTATAGTATTTTATTTATTATAGAAAAGTTCATATAGTTCAGTTTTGGTGAATTTTACTTGGATGTAGAATTCCTTTACACTAGGCATGACGTCACTTGCTCCGCCGCTCGCTCTTCTCTCTGCAATGACCGCCGCTCTCCGCTCTCACACTCTCTCTCTGCGCTGGGGGTTCACCGAACAACTGATAACAACTGCTTTTAGCACAAATTGTCACTTTCCGAATCGTTAGTTTATCGCTCGTAATTGGGTATTATTAATTATTAATTCTCAGGGTGATAATGAGTGATAATTTTAAAAGCGGTGTATAATGCTTACACCTTCCGGCTATTCTTGATGTGTCCCGCGTTAGTAAGGATTTGCCCCGGTAGATAAATCTCCCTAAGCGGAAATCTTCTACTAACACGTAATAGCACTTAATATAATATAATAGGTAGTTCACCCGCTTAGTTCTAGTCGAACAACTCGAAAAGAGTCCCAAGACTAGAGTTACTATAGATTAACCAGTTCGAACAAGAAAAACTCTTGACGAAGAACATACGTTCACTAAGTAAAGGCTTCCGATGTACTGCCTCGAAGTAGGCCTACATATGACAATGGACAGATCTGACTGAAATTAGGGGCATCTGATTGGTCAATCGACTGTCTACGTGGTAGATTGGACAAAAGATAGACACGTTGCAGGCGAATCTTTAATTACCTTGTATCCGTCAGTGACTTCGTTTTTGCGTTATTCATATAGACGCGTTTCGTGACATGTGTCACATCATCAGTATCCTTCGTCAAGCGTTAAAATTCACATAAAAACATTTGCACACATTTACTATATTAAGTCACAATAACAGCTCACACATAATACGATATAACTTCGGCTCCGTTGGACCGGTCCGACCGCGCGTGTAGTTGACGAGCCACTAATTTAACTAAGGCAATCCTTATCACCAGTCATCGCCGTCACGCGCGATTATATTTAGGGCTATATCATATAGTGAGTTAGATTGAAACTTTAATTGTTCATTTAATATACTGTCACTGTTGATATTCTTATCTTTAAATGCTTTATAAATCTCAAATTCCTCGAGAGCGTCCATTAACCTACCCTTACCGCATACATGGATTGCTTTGAAATTAGTACTGAAATCTGTGTAATTATGGTTATGCATCATTAGATGGCGCGCATAATTAGATTTGGTCTTATCTAAATCATTCCTTGGCAGATGTTCTTTGTATCTTTTCAAGAAAGACCTGCCAGTTTGACCCAGATAGAAACAATCACAATCATCACATGACATCCTGTAAACACCTGTTTTCTCTTCTAACGGAAATGGTTGTTTTATGCGTAACAAATTAGAAATATTATTATTTGTTTTAAATGCGACTTTTCTATTAAATTTAGAAAACATGTTGGATATAATGCTAGGTGAAAGGCTACCATACACTGTCGTTATATACTTTTTATTTTTATTTTTATTTTTGTTAACTTTATTATCATCGATGGTATTATGGTGGGATCTAGTTTTATATAGGTGTCGCTTAAGAAGTCTATCTATCATCGAACTCTTGTACCCATTTGCTATTGCTATGTGCCTTATTATATCCAATTCGTCCTGAAAGTCCTTTTGGTTAAGTGGAATCGTTACCAACCTATGAACAAAACTGTTGTATGCCACCATTTTCTGACTATATGGGTGGTGAGAATCGGTGTGTATTGTAATATCTGTGGTGGTGGGTTTCCTATATATTTTATATTGGAATTTATTAAGATACTTGGTAACAGTCAGATCCAAAAAATTGAGTTTATTGTGAGTCCCTGTTTCGAGGGTAAATTGTATGTTCCTGCTAAGGCTGTTCAAATGTTTTAATTTCTCTATCTGTCGTAGCGTACCATTAAAAACTATAAAGGTGTCGTCTACATATCGTGCATAGAATTTAATGTTACTATAAAATTTGTTATTCTCTGAGAACATGTAAATATTTTCAAAATGATGCAAGTATAAATCCGCCAGCAGTCCTGAAAGTGGCGAACCCATTGCGAGACCAAACTCTTGTAAGTAAAAATTATTATTAAAAGTGAAGTAATTCTGCTTCAACAGGACATTCAACAATAAAATTAACTCATCTATTTGTTTGTGACTCAGCTTCTCACCTTTAATGAGAAGATCTTTTACGATTGAAATTGTGTCATGAACCGGCAGGTTGGTGTATAAATTAACTATGTCAAATGAAGCGATTTTGTACGTAGGTGAGAGTTCGATATCCTGGACCCTTTTAATAAAGTCAATACTATTTTTTATGCTGTGATTATTTTTTAAAACGATACTATTTTTAATAATATAATATAATTTCTTTGCCGTCTTATAGCCAGGTGCAGATGTGTAATTTATGAGGGGTCTGACAGGAATATTTGCCTTATGTATCTTCGGGAGTCCCGTGAGCTGAGGGGCTCGTGCATTTATTGGTTTTATATAACAGCGAACATTATCATCAAACAAACTACCGCAACGATTAATAATGCCATTTAGCTGTTTGACGTATTCATTGGTAGGGTCACTGTTCAATGTCCGAATGTTATTGTTATCTATAAATTCAAGTACTTTGTTATTATAGACTTGTGTATCTAATATGACAATTGTGTTCCCCTTATCGGCTTTTGTGATCACGGCGTTATTAGAAGTAAGTTTGTCTTTAATTTGTCCTAATATTTTGGTTTCTGTGGCATGTTTTTGATTTCTGCTGGTTTCTTTTTTAATATGATTGTCTTTTCCATTGTATGAAATTATGTATAACATTATTGTTTAAAAATTTTTAATAATATTATTAATAATAAATAAAACTTTTCTTACAAGAATATATTTTTTTGTATATTTTGAACATTATACTGTTTTGATGGTCTAATATTTATATATATATTGCAACGATACAGCCATATGCTGTATTAGGCATTGATTTGAATAAATATAAAATTTGTAGAATTATTATAAGTTAAGGGTAAATGGACAGGTCTGAGACAATGCCGGATTAGGGGGGGGGGCGGCAAAACGAGCTGTAGGTAAAAATTTAAAAAAACTAAGAAAATTTTAAAATCACCGATTGAAATTAAATAAAAAAATTTAATCGGTCATAACAGGCCACCGAAATTTGAAAAAAAAAAATTTTTGGGAGACGGGGGACTGGCCGACAGAAGTGAAAACTTCAAAAATTACAAATATAAAAAAAAGTTGGGTGCGTGTACCTATTAACGCGCGTTAGAAGTTATACACGCATTTGAAAAACAAATGCATGTATTTAACTAAGAACCGTTTTATATTCCGATTATTCGGTCATACGGTTAATTTACTTGCACTTATTTAATAAACAAGGAGAGCTGTCTCTGATATATTCGGACCTCGACACCGAGTATACCCGAATGTCGGTCTCGGCTCGAGAGCCGAGTAAACTCGAACGGTAGCGTAACGAAATTGTAAGTTTTCCCTCATGGACTCTCATGCAAACAAAATGTGAGTGAGTCATCCTCTTCCCCTCTTCCGCTCCCCATTTCACCAAAACAACAAAAATATCACGCCACTGTCAGTAGTGATCGGGAAGTGCGTGTAATTGTTTATGCGAGTTAGTGAGTTGAATATTGCAGTCCGTGTTTAGTGACCCAGTGAAAATAAATTTATTTCAGATATATTCTATTCGTTACAATCATTATCATTATCATGTTACCTCGAAAACGGCTGTCGGGGGCTGAGTATAGAAAGAGAGCTGAATTACGTGCTAAAAAAGCGAAACAAAGTGCTAAAGCGATGTCTAGTTGGCTAAAAAAGTCTACAGAGGACGCTGACCCTGACGGATTAAAACATGAAAACCAGTCTGATTCAGATTATCAAGGTGAAGATGAAGCTAGCGTAGGCTTCGTAGAGCCTTTAACTGAAACGACTCTTGCAGAACCTATCGATGCGGTCCTATTCGATCCTTCAAAACCTAGCTGTTCGAATTTGGAAGACAGGCCAGTTGAAAACTACCTCCATATTAATAGTTCAACTGCAGAAGAATCCGTATCAAGCGTGACATTGACAATTGATCCGTCTGAACCAAGAACTTGGCCTACTCATGACAAAATCAATGACAGTGTTCGTTGTTTTTTAAGCGCTGAGACGACAAAATTGGTAACAAGTTTTCCCAAATGCATCGAGTTTCAGTCAACAGAAAGGGAAGGTCGACACTTAACAAATTCAGCTTGGTACAAAGAGTTGCTCAACAACGAGAAAGTTAAAAGGACTTGGTTAATGTATTATAAAAAGGACAACGCACTTTTTTGTATTCCATGTAAGCTGTTTAAGAGCCCTGAAACTTTAAAACCGGGAATGTACTCATTACAAACAAGCGGTTTAACGAATTGGAAAAAAGCGTCAGAAAAGCTTTGCCAACACGAAATTTGAAAACTGCACAAGGAAAATTTTGTTAAATGGAAGACCTTGATTAAATCAATGAACAATGAAAATTTCGGCATTAGCAGTCAACTGGGAAATGCTATTGAAAGTGAAAAATTAAGAGGGAAATTTTACGTGTAATTTTTGATGCTATCCTCTACCTGGCATGTAACTCTCTTCCACTTAGAGGCACAATAGAAATAGAAACTCAAAGTAAACTGACAATGTCGTTTACTTCTAAAGGGCAGGGCAATTTTTTGAACCTGATTGTTTTGCTCTCGAAACACAACGCAACTTTGAAGGCAGCATTGGAGGAACGAAAAAAAGGGCAAGTGTCTTACCTTTCCAAGACAGTACAAAATGAAGTAATTGAAATGTTGGGTGACTGTGCCCGGAATAAAATACTCAACGATGTTTGGCAAGCTAAGTATTATACAATAATGTTTGAGTGCACCCCAGACGTTTCTCATACAGAACAAATGAGCCAGGTCATTCGCTATGTTATGAAAAACAACCAAGTGAATATGAAGTTAAAGAAAGCTTTATTGATTTTTTAGAAGTTTGTGGGAAAACAGGTGAATATTTGACAGATACTATTATTAGTAAATTAAAAAGAAATAAATTTAAACCTGGTAGTCGTGGGACTACCGGTAGACATGGAATCATGAGCAGACTTGTGCTTTGGGAAGGAATGAAGGGTTGGTTAAATAAACAGCAACATAAGTTACAATGTATTTTATTTATTCAGAATCACAAGCGATCGCAGATCCCACACACCGAGCCGGCCGAACGGATTGTTGATAAAGTGCTTAGAGAATTCCTCGTCGACTCCTTTGAAGCGGCGACTTGGACCGGGCTGTTCTGCGCAGAGCATCGAGGGTCCAATGTTGTCGAAGCACAAGTTATTAATGTTCTCATCGTCTGTTTTCTTGCTAGCTAGCCGTACGCTCGATCTGAGTCGCTTTGGGGGCACGCCGGATGACCCAGGTATCGGAGATGCGGGCCGCTTGGGCGCTGACGGGGTTTCGTCAATCTTCAAATGGTTGCCATTTTCTAAGTTCTCGGCCGATTTCTTTGATTTTAGTCTCAAACGATAGGCCTGTTGACGCTCTGCATAGGGTTTGCCGGTTTTCGGTTTGAAATTTTTGGTTCGAGTTTTATCGCGATTTTTAGGTCGAGGCATTTCAAATTTTTGAGTTAAAATATTGTTATTATTTTCTGTGAGTGCTTCTGGTACTCGGAATTGGTGTTATTGGAGAGATTTAGTTCTGAGGATCACAACGCACTTTGTATTTTCGCGATCGGACTTGTAGTTCCCGAGATATTTAAGTTTTAGTGGAGCAAATTAGAAATTTTCGGCGCAAAAACACCCTCACGCAGACAAAGCCTAGAGGCGACTGAAGTCAGTTGTCAAAATTTTCAGTACTATTGTTGGAAGGGGGCCGAGTGACTCGATCACCTGACACCTGGTTTGCTGGGATTGGTTGAGCGGTTCGTGAGATAGTGGTATGCCGAAAGTACATTTGAAACATAACGGTCGATTTTCGCGAAACGTGCGAGTAAGACATTACATACCTATGGATTCCATGTCAAACGATGGATTAGAAAAAAAACCTGCCGTGGCCAATCGTATGACAACGGTTCAAACATGAGTGGTGTCTACAAGGGTGTACAAGCAAGATTTCAAGAGACTAATCCAAGAGCTGTGTATGTTCCATGCATAGCTCATTCTGTGAATTTGGTTGGACTGAATGCATCGTCAGTTTCTGCTGAAACTTCTAACGTGTTTGGAGTGGTTCAAAGACTTTATACATTTTTTGTATCTTCACCTCAAAGGTGGGAAATAATGAAAACTAATACTAAAACTAACTTAAAAGGAACAAGCCAGACTAGATGGTCCGCTAAGTCTGAAGCTGTTCATGCACTTGTTAAAAACATTGATGGAGTGATTGAGGCTCTAAAAGTGCTGAAAGAGGGGCAGAATCCACCTGAACAAAGTCAGAAGCAGAAAGCCTCTTACATGCTGTTCTCGACTTCCGATTTCTCTTGTATCTGGTAGCATGGGCCGAACTATTGAAAGAAGTTAACAGAGTTAATAAAGAAATTCAAAAAAATAACGTAATTCTTTCGAAGTCACTTGATATGCTAAAAGGCTTGACAAAGACGATGGAAAGTTTGAAGAAAGAACCAAATTTGTAGTTACAAACTGCTAAAGAAATTGCAGAACGTATCGGCGTGAAGGCAACTTTGACATCACACAGGAATCCTAAAAAGAAACGCTTGCCAGGGGAAATTATGGAAGATCAGGTGAGGTCATTTTCCCCTGAAGAAAGATTTTTCCATTCTATAAAAGAAGTAATCTATGTAATAACGACTGAGTTGAAAACCAGGATGGGAAGTGCCAAAAACCTCAACGAAAGTTTTTCATTTCTGACTGGGAGAGGTCTGTGGAAACTCACTGACAAAGACTTGAAAACTCGATCAAGAAATTTGGCCATTGCATATCCAGAAGACTTAAGCGAAGATGAATTTCCCATTGAGGTATTGGTTTTTCGAGACCACGTAACTGAAACAGACTCCAAAGAATTCAATGCACTTGACCTACTTAATTTTATTCAAAAGAGGGATCTTTGCGACGCATTCCCCAATGTTTGTGTCGCATTGAGGATTTATTCTACCCTTCCAACAACATCTGCTGGCTGTAAAAGAAGCTTCAGTAAACTGAAATTGACAAAAACTATTTAAGATCTTCGATGTGTCAAGAGAGACTATCTAACATTTCAATATTATCCATAGAAAGTGATATTGCTTATTCAATTAATTACGAAGATGCAATAAATTCATTTGCTGAAAGAAAAGCAAGAAAAGTGCCACTTTAAATTAGTACTAATAAAAGTGTACAGTTTATATTATTAAAACAAATCAAAACTCAAAATTAAATTAAATTTGTTAAATCTGTTCAGTTACATAAACTAAACTAAATTTAAAACAACATAGTGAAATTATTTTCAAGAGTGTTTTTATACTGAATTGCTATATTTTATAATGTTTACATCTCACAGAATTTTGAAAATTATCATTTAGCTAGACTATACTAGAGAGGGTAAAGTTGTTGAAAATATACAACGTTATGTATTTTTCTTTAAAAAGTATTGGAAAATGATTAAAACTTAATTAATAAACCCAATGTTTTAAATTCTGTAAATAAATTTCTGTACATATTATTTATTAAAAATCATTTTTTCCCTTTTCACTCGAAACTCAAATTTTAAACGTTTAACAGTTCAAAATATGGAGAGGGTGGAAAGGGCGGCAAAATTTATCTTTGCCCCCCAAAGAAAAAAACCTAGATCCAGCACTGGTCTGAGATTGTAAAAATATTTCATTGTTAGATTAGGGGAGAAATTAACCTGTTCTGACAGGCAAGGAACACCTGCTCAATTGTATGTGTATTACGCGTGTATCTTGTGTGTGTTAGTGATGCATGTACAGACAGGAATCTCAGCTACCCGCCCCAAGTAATTAATAAAATAATTATTTAATTCCACTGTGTAAAAACTAATTAGTTTATAAACAAACAAAAGGCACCAAAGTGTGTGTAAATTTTATAGTTATCCCCAGTGAGAAAATGACGTTAATAGGACACGCTACGCGAAGTCAGTGCGAAATAAACGTGCCAAAAAATACGCAAATTACCATAAGACGCCCAAATTAATACAGTGAGTGCTTAATCAAATTAGCTATGATTTGTGCTATCTTGATTCCGTGCAAAACATTGCTATTTGCTAATAATTGCAAATATATGAAAAGGTTCGGGAGTGGGGGCTATCATGTGATCTGCAGGTATCGACAGGACGATTTCGGAGCCAACTGGCGCGGAATCTCGAGAGGGTATAAATTAAGGGTTCGACCGAAAACCCTTCTCTTCATTTCAAGACACAGTTGCAGTCGGACATGCTGTGATCGTCGGCAGAACAGTTTTATTTTTTTTTTCAAGTCTCATTAACGAACTAATAAGACGTTCAACAATTAGGTTGACAATATTTCGGAAAGCGTAAAGTACCGGGACCGTTTAAGTCTACAAAGAGTATCTACGGAGAAGCTACCAGAGCGACGAGGGATGCTGGACGTTAGACGATGTTTTTTGGACGCCTAACCGACGTTTAAGATCCACCTTGCAGCAGATAGCAATTCTCTGAGGCGGACCACACACTGCTGGAGAACGACCCTGGGCTCTGTACATATCCAGGACACTGAACTCTGGACAACGCTGGACCCCGTCAATAAGTCGTAAGATCATCAAAACTCGAGGTGACGTGCATAATGTATTTATAAATGATTTTAAAAAAGAGCTCATAAAGACTATATCAAAAGACAATAAATTAAAACAAAGAAAAAAGTTATAATTAGAAATAATATTTTAGAAATGTAGATAAATGTTTAGTCGTAAGAATGAGCGATCGTATATAAAGAAATAAGAAAAAAAAAGAATTTAAAGTTGAGAGAGTAGATTTTTTTGATCAAAGTAAATAGTTAAATTGATTTGATATTGGCATTATAGAAAAGAATAATTTAAATTTTGAATATAAAACAAATGCCAGTCTAAAAGTAATTAATATAATTTTAAATTTATTTTTTTAAACGTTGGTACCGTATAGACTTATAACGTGAAAATTGCACTCTCAACAATTTTACGGGGACAAAGTCATGTTGTACCTAGGGACAAATATAAATTCGTAGGGGGAGAAAATAAAACTAAAACTACCGATTAGAGCGGTGGTACTTCAAAGTAAGAAATATTAAAATGTTGTAGTAGGGCGCGGTAGTTGTGTTTTGTGTTTGTGTTTGCAACTTGTGTCGTTGTATAATTTTGTCGCTTCCAACGTGTGGCTCGATATATGTAACATTGTATAATTTTGGCGCTCCAACAAAGTGTGGGGCTATACAAACAAAATTTGTATACAAACAAAATTGTTGTATAATTTTGGCTCACAAAGAACGTGGGGCTCTACAAAATTAAATTATATTGTTATAATATATAATAGGGTTGCTACAGCTAGTGCCGTCTCCCTTCCTTCAACCTGGGTTTCCAATTCTCCCGATGTTCCCATTGTCCTTCCTCAAGTCCTATACATTGCATAGATTCATCCACTTCGTCCCTCCAAGATCTTCTCGGTCTTCCCCTTTTTCTCCTTCCTAATGGACTCCATTCCATCACTTTGTTGATCCACCTATTTAGGGTTCTCTGGACATGACTATACCACACCAATCTTTTTTTCTTCGATGTAGTCAATTACACTTCTTTCCATTTCCATTCTTCTTCTGATCTCCACGTTTGTTATTCGCTCTGCTCTCGTTATTCCACAGCACCTCCTCCAATACTCCATCTCTGTTGCAAGAATCTATCTTTCATTCTTTTTGTTAATAACCCATACTTCTGCGGCATACATCATAATGCTTTGGACTATGGTCTGATATATCATTTTTTTTGTGCTTTTTCTAATATTTTTGTCCCATATAACACTGTGTAATTGTCTAATCCCTGTTCTAGTCTGCCCTAATCTACTTTTTATTTCTTCTCCCTTTGTGCCTTGTTTACTCAGTGTGAATCCAAGGTACTTGAATTTGTCTGTTCCTCTAATTTTAACATTTTCGTCTACTTCTAAATCTGTTGTTTCTTCATCTGTAATTGCCAAGTATTCAGTCTTTTTATGTTTATTTCCAATTCCATCTTTGTGTATTCTTCATTCAGCTTGCTGACCATATAGCTTAGATCTTCTTCATCCTGGGCTATAACTACCTGGTCATGGACGAAGCATAGTATGTACAGGTGTTCGTTTCGTATCGGTATTCCCATTCCATGGCATTTTTGTTTCCACATGGTTAATACATATTCCAAAAATATCTTAAACAGCGTGGGTGATGTTGGGCAGCCTTGCAATAAC
Source organism: Magicicada septendecula (assembly GCA_034769895.1). Classification (NCBI taxonomy): domain Eukaryota; kingdom Metazoa; phylum Arthropoda; class Insecta; order Hemiptera; family Cicadidae; genus Magicicada; species Magicicada septendecula. The sequence continues at coordinate 165,536,196 of CM068371.1, read as the reverse complement.
CCTTTGGATGTTTTAAACCTACAGACAATTTTGTTACTTACATTAATTTGTACGTTGTTGTTTTTATATAGATGTTTTACTGCTTGCGTCAGGGCTTTCGGTATTTCCAATTGTGATAGAGCTTTAAACATTTCTTGTCTGGGTACTGTATCATATGCTTTTCTAAGGTCGATAAATGCTAGATGTACTTCCCTGTTCTTCACTTTTTTCTTTTCTATGATCTGTTGGAGTGTATATATCTGGTCTACGCATGATCTCCTGGCTATAAAACCTGCTTGTTCTTCTCCAATCCTTCCCTCTATATTTTTCTTGATTTTATTTCTTAGCACCCTACCATACAGCCTTCCCATTGTTGCTATGACACTTATGCCTCTATAGTTTTCGCAGTCTTTTCTATCGCCCTTTTTAAATAACGATGTAATCCGTGCCTCTTTCTATTCCGCCAGTAAATCTTCTCCATTTATAACCTTCTCGAACATTCTTCCTACCATTCTCATAAGTTTTTCGGTTCCGTACTTTATTAGTTCCGCTAATAACCCTCCTGGGCCTGATGATTTGTTGTTTTTCATTGAGTTTACTGCTTTCCTTATTTCTGCTGCCATTATAGTAATTTCATTTTCTGTTTCTGTCTCTATTTCTTCTTCATCGTTATTCAGGAATTCTTGTCTACTTTCCGTAAGTACGTTTTTATAGTGTGTCTCCCATTCATTGTCTTGTACGTATTGAATAGGTTTTATCCTTTCTATTCATTTGTAATGATTTAATTACATTCCATGCTTCTGAACTCCTAGCTCCTCCCATGTATTGGTCTACATTTCTACACCTGTTTTCCCATGCTTCATTTTTCTCTTTGCTGACCATTTCCTTCACTTCCTTGTTCTTCTCTCTGTAGTTTCTGTAATCTTCTTTTTTCGTGGACATCCATTTGTTATATAGTTTTTTCTTTGCTTTTATCTCTTCTATCGTCTCTTCCTTAATGTCCCATTTGTATGTATTATTTCCCTGTTCAATCTTGTAAACTTACCCACTTTTTATAAACCATACCCACCTTTATAATACTTACTTTTGCGATATTTTCTCCGCCCTTCTCTTATACTCCAGCACATTCCAGGGTCGCCAACATATTTTGAGGTTAACATATGTAAACCATTTCATTCTTTGCATTACATAACCTTGAATAATTTAAATACTTTAGTTCCCTTGACTCAGAAGATCCTACAGGCTCATCTAGGCGAGATTTTGACGCAGAAAATAGGTTAGGTTTCGGTCCTATAATTACACTGAACACGTGGTCATGGTGACATTGAAATTTGCATTTATTTTCATTTAGAAATTCAAAGGGTGCTAACCCTATTTATCTTGTGATTAACAAATCACTCAATAGTGAACACACATAATTATTGTTTGAACAAATTAAACTTGCTTAATTCTATTAAGGCGAACCAGTACCTCGCATTCACTACCTCTCTCTCACTCTCTAAAAACCTCCTTAAATTTGAGATCTCATTATTTTCTGAATGGAGTAATTTTATAATAGCCCACTGGTTATTAAATTTTGTTTAGTTGACCTAGTTTTGATAGTACTTTGGATGCTATTCCAATGTTGCGTCATTACTCGTTCAGTTCACTTTTGCTCCAACACTCACAAAAACTGTTCCACAAGGTTGATTAATTTTGCCAATTGCATTTACACTTGAAGAGATTTATTTACCACTGTTCTATATTCATTTCACACTTTTTTGTAGGCCTACACTGATTTTGTCCGCGGACTTGGTTCAACACCACCGTACGGCGTTTTGATGTTGTTCGAACTGGGCGAATGGCGATCGGTGATCGTATACTATACGGGTTGGTCACGTGGTTCCTTCACTCCCCGCTTCCCCTCTCATCTGGACCCATCGAAGAATCTCGAAGTTTGTAAAATCCAAAACTGCGTTTCGTTATTGGAAAACACGTGTTCCGTTCGTGATAATATCGTGACGTCAGACGGGCCATAACATTCTTTACCTTATAAGGTCCGGTTTATCCAGTTTGAGATGGCAATGCCTACGTCATATTGGCTGATTCATACCATTGAGAATTCTAAATTCGTATTTAGTAAGGTTACATTGATGGTTAATTATTGCACAATATTAAAATGATTCTACCCATTTTGTCCCGTCACAATCTCTCCTAGGGCGTCTAGTGCTGCTTGCAGCATAGCTTCTTTTATGTGTTCATATGTGATGTTTACTTCTTCATCATACCTAAATTCTATTAACTTTTGATTTAGACATTGCTGGTATAGGTTCTGTAACGCTAGATTTTTTTTTGAAAATTTGGGATTGATGTGGACACACAAGGGCAGGCGTTGGCTGTCACAGCATTGTTGTACGCTAGCAGCAACAGTTGTTCAAAGAAATGGGTCGACAGACAACTGATCTACGCCTTGCTCGACATGAACAAAGGACAATAAGTATAGCCGAAGCGAATAGGGTGAAGCGTGCTGCATTGTTTCGAACGGAAATGTAACAATGAAATGACCAGCACATAGCTTACTTAGAAATACTTTGTACATAGTCGATAGTATTGTTGGTAATATGTATACGAGACAATACGACGACACCGCTTAAAAGGGTAGACGAGAACTCAAGGAATGAAGCAATTGAGAAGAATACGAAACAAAGAAATAACGAGGTCACACACAGCTGGGATCCAAGTAACATTTGAAAAGAAATAACGCTTGTTAGCAGAGAAGATGTAGCGAGAAAACACTGGTACAATACCACGATTCGACACGCTGGAAGTAGAGAGGTGTCAAGGAGATGAAAATTTATTGCTCGAACAGTAAGACTACTGAAAGGATTGAACGACAGGCGAGAATATTGCTTTTTCATGGAATCGCGTAGGAGGAGAGTTTAATCAGAGTTTGGGGGTGACTACGTGAACTAGTGTCGACCTATAGGAAGCCGAGGATTGACAAGCGTTGGACATCTAGACTACGTCTCCATGGTGATGAAACCAGAGAACGAATCATCTGAAGGTGGTGGAAACGACTCAAGACGTTGGGTGGAGTTTTCTCCGGAATTCGAGATGTTGGGAGAAGAATTATCTGGAACTTAGGACCAGAAGCCAATAAGACACAGCTATAGGGGTTGGGCATAAAAGTATGAAGTAATGACGCAGGAGTGCGGGACAGTCGTGGAAGGTGGAAACGACCGTATTCTGATCAACAACATTTTAAACACCAAGTGACAACGGCAGTGCTGGAACGAGGATGGGAAATCCAGAGTTTAGCCAACGCACTATGGATACTCAATATCAAGTAAAATTTCATATATTATGTTAACGTAGAAAAACCACTGACCTCTAACTTACAAAGAAACCAGCTTGAGAAAAACATAGTCTTAATAAAAGAAAAATTCAATCTAGTAAACATATTAATCAAAGCGGACCATAAATCTGGGGTATGAATACATTAAACGTAAAAAAGAAATGTGTAGAAATAGAAGTAGTAATAATGTGAATTTTATGATGTGTATTTTATGTATGTGTTCTATTTCAGGATATATCCCCAACTAAGGAGGAATTGTTTGTTTTATGTATCATTTGCAGGAATATATGTATTTTGTATGTGTAATGTTAGATGGTAAGTGCATGATTATAATAAACATGTTTTGAGAACCCAGATCCGCATAACTTTGTATTATTTCATACACCTTTTGATAATTAATAAACAGTCAATTAATTACTCATTATTAATCAAAAGATTATGCATATAACAGCATAACAAATTTACATTTTTTACACAGTTTTTAATTAATAACTTTGTCAATTAAATAGTTAATCATATTAATTATCATATTAATTAAATATAATGCATAAATTCTCATTATAGTTCCTTATCAATTCGTCCTTTAATAATTGAATTTGGAATTTTTTTTCCTTACTTATTTGTGTCGTCGTAATTGTCTCTTCTATCTTTGTTGGTATTTTCGCTCCTGTCCATGGGAATTTAATTTTTGCTATCAGTAGTTTATGGTCCGTTCCACACTCCACTCCTCTCTGAACTCTGACGTCTTTTATTATAATTGTTGTTCTGTTCCTTATTATTACATAGTCAAGTATCAACCTCAGCTTTCTTGTTTCCTGTGTCCAAGTATACTTATGTATGTTTTTGTGTTCAAAGAATCCGTTTGTAATTTTTAATCATTTAGCTCACATAGGTCTGTTAGTCTTTCTCCACTATCATTCGATATCTGTTCTCCAAATCTCCCTACTGTTTTGTAATTTTTCCTCTTCCCGACTCTTCCATTAAGATCACCAGCTATTATGATTTCGTAGTTTTATTTAATTTTTGTAATTTCATCTTGTAGCGTATTCATAAAGTAATCTTTTTCTGCAGTAGAGCTGTCATCCGTTGGACCATAAACAGCTAATATTGCTATTTCTCTACCATACAAAGTCAGGTTTAGTTTTATTATTCTTTCGTTCACTGGTTCCCATGATTTTATATTTCTTCTGCACTTTTTATTGATAAGTATTCCTACGCCAGCTTTTGCCCTCTGATCTTTGTTTACTCCACTCCATATATGTATTGTACCTTGTATTTCTTCTGTTCCGTTTCTTTTGTCTTGGTATCGGTGAGGACTAATATGTCCAATTTCATTTTGCTAAATTCGTTTAAGATTTCTTTATCCTTTGTATTCCAGCCTTGGATGTTCCATGTTCCGAACTTTAATCTCCTTTCTTTCCTCTTTTTCGTCTTGTTTGTGTTTTTGCCTTGTTTGAAGTTATCAACTGGACTTCGAAAATCATCAGCAGAACTGCTGCCCCTCCCTCCGCGTATCCGACGGGGCTCCCTCTAGTTGAGGTGTGGATTTCCACCCGGGGATTATCTTTATTAGTTTTCATCCTGCTTTTGTCTTTCAAACTCCTTCGATTTTTACGTGTGTATGCCTAAACACCACAACCCCTATTTTGGAGGGGCTTTTGTTCGGCCGCCCACTGTGGATCAGTCGCTATTTGCAGCCACTCACTCTGATTCAGACGCTGTTGTTGTGCTAGTTTTGGTCTGCCCCGGGTATTTCATTTCCCCGGTACCACCCATATCTGGGAAGCATTCCCCTATCCGCCACCTGGGGAGGCGCCCGATGGAGGACTAGCAACCCCACATGGGGTCTAATATTTAATTTCGTACTATCAAAACAGTGTAATATTAAAGAAATACAAAAAATTTACAGGCATTGCACAAATGCAATGCACAGAGAAGGGCATTGAAAATGCTTCAATAAATCTAAAAAATAGATATATATTTATGTTCATTCACCAATCAATGAATTCATTCTTCATTTACCAATGTACAGATTATAAGTTAAATGTAGTCGCATTCATAAGCGAAGTTTTATATGTGTACTACGTTATTGACAACAAAGAAGTAGTTTCTATGGAAACTCACCGGTTCCCATTTTCGATAACGCATCAGCGATCGGCCGCAAATGTGCGACACGTCCTTATAAACATTTTCAATGTTAAAATATATTCTTATGAGAAAGTTTTATTTATTACTAATAATAACATAAAAAAAATATTTAAGAATAATGTGCACAAATATGAATGTTTTATAACTGTGTAAGATATATTGCCACTAGTAACTTTCATTTTTCAGAAAGGTATTGTGCAGTCACTTTGTGTCACCCCATGTTATCTGTTTTGTCTAGTATTTTTGTTACTGATTTCTTCTTCAGCGGCGCAACAACCCATTACTGAGTCAAGGCCTCCTTTAACAGCCTCCGCCAGTTGTCCCGGTCAAGTGCAGCTGCTCTCCAGTTCTGGGTCCTAAGAATATGGCGCGCATCGTAGTTCACACTTTCTTCCCAACGTAGTTTGGGTCTACCAACTCTCCTGGTGCCATAGATCTTCTGTGAGTGCCTTTCTTGGTATTTCATTCTCCCCCATTCTGATCACATGTCCAGCCCACCTGAGTCTACCAAGTTCTACAATTTTCACAATATCTGGTTCATTCAGAAGAGTGTTCAGTTCTTGGTTGGTTCTTTTCCTCCATTCATCTCCTACACATATTGGACCAAATATACTGCGGAGGATTTTTCGTTCATAAACCAGCAGGTTTGACTCAGACTTTCTAGAAATGGTCTAGGTCTCAGAACCATAGGTGAGAACAGGGCGGATCAGTGTTTTATACAAAAGCAGCTTGATGCTCCTGGTAATTATTCTGCTTTGGAACAGGGGTCTGAGACCAAAAAAGCACCTATTAGCTGAGGTGATTCTTCGCTTTATTTCTTCTGTCGTTTCCCCATCTTAAATAAACAAAGTTGTTGGTTTTTTCGAAGGAATAGATGCCAATTTGGATGTGCTCTCCTTCTCAAGCCTCCTGTCCTGTGGCCATGTATTTTATCTTGCTTTCATTTATTATGAGAAAGGGGATCTTCAAGAGCAAGAAAGGCTTCAGTGACTGCTCGAAAGGACCTCCCGATTATATCTAGGTCATTGGCGTATCCTAGGACCTGCACCAACCTGTTGAATACAGTCCCGGAGGAATCTATTCCAGCATCTCTCAAAGCTTTTTCTAAGGCAAGATTGAAGAGGAGGCAAGCAAGAGCATCGCCCTGGAGGACTCCCTTTCCATAGTCAAACTCTCCTGATAAGTCATTCTGAATCCTCACCATGCCCTTCACTGTCAGCATTGTCATCCTACACAATCTTATTAATTTCTTTGGTATGCCCAGTTCTTCAAGAGCAGTGTAAAGTTCTGTTCTGTCAATGCTGTCGTATGCAGTTCTGAAATCTATGAAGAGGTGATGGGTTTGTAGCTTATGTTCCCTACCTTTCTCCAGAATTTGTCGGAGTGTAAAAACCTTGTCTATTGTCGATTTTCCTCTTCTAAATCCGCACTGACATAGACCAATCACCTGATCAGCATGTGGAAGCAGTTTTTGCTACAATACGAGGTTTGTTCAAAAAAAGACCGGACTTTTGTCGTACAAACTTTATTACTGTAATTACAACATTACAAATGTTTGTCCCCTTCAAAGTACTCCCCCCTGCTTGCAACACACCGCTCCCATCGTTTCTGCCACTGTTGGAATGCTCCCTGGAACTCGTTTTGTGAGATGGTGCGTAGTTGTCTCTGCAAATTCTGTTGAATCTCGTCAACACTTTGAAAACGACGTCCTTTCAGGGTGGTTTTCAATTTTGGAAACAGGAAAAAGTCCGCGGGGGCCAAGTCTGGAGAGTAGGGAGGGTGAGGAAGGACGGCTATTTCGTTACCGGCCAAAAATTGGCTGAGTAGCAGAGACGAGTCGCTTGGCGCATTGTCGTGATGCAACACCCAGCTCTTGTTTTTCCACAGCTCAGGCCTCTTCCGGCGCACATCTTCCCTCAAACGCCTTAAAACTTGTACGTAGAACTCCTTGTTAACAGTCTGACCCTGTGGCACGAATTCGTGGTGGACTACTCCTCGATAATAAAAAAAAATAATCAACATCAACTTCAAGTTTGACCGACTCATGCGTGCTTTTTTCGGTCGGGGCGACATTTTTCCAGTCCATTGTGACGATTGCGCCTTGGTTTCGATGTCGTAGCCATAAACCCATGTTTCGTCTCCTGTTATGATGGTTTTTATGAAGTTTTTGTCGGTACTGGCACGATCAAGCAGCTCTTGGCTGATCTTGACACGGTTCTCCTTCTGGTCGTCGGTCAACAGACGTGGCACGAGTTTTGCAGAGACGCGATGCATGCCAAGTTTTACGGTCAAAATTTCGTGGCACGACCCGATGCTGATGCTGACTTCCTCAGCAACACCTCGCACAGTCAAACGACGATTTGCACGAATCACGGAACGAACAGCATCGATGTTTTCATCGTTTGTTGAGGTCGAAGGTCGTCCCGATCTTGACTCTTCCTCAATCGATGTTCTTTAAAACGTTTAAATCACTCGTGACACTGCAAACGGCTCATACAGTCTTCCTTATAGGGTTGCTGAAGCAAAGCCCACGTTTCAATAAACGTTTTGTCGGTCTTGCAGCAAAATTTCACACAAACGCGCTGCTCCATAAAATCTTTCATCTTTACTTCGCAGAACGGTGAATGCACGTGTTTACTTAGACAGTTTTATGCCGCCAACTAATACGAGTAGAACGACGCAACAATCGGGGTTAAGTTGCCGAAGGTGGCCGCTAGGCGGCACCACATGTCGGAACACGCTCCGTACACTGATCGGAGCGCTATTTCAAAAGTCCTGTCTTTATTTGAACAAACCTCGTATATGGGACATTATTTTATACGCCACAGGGAGAAGAGAAATGCCTCTGTAATTGTTACAGTCTAGTTGATCTCCCTTTTTATAAACCGGACATATAACTGTCTTCTGCCAGACTGTTGGCAGTTTCTCTTCTATCCATATATCAATGACAAGGTTCTGAAGGGTTTTAACCAGCTCTGGGCCACCGTTTTTGAAAAGCTCCGCAGGAAGATCATCAGAACCGGGAGCTTTGTTGTTTTAAGGCTTTCTATTGCAGCTATCACATCATCTTCATCCGGAGGCTCTATGTGTTCATGTTCCTGTAGCACAGGTGGTACATAGTTGTCCACCCCGTCATTTTTAGAAAGAAGAGCTTCAAAGTGCTTGCGCCATCTTTCAAGGATCTTCCCCTTTTCTGTAAGTAGGGTGCCGTCAGTGTCACAACAAGCTGTTGTCCTGGGCTTAAATGGTTTCCTATCTTGGTTTACCTTATTGTAGAATTTTCTGATTTCATTTGCATCCTTAAGATCTTGGATTTCTACCAGCTGTTGACTCTTCCAATGGCGCTTCTTCTGCCGATGCACCCGCTTCTCTGCTCTCCTCCACTTCCTGTACTCCTCTGCAATTCTTCTTGTGTGCCTCTGCATCATTGTTGTATAGGCTTCGTTTTTAAGGTCTGTAGCAATTCTGCATTCTTCGTGAAACCACGGATTTGAAGGCTCCCTTTCTTTGAGGCCCAGAGTTTCCTCTGCAGCACTGGCAAGTGCTGAAGAGTTTTCTTCCCAAACAATGTCTATACTTGGATCTCCTGTAGTTGTTTCGTTGATTTTATTTCCGACTAGTGCAGTGAATCTCAAGCGGTTGTCCTCCTCCTTTAGTTTGGATATGTTGTACTGTTTTCTTCTTGGAGCACATTGTGTCTTAATCATTGACATACGGTCTCTCAGTCGTGCAACCACTAGGTAATGATCTGAGTCAATATTGGCTCTCCTTCGTGTCCTCACATCCAGTAGATTAGATCTACTTCGTGAGCTAATGAGGAAGTGGTCTGTTTGGTTAATGGTGGTACCATCAGGTGAAGTCCATGTTCCCTTATGTATATTGTAACAAAATCTGTAACGGTTACAAAATAATAAAATGTATGTTTACCAAAATAAAGATTTTGGTGTTTTTTGAAAAAAATATTGTTTAATTGGTTTTATTGTTTGTAATTAGGAAATAAATTTCGTAATGAATTAGTGTAAAAATTCTGCTCTTTTAATTCTGTTTCTGTTTATTGTATTAATTTGAAGTTTTATAATTAACTTCCGCGTTAATTGGATTATCTCCAGCACTAATCGATAGACGGTTCTTCTTCTTAATTGAGTATTCTCCTTCTTCTTTGGTAAAGGCCGCCTTTCGGATAGTCCGTGATCTCAATTTATCTTATTTTTTATTCTGTTAATTAATTTTATAAATAAATTTAAACCAAATTGCAGAAAATTCAGATTTATTAACAATTGTATACAGTCTCGATTGTTAATCGATTATCAACAGTAGTATCGATTCGTTCTCAGGGCTTGTCGATTAATTTTTTACATTTGTATTTTTTATTAATTATTTGGTTCTTTGAATGGTTATTTTATATATAGTCAGAGAAGGGTAAGGTCAGGAAAGTATAACACTTACAGGTAAAAAGCTTAATTATTAAAAATTACAAGTTATGAATTATTATATAATGTTTATTAAAGATAAAATTTTGAACCAGTGAAGTCTGTGTGGTTACGTTGGTAAAGCTCGCTCAGGATTGTGGGAAGAAAGATGGCGGCTCCTGGACTGCATGTGTTAAACCGTAGACTGCTCGATGAAAATTTCTTCCAATAAATGGTGCCTTTTCAATGTTTCATCGTCTCCGCAGTTGTGCTTATTCCTTCTGGTGTTAGTAGAATGGTTCTGGTTCAGTGTCTTGTGATGCACTTCGATTAAATATGTGTGATAATGTTTAATTTACTTTGTTCAATAAGGTCGAAACTGGCACTTCTCGTCTCGTTATTAAGAATGATTTATTGTAGAGGTTTAAGTTATTATTTCATTCAATTACGGTGCCGTATTACTTTATTTTAATTGTGTTATTAGAGGTTCTCACTGAGTTTAGTTTTAAGTTCAAAATTTATAAATTTATGAATTTTCACGTTAGACTAGGCTTATAGACCTATCGCCATATTTGTCTACTATATAGGTTAATCTTAGCACAAATCGCGTTCAAGTGTTCTCAACAAGGTCCAATAATTAACTGTTCTCATTTCCTTCGTCTCCTGAATGTCTTAGCCAATTTAATATTAGTAATACATTGTTTTAAAATCTGTTTGGCTTCCGATACATGTAGAAAATTTACATTATATCACTGAATATATTTTTGTTATTAATTAATTTTATGAAATACTAAATACATAATCTCTTTTTTTAGTTCATTCTGTTTGATTTGATACCAAATAAGATAGTTTTACAAAGTTTTTTATCTAAAATGCTATATTTCCGTCATTTTGAAAAAGTAGGTTTCATTTTTGACTTCCTGTCCTTCACCAAAATGTTTGCCATTTATAAGTTATATTTATGATTGTACTGAATCTCAGATTGATATAAGATGTTTAGATTTCCTTAATTTCTTTTAATTTTATTAATTGATTATCCTTTTAAATTTTATTCAATAATTTATAACTCCCCACTCTGAATTTTCAGTTATTACCTTTGCAATTTTAACAATAATTCTTCCTATCTTTTTACAATATCTCTTTTAAAGTATAATTTACATTATATTATTCTGTGACTGATTTACCTTACATATTTTTCATCAGTTTAACTAGTTTACTGTACTTGATTCTTCAATTATAATGTAGTTGAAATTTACCATTTGGCCTAGATTTTGTCTGGTTTTACATACAAAGTTTTTTAATAATACAGCTTGTTTATACCCTTTCTGACCTTCTATTCTAATACAATGTTGATTAACAATTCCTTACTTTACTACAAGAACATTTAGTAGTGAATTTCAACTAATAATACATAATAATTATTTGACATTAAAAAGTGGTATTTAATCTCAGACCCTTTAGTCTTGATTAATCCTAGTAACTTATAATAAACATTTTATAATAAAAGAATGGTATCCACACTCAGACATTGCATTCTTGATTAAAACTATTAAACATAATAAACATCTTAGAATATTAAAACATTACTCTCTGATTCAACATTTAGGTATAGAGTTCATTTATTTAACTAGAAACATAACATTGGTTTCTTCATTTTTACACCTTTCTTAAAATTACTGGTGTGCAGTCTTATCTGTTTTTATTTTATTTTATTTTAGGCATGTATCCCTTGTCACTTTACTTATTACCCACCTGCTCTTTATTTATCTTAAGCATATCAGTAAATGTTATTAGATAAAGAGTGGCATTTTATTACAAACATTAGTCTTTGCCCTTCATAATACTATTTTATTAAATAGTATTCATGAAGTTAAATTAAAACTTTAAAGTTGTTTAAAGGTACACTTTCATTGAATGTTATTAAGTTTAAGCATTCAATGCACTTTCTTGAAGTTTATTTATTATAATATAATAACTTGCACTTGTCCCCTGTTAATTCTTGATACTATCACTAATCAGTTTTATAGTTTTATATTATCAAGATATTTACTTATGGGGGATTGTTAAGATTTGTTCTTATTCATTATACAATAAATTTCTTGGGTGCACTTTCACTTATCACTCTAAACACTTTTGTTTACATTTGTTTTACATTATTTCTGTTTTTGGGTGTTATACTTTCATTTTGTGACATTTAATTTCCCTTGGGGTTTTGGGTTTTCTCCTTACTGGGTCTCTTTTGGGTATTTGTGGTAGTCTTCTCCTCCTACTACCTTGTATCTTCCAACTCATTTCTGTTTATTAGGTATTTTGGTTTGTTCTGGGTATCTTCTTTATTTATTCTTCGTTTCTTCATTACCATATATTTATTAGGTACGTTGGTTTGTTCTGGGTATCTTCCTTACCTACTCCTATCCTACCTGGGTATTTTCCTTAATTCATTTTAGTTTTTTGGGGTTTATTTTTCTTTACTCATTTTTGTTCCATAGTGGTTTTTTCTTTATTTTTACTTTTTCAAGTTACAATAGTATTTTATTTTGATGCTTATTTGTTTTCATTTGGATTTTTCTTTGATAGTTATTTATTCATGATCATATTTTATTCGTTCTTAAGTGGATAATCTGTCATGCTACAGATTGTTCTCCTCCAGAAGTGATTAGTTCAGACCATACTCTGCTTGTCTGAAATAATTGCTTATGATACTTTTTATACATTATAATTCTTGACTTCCTTCCCATTTTTAATTTTGCTTCTTCATATTTGAGCTTACATATATTTTATTCTTAAATTGATTTTCCTTGATAGTAATAGTCATCTGAGTTTTATTATTATTTATTTTCATTTTTTCTTAACTTGGTGTTTTATCCTTGGGATATTTATTCCCTAACACGTGAGCTGGGGCAGTTCAGAGAGGCACTTGTGGCTACATATACTCTGCTGGCCATGCTACACTTCTCATTGAGCTCAGAGGAAATTCATCTCTGCTCAAAACATAATAATACTGCTGCAATTATCTTCAGACAGTTATTAATAAAAATTATATAAGAATAGTCTATTTTACGACTATTAAAAAATATCTTTGGATACCTCACTTCGTATTTTCTCAGATCTGTTAATATTTCTATCTCAGTTTAAGCTCTTTTATTAATATAATTATCACTAGTTATCAAGTATAAAGTTTTTTGTGTGAATTCTCTATTATTCTTTTGTTGTTATCACCATCTGCTTCTGGTCATTGGTAGCATATATTTTATGATATTGTGGTTTTTTCTTAGTTCTCATGAATTGTTCCACTAGTTCATGTTCTTGCAATTATTCTTCTACTTGTCTTTATTATAATTGACATTTATTTTATGATCATAGTTATATTATTGATTTATTTATATTGTAATAACCCTTTCAACTGTCTCCTTCAAGCCCCACTGTTGGGCTAGCCAATTTGTAATATCACGAGCTTCTCTCAATTAAAAGGTTTATATAATGTGTTTAAAAGGTAGTATTTGAAGTTAAAAGTGTGATTACAGTTGAAAATTAAAGTTACAAGTTATGATGAATTGAAAAAATTATTATTGTCTTAAAAGAACTCCTTTAAATAAAAATAAAAATAGTTGCAGTAATGTTGTTTGAACTATAATGTTGCTTAATTCAATAAATAAAGCGTACTAGCTGGTCGCTTGATGAAGGTAGCCGTCGCGTCGATTCTGGCAGCGAAACTCCTCCTCCAGGTTGACCATCGTCTAAGTACGTAAAGTCAAGTCATGTCTGGACAATAAAATTAATAAAATACACTTCCACGTACCTGGTCGTGATTCTGGAAGTTCGGAAGTTCACTTTTTTAGCAAATTAATAAGCTGCCAAGACGGTTTACAAAAACCAGCTTGCTTTACTTACAAGGTTAGGTTACCTTGTTTAATAATGGGCGCCACACAGGTTTATTCGGGAAAATCCCGTGTAAAACCCATTAATAGAATCAAATAATTATTTTAAAAAACTGAAATTGTGTTTATTGCCCTTATGGCAATTCAAATTCAACAACGTATGATTGCTACTAAGAGTTACTTTGATTATTTTGAACTAATTATTTAGTTACTGTTCGAAATAAATTAAGTCAAAGTTATGCTGCTAATAACTGGGTTTTATTTGTACCCTTGATGATGAATTCAAACAAACATAATTAAAAAAATACATTGATATACAATTGAAATTGTTTCGTTCACTTATCCTATTATACTAGCTCAGAGCATAAACAACTGTTCTGGTTATGTCCAGATAAACTTTACTTTAAACATTAATTTTATTTATATCTCGGGTGTAAATTCTTTGAAACACAAGAAAGAAAGCTCATGCCTACACAACAATTAATTATTTCATAAAACAATATTGACTAGTAAGGCCTTGTTGTTTACTAACAAAAATCAAACCTATTTATAGGTTAGGCGTTCGTCACGTTTGCTTAATTATTCACAAAAGTTATATAGTGAGACCACTTAAGACTAACATCATTCTTAAACAGGATCGACAAATCCACTAAATAAATTCAGTCATTGTGTAACACAGAAAATGTTTTGGTGTTATGCGTCAGTACGAATTTTGTTTACAAAATATATATGTTAGTGCACTCAGAGTAATGGAATAAATTGTCACGATGTTACCTCTTTATTTTAATCTTTTCGATTAAAATTTAATTAAACACTCCAGTGGTCGGATTGTAATGACCCTGGCTTTACACTACACACGCACTTGAACAGAGAATATTTGTCCGCTTCTGACTAAAATGGACCTTTTATAATACTATTTAATTATTTTCTCCTGTTCGACATATCCCGCACTAAATAAAATAAATACTTCACATCGATGCACTGATTCTAGGTAGACTGTATTGTAGTTACTTGTTGTTGCCGAAATGATTCAATGGACGCACTATTACATGAAGCTATAAGTTAATAAAATTTTGATATGACGAGCGACACCTTTCGCTCTCGATGATTGTCAAAAGTGTCTAACGGAAATTACCTGCATTCCGTTATATACCCCCTGTTTTGATAAGGCTTAGGCGATTGTTTCATTTAGTAAGCTATTTTCTGATTGGCTTAACCAGACGTTACGAAAATGACGCATTGTTTTCCAACTGTCACTAACCGTCTTTTTGCTAAAATGATTGACAGCTAACGTTGTTGTTGTTATTGACAACCAAATTTCTTACTTTCTATTTACAAATGATGCTAACGCATATCACGCACTTATTATAGTTGCGATCGTGGTTGTATCGCTATCAAATTAAAGGATATTTTTTACTCTTCAATTTGATATAGTTTGACACTGGTTTATTTACACTTTCACTGACATTTTTTAATAAATAATGTTCAGGTATATGGTTTAGCGCTGTCGTCTGCTAGCGACGCCGGCTATGATTCCCTCTTATCAATACATTATTTGTGTTGCACATCGCGTTTTCACTTAAACGTCTGTGTTGGAACACTAACATATCCGTCTTTATACTTATTTAGTGAATATAATTATTAAATCTTAACTTACTGATGTAATACATTGCTATGAACTATTCTTACTTCCTAATGACATTTTGTTTACACTACTTAGCTCTATGCTACTCACTAATGATTGAGTTATTACTTGTATAATACATTAACAATGCTTATTGCTACACTTGGTATAATAATTGTTCAGTGTATGTTATTTATACTAGTAGACCTTTCTACTTATCACCTTACTGACAATTGTTCGTTTTAGGCGTTGCCTAGGCATACCGTTTACATCGGATTTATGCCTTAATAATGTTCATTAGTTACATTTGGTACCTTGGTGAGGTAACTTACTTATATAAGGTTCCCTCTTACAATTATTTTTACCTACTATAAGTACATTTGAGATTGTAATACAGTTTCAATTTTATATTGTGGCCATAGCTAATCTTAGTTATAGGCATTGATAGTTATTAGTCATTGTTGATTTATGCTCAGCCCAAATACTGTTGCTGATATTATATTATTCGGGTCGTTACTTAATTATTTTTCTTAACATGTGAAATTACATTCAAGTTATTCACTGACTCGCTTGACAGCTTAAAGTGAATTTAATTTGTCCATTAGGTTGTGTCAGTTATAGTATTGGTTGTAGTGTCAAGCAGTGTTTTGTTTACTGCTTCTTGTGGCACTTCTTCTTCTTGCTTCTTCGATGGTCCTTCTCTTCTTCGCTACTTTCATCATTATATTATCTACTTACATTACTGTCATGTATTTATTAATTCTATGGGTATATGTCTAGGTTATGTAACACTTGGTCATGTTACATATACTCCCCTCTCAAAATTGATAATTTGAGAGAAAATTTTATTTTTGATAAAATTATTACTGCTTGTATATTATTACTGCTTTTTGTCTTGTACTCTCTGCATTGAATTTAACATTCTATTAGTGTGTTGCACTAGATTGAGTTCTTGGCTAGTGATATAATTCTTAGCTTACTAGTATTTTTTCAAGGTTCTCATATTCCAAGTCATTTAGTTACAATAGGTTTCACTTCTTAAACTAACAATTTCCTGTCTTACAATAATACATTTTTCTTTCTTACTACATATCTTTATTTTTGTGATAAGCTCTATGGTTCTTTCGTTTTTTACCTCACAGATTTTTTATTAATAATCCTTGATATATTACCATATAATTCCCTAACATTTGTAGTGGGTTCGGAGTCAGAGGGGCTCTAATGGCATCCATTCTCCGCCATTCCTCAGCTACACGTCCTCAGAATCAGAGGCATCCTCATCTCTGTCTGGGACAAAATAAAAATTGCACGTAGCAACAGTTGCACTATCACAACACATAAAATATAACATATCCATTTTTCAATAATATAACATATCCATTTTTCAATAATATAACATATTCAATATAACATTCAAGATATTAGAGGTTTCATTTGTATCACATTTCATTCTTTTATACTTTCAAACATACTTCCTTTTCACAGGTAATTATCCCTTTCAGACTTGACATATTGGCTATGTTCTTTATTAGCCTTGTTGTTACTTTTCTATACTAGTTGACAATTTGTTTTGGTTCATCTGAGTATTCTTAAATTTACACACTTATATTGATCATCATACAATCATGCAGTTGTTTCTTAAATATAGAGTTTACAATATTTCACTCTTACAATAGTTTACAAGTTTTACCCTCATCAATAGTTTACAATTATCCTGACTTATCAGGGTTTACAGTATTCATCTACTAAATATTTTTGTTAGATATTCTCTGACATATCTTGTTAGTAAATACAATTAAGTTCTCTGTCATCGTCTAATTAATATTTTTTTTTTTTATATTCCTTGATAACAGTAGTATTTTGACACTTATTTTCGTTATTTATTTTATTCTAACATATTATTAGACAATAGTTGACTTTCTCTCCCTTCATTCCATAATAAATATAGCCATCCTCTCAAATTACTCACTTTGGTATTCTGCCTTTCTACTCCTTCAAGTGTTGGATAATTTACACTTATTCTGGATGATTTTATATAATTTCTTTGGTTTTGTGAGAGGTATACAATATTTGACATTTAAATTCTTGTTACATACAATATTTGGTAATTCATTAACATTTTTCTTCCTCTTCATCCCATAATAATAGTAGCCTTCTTCCTAATTAACTCTCGTTGGTATTCTTCCTCTCTACTCCTTCAAATGATAGGTTTCAAATCATTTATTCTGGACGATTTTATATATAATTCTTTGTTTGGCTTAATTTAACATCGGAGTATTAGAGTAATTTTATATCATTATCTTATGTACATTTTTGTTATAGGATACTCTTTTGTTCTACACAATATAATAGATATCTTCCTTATCATTAGATTATTTGGTTTAAAATACACATTTTTCTATCATCTAATATGATAAATCTGGTTCTCATTTAATATATAACAGATAGTTTTGGTACACATACTTATACTACACACTCTTTATAACACAATATGGTAAATGGGCTTGCTATAGGCAATTAGCCACTCTCAATACCTTGGGTATAATACAAGACCCTCCTGATTACTAGTTTAATCCTTTTACGGTAGATACTTTTAACATTTCTTATACACTCAACACTCTTGTGGTAATCGTCGTACCATAATATAATTTGTCCTTTTATAATAATAATTACATTTATTGTTTATATATTGGGGTTCTATGGGGCTTCTCCATTCTATTGGGTTCATTGGTTGGGACAATTACGTTTCGCAGGTACCCTTTTTTATAGCTGTCTCTAGTACAACATGTTTACGATAGTTGGCACCCTATAATAACATCTCATAACAAACTTCCTTATATATAGTATTTCTTTAACGATGCTTGGTTATAGGTACCTTTGACCTTTTTATTTATTATATCAGTAAGTTCATACGTATTA
Source organism: Magicicada septendecula (assembly GCA_034769895.1). NCBI lineage: Eukaryota > Metazoa > Arthropoda > Insecta > Hemiptera > Cicadidae > Magicicada > Magicicada septendecula. The sequence goes on along the minus strand of CM068371.1, from coordinate 165,517,905 downwards.
TTTTTATGGTCCTTTGTTATGGTATAAGGGCCTATGTACAGTACTAGTAGCTTTGGAAATACCTTCCTATCATGCGGCTCTTCCATTTCGCGGCTACCAGATATTCATCGGCTTCCCGTTTTCTTGCCTTCTTCTTCTCATCATCTTTGGTATTCATGTGTCCAGCATCCTTCTGATCTTTATAATTATTGGCTTCTAGTACCTCTTCTAACTCTGGTTGATCGTCATTAGTTTCCTGGTTGGATTTTTCCATTGATTGGTCCCTCTTCTTCCGTAATTCCTTTATTTCTTGGGCATACCCTTCAATGATCCGGTCCAGTTGTTCTTGATACCCTTTCCTTTTCTTAGAATGCCTTATTCTCCCTTTGGAAATATCTGCTTCAAGTATTTTATTGGTTATAGTTTTCTTTGTTGTAGCACATTTCTTCTCTTCGTCCATCTTCATGAAGCTCCTTCGATACTCCTTCCTATAGATTCCTTCTTTACGGTTGATGACTGGGAAATAAATCATATTAATTAGACCACTTCGAGTCATTTCGATTAATTCTTTTGTTACCCTAGTCTTCTTTGGGCGTATTATTCTTCTTTCTTCCTTTTTCTCAATAATTTTGTTCCTTTCTTTATGAATTTTAATTTTTAAATTCACTGGTTCGGTGGTTTTATTTCTGGGTAATTCTTTGGTCTCCACTTGATCATCACTCATGGGCAGATTATTTTGTTCTAAGTCTTCATTCTCGGCTACTAACTCTTCCGCTTCTTTAATTACCTGAGTCTTCTCTATACCTCCGGCATTGATCTCCTTGTATTGGATATCTTCCTTTTGTCTGTCAAGCTCATTTTCAGATGATGATGTATTTGAGTCCCCTTCATTCTCGGTTTGTTTGACATCGTCTTCGGATGGCATGCTTAATTCTTCTATGGTTTCACCATTGGGTACTTCCTTAGTTTCTGAGTAGTTTTCGTTTCAAAATTCTCCTCTTATTATTCGGCCCAATTCTTCCATACTCTTCTGATTCTCTTCCCGGTTAGCGACTGTTAAAGTTCTCACCGTGTCCACCGACGCACTTATCTCCTCACATCGCTCACCCACGTCAGTTCTCACCCGCTTGATTTCATCTTGGCTCATCCTTTTCAACGACTCGATCCGGGCTTCAGTTATCTCCTCTATGTTGTCGATCCTCCCATCAACCTCCTCTCTCGTTCGTTTTAAATCCTGGCCATGCTGTTCACATTTTTTGTTCACTTCTGTAATTTCTTCTCTCATGACCGCTATCTCCGCGTCTACTCTGGTATTAATTTTTTCATTACCTTCCTCCATCCTCCGGCTAATCTCATTTAATGTGGTATTCAGCTCTTCCTTCAGCGCTCTGTTGCTGTCGTCTATTTTACGGTTCAACGCGTCCACGGATCTATTGGTATCGTCTATCTTTTTATTTAAGTCTTCTTTCAATAATTCTAAGTTCTTATTGTTGTCGTCTAACCGTGTATGTAAATCTGCCTTCAGTGACTCTAAGTTCTTGTTCATGTCACGATTATCTTCCTTAAGCGACTCAATATTTTTATTAAGTGACTCCATATTTTTCTGGCTGTCGTCCAGTTTTTTATGGGATTTCTTACCGTCTTCCTTTAATTCCATCATTATTCTCATCATCGCTTCCCATCTTATCTCTTCGGTCGGTTTGTCTGGTTGTGGGAGTTCTTCAGGCCGTCTGGGTTGGTTGTCGACCGTTACTTCCACTTCCGGTCCTACATGAGGTGTTTCTTCTGGTTGAGTTTCTATGTTGTTAATTGTAATGACTTCCATCTCGGGTGTTGGTTGTGTCTCATGTGTTTCTGTATTTGGTTGTACCTCTTCTACTCGGCTGTCCTTGTGTCTTGTGTCGTATTGATGTGTGTGTGGCATGTTTGTTCTTTTGTGTCTGCCGGGCTGATTATAAATATAAAAAAAAAATTTTCGTTTAATATTTTCCAGCCTCACGTTGCTGGTCGCCAATTTGTAATAACCCTTTCAACTGTCTCCTTCAAGCCCCACTGTTGGGCTAGCCAATTTGTAATATCACGAGCTTCTCTCAATTAAAAGGTTTATATAATGTGTTTAAAAGGTAGTATTTGAAGTTAAAAGTGTGATTACAGTTGAAAATTAAAGTTACAAGTTATGATGAATTGAAAAAATTATTATTGTCTTAAAAGAACTCCTTTAAATAAAAATAAAAATAGTTGCAGTAATGTTGTTTGAACTATAACGTTGCTTAATTCAATAAATAAAGCGTACTAGCTGGTCGCTTGATGAAGGTAGCCGTCGCGTCGATTCTGGCAGCGAAACTCCTCCTCCAGGTTGACCGTCGTCTAAGTACGTAAAGTCAAGTCATGTCTGGACAATAAAATTAATAAAATACACTTCCACATACCTGGTCGTGATTCTGGAAGTTCGGAAGTTCACTTTTTTAGCAAATTAATAAGCTGCCAAGACGGTTTACAAAAACCAGCTTGCTTTACTTACAAGGTTAGGTTACCTTCTTTAATAATGGGCGCCACACAGGTTTATTTCAGGAAAATCCCGTGTAAAACCCATTAATAGAATCAAATAATTATTTTAAAAAACTGAAATTGTGTTTATTGCCCTTATGGCAATTCAAATTCAACAACGTATGATTGCTACTAAGAGTTACTTTGATTATTTTGAACTAATTATTTAGTTACTGTTCGAAATAAATTAAGTCAAAGTTATGCTGCTAATAACTGGGTTTTATTTGTAGCCTTGATGATGAATTCAAACAAACATAATTAAAAAAATACATTGATATACAATTGAAATTGTTTCGTTCACTTATCCTATTATACTAGCTCAGAGCATAAACAACTGTTCTGGTTATGTCCAGATAAACTTTACTTTAAACATTAATTTTATTTATATCTCGGGTGTAAATTCTTTGAAACACAAGAAAGAAAGCTCATGCCTACACAACAATTAATTATTTCATAAAACAATATTGACTAGTAAGGCCTTGTTGTTTACTAACAAAAATCAAACCTATTTATAGGTTAGGCGTTCGTCACGTTTGCTTAATTATTCACAAAAGTTATATAGTGAGACCACTTAAGACTAACATCATTCTTAAACAGGATTGACAAATCCACTAAATAAATTCAGTCATTGTGTAACACAGAAAATGTTTTGGTGTTATGCGTCAGTACGAATTTTGTTTACAAAATATATATGTTAGTGCACTCAGAGTAATGGAATAAATTGTCACGATGTTACCTCTTTATTTTAATCTTTTCGATTAAAATTTAATTAAACACTCCAGTGGTCGGATTGTAATGACCCTGGCTTTACACTACACACGCACTTGAACAGAGAATATTTGTCCGCTTCTGACTAAAATGGACCTTTTATAATACTATTTAATTATTTTCTCCTGTTCGACATATCCCGCACTAAATAAAATAAATACTTCACATCGATGCACTGATTCTAGGTAGACTGTATTGTAGTTACTTGTTGTTGCCGAAATGATTCAATGGACGCACTATTACATGAAGCTATAAGTTAATAAAATTTTGATATGACGAGCGACACCTTTCGCTCTCGATGATTGTCAAAAGTGTCTAACGGAAATTACCTGCATTCCGTTATATACCCCCTGTTTTGATAAGGCTTAGGCGATTGTTTCATTTAGTAAGCTATTTTCTGATTGGCTTAACCAGACGTTACGAAAATGACGCATTGTTTTCCAACTGTCACTAACCGTCTTTTTGCTAAAATGATTGACAGCTAACGTTGTTGTTGTTATTGACAACCAAATTTCTTACTTTCTATTTACAAATGATGCTAACGCATATCACGCACTTATTATAGTTGCGATCGTGGTTGTATCGCTATCAAATTAAAGGATATTTTTTACTCTTCAATTTGATATAGTTTGACACTGGTTTATTTACACTTTCACTGACATTTTTTAATAAATAATGTTCAGGTATATGGTTTAGCGCTGTCGTCTGCTAGCGACGCCGGCTATGATTCCCTCTTATCAATACATTATTTGTGTTGCACATCGCGTTTTCACTTAAACGTCTGTGTTGGAACACTAACATATCCGTCTTTATACTTATTTAGTGAATATAATTATTAAATCTTAACTTACTGATGTAATACATTGCTATGAACTATTCTTACTTCCTAATGACATTTTGTTTACACTACTTAGCTCTATGCTACTCACTAATGATTGAGTTATTACTTGTATAATACATTAACAATGCTTATTGCTACACTTGGTATAATAATTGTTCAGTGTATGTTATTTATACTAGTAGACCTTTCTACTTATCACCTTACTGACAATTGTTCGTTTTAGGCGTTGCCTAGGCATACCGTTTACATCGGATTTATGCCTTAATAATGTTCATTAGTTACATTTGGTACCTTGGTGAGGTAACTTACTTATATAAGGTTCCCTCTTACAATTATTTTTACCTACTATAAGTACATTTGAGATTGTAATACAGTTTCAATTTTATATTGTGGCCATAGCTAATCTTAGTTATAGGCATTGATAGTTATTAGTCATTGTTGATTTATGCTCAGCCCAAATACTGTTGCTGATATTATATTATTCGGGTCGTTACTTAATTATTTTTCTTAACATGTGAAATTACATTCAAGTTATTCACTGACTCGCTTGACAGCTTAAAGTGAATTTAATTTGTCCATTAGGTTGTGTCAGTTATAGTATTGGTTGTAGTGTCAAGCAGTGTTTTGTTTACTGCTTCTTGTGGCACTTCTTCTTCTTGCTTCTTCGATGGTCCTTCTCTTCTTCGCTACTTTCATCACTATATTATCTACTTACATTACCGTCATGTATTTATTAATTCTATGGGTATATGTCTAGGTTATGTAACACTTGGTCATGTTACAATATTTATTTTTTTTCTTTTTCAAAAAAATTATTTCGCTCTTGTTTTTTTATCCAAATGAATTCTTTGATTATAATATTTATGTGGTCATTGTTTCTCTTTGTATTGTGTAAAGTTTTTATTATTTTTATTTCAACACATGTTTATTCATTTAATTGTATCAGTGGTTCTTACTTCCTTTTCTTTCTCTTCAAAATTATTTCATAATTAGTTCCATATCGTCGCTGTGAAATCAAACCGGCATATCTGCAAAATGCATATTTTTCACCTGAGCACTTTAAAGATTTTTGGCATGTGATATTTTCCATTTAACGTCCGTTTGGTTCACCTCAATGCCACCTTATGCATGAATAAAATTTAGACGAATACTGCTTATTGAAGTAGTAGTTGCAAATAAATCGGAAATTGCTTAAATTAAGAGAAATATGCAGATATGCCAGTATGACTTTAAAATCAGTGTAATATTTGCTTTTGTGTCACAGTGGCTTCTTCTTTTGGAACCTGTTTTAGGTAGAAAAAAAAGATAATGTTGTCAATGAAAAAATAATTTATTGCTTCACAATTTTTTTTAAACAACAATTAACATAATATTGATCTTCCCTTTGCTGGTAACTTCAAAGTTTCACAAATTTTTATAGAAATCTGAATAAATTGACGGTATTATCCCGGCAGTAACTAACTTTAGGATACCCTTTTTCTTCTTCTCATCAATGGTAAGTCTCTTGGAATAAGCTTGCATCAGAACAGGATTCACGCTCCCATTGCCACGTTTATTCCTTTTCTTCGCCTCCTCCCAGGCATGTGATTCGTAGGATGTTTTGAAGTAAAAGTTGCCGTCGTCTTTAATTACTTTAAACATTCGAATGTCCAACATGGGTAAAATTACTTGGGAGTCCTTCAGAGCTTTTATGTCAAAAAAGTCCTCATGACTCAACTCATGAACCAGGTAAGGCTTGCCACTTTTCTTTGCCGTTTTCATGGCCATGGCGTATTGGGAAGGTAAGTATATCGGTCCACTTCGGAGTGCTCTTTTAACTTCTTTTTCAATGGTTGAGTGAGCCGAATCCCCCTCGTTTTGGGTGTGGCCCTTTACTAAAAATTTGTGTGTGATAGATTTTATCTTTTTTAATGTTGTAACAGCATATTTGTACATTGCCATCATAAAGTTATTTTTTTTTTGTCCACAACAATTATCGCTGTAAAAGACGACGTCTATTGGACAGTCAGCTTTGTCATTTAAATGTTGCAGATATTTCAGCACACAGTTCCCAATCTCAATCACGCCTCTTTTTCCCTGTGTCTCATCCCAAGTGTAACAGTTTACCGTTTTGTCGCCCTTCAGTTCAGCAATTGTTAAATTGTAAACGGCTAGCTTTGAAATGTAGTAGTAGGAAGACGCCTCCCCCTGCGGACATGACAGCACTGCCTGTAGGTCGTATACTGCTACGACGGTTGAATCTGTGGTTTTCTTGTCATTCTCCTTTTCCAGTCTGGACAAGTCCTTTTCTAGAATATGATTCTCATATTCTGTCGTATTTTGTTTTGTGTTTTGGTATATGAGACAAACATCACACTGATCTTTCTTCGGTGTGAAAAAAGAAAGGTTGTATGACTTGAAAATAGCTCTGTACTGGCAGTAGCTGATTCCTGCAAGGTTTGACTCCTTTCTTTCTTTTAGATAATCTCTGTGAAGTTCGGCGATAGATTTTCCACCATCGATATACTCCCGAGAACTTTGAGATCTGCAGTAATGACTAGGAATTCTGGGAATTTTTTCTATGTGATCCTTTGCACTCTTCACGGGTTCTTTATCCAACTTTCGATCCTTTCCATGCTTGCCTCTCATTTCCAAGCTTAGCACACCTGTGCTTTTGTCTGTTTTTTCAAAGGTTGTATGAATAGCTCTGTCCGATAGGTCAAAAGTGTTTTTAAAAAATTGTTTGCATACCCGTATTTTTTCTCCATCTTTCGTTATCGAGTATGATTGATTAGAGCCCCTTTCCCTTTTACGATTCAATGTAATCCTCTGATACTTGGGAACAACTGCCTGTGTGCTATCTTTTATGAATTCTCTTTGTCTTTGCAAGTCTCCCATTCCCCAAAACATTGCAAAAATCTCTTTCCGATAGTTCTCATCAATTTTTTCAGTGCACTTGAGTTTACAGTTGTGGCAAGGAGGCTTCATGCTTCGTTTGTTCACTCTTCCTCGGGTTTTAGACTCGTATTCCTCACCGCAGTTTCGCATCTTCTTTGCTAAAGTTCTTTTATTAAATTTGCCTCTTTTCCTCTTTCTTGTAATTGGTTCATTTGCATTTTCAATTTCAATCCCAGTCGCCGGTTCATCGCTACATTCACTGTCACTTTCGGAGCCAGAACTTAATATATTATAATCGGGGTCGACTTCATCGTCATCAGAATTATGAAATGGGTCTTGGTCTTCCTCATCAGTAGAGTCCGTGTTAATATTGTTGTTGACACTGTAGCTTTCAGTCCCCAATAATTGACCCGTAACAATATCGTCGGCCAAACCAGACTTCTGAGCTTCCCGTGCCATTTGCTCTATTGAAACTTCTACCGGATCTACCACAGTCAAGTCAGTCATCGTTGGTGCAGTAACTTCACATTCTAAAATTTAAAAAAATATATATTTATCTATAAGCCACCAATGGTCATGCAAACGACAAACAGTATTGATTTATAGAAATCAAAATGGCAAAAGCCTGAACTTACCAATCGAAGGGGAAATGTGGTTTTCAGTCTCTTCTTGTATAGGTTCACATTCCACCCATTCATCATTAGAGAGTGGTTGTAGTTCAGTCAAATCAGTCTTGCTAGTTTTAGTAGTGCTTTCTGTATCCATAAATAATGTTGGAAGCAACGGATCAGGCAGCTTATTAACCCAAGCTTTTACATCCATTAGCCCTATAGGAACTTCTACTGGATCTATAGTAGTCAGGTCAGCGTTCGTTGATGCAGTAACTTCACATCCTAAAAAATATATTATAGATATATAATATAATAATTATATTATGGGGAAAAGTTTGAAAATGATGAGCAATGAGTGAGTGAGTTCTTCCTATATTAGTATTGACTACACCAATGCTTATGCACGTGACCAATAATATTGATTTATTTAAATCAAACGATAAAACCTAACTTACCAGCAGGAGGGGGAACATGGTTTTCAGTCTCTAATTGTATATCAGTCTTGCTAGTTTCAGGAACATCTTCAGTACTGCGTTCTAAATTGACTCGTGTCAGAGGCAAAGCATCTGGCGCAATCACTTGCCACCGCCTTTCACTTTTTGCCGCAAGTTTTAATATCAAAGCTGTACGCTTTTTCCTTCAACAAACAACAATATTATAAGTAATCTGAGGAAAAATATTAAAGCTCTGTGGTAATTAGTTTAAGTATCTACCTACAAGGGTCGATTTTGAGCCTTGTAAGCCGTAAAACATCTTGCATAACGATACGTAAGAATAAAATAAACCGGCATATCTTCAAATACATCACATGAAACTTTGTTTTGATACAACTCAAACTGAATTATTGAAACTTATTTCGGTTTTAATTAACATTTTGCTTTATTCGCCTGGAGAAAATTTACCCGGAAACCGACATTTTGGCAAATATGCCGGTTTGTTTTAGTTGAGGCTGCTAGAAACGCATTAATGTTAAGTGCAAACCGGATTATCTGCCAATAAGTCATATCTGGGTAATAATAAAAATGTACTATTGTGAGATAATTCAGTTATACTTACATGATGGACGTCTTTCCTCCTTGAAAGTTTTGAAGCGACTGGCGTATTGCGCAATAGATCTGTCTTCTGATAAACAAAATGGCTATTTCCACGTAAATGCATACTGTAACCCCTCTTTCCGTTTATGTCTTTTTTATGAGTATAAAAACAACTTATTTTATTTTAATATTTTTTTTTGGAAAGAGAAGCCACAAGTTAATTAGGACTAGGCCGGAGCCTAGAGAAGCAAAAATTATGCTGGGTCCAGTATGACGGGACTTGCAATGAAACTCAGCCGTAATAGAACGATAACAATTTATTTTATTTCATACCCTGCTTTAACATTATTAAACCAGAACAACATGTGTGCCTAATCACAAGTATGAATAAATGTAAAGCATAACAAGTGTGTATAAATATAAAACATAACAAGTGTGTATAAATCTTAAGCATAACAAATGTGTATAAATATTAAGCACAACAAGTGTATAGAAACTCCATGAACACATGTATTTATAATTATAAAATTCTTCCCCATCTCGTGGCTAGCTAGACACGAACAAACACAACAACACACAGAAACATAAAGCACATAGACTCACAATTACATTATTTTTTCACACGGATGCCCCTGGAATGCACCAGACTACCAGGCAGTGCAACTACAATACTCGGAACCCAGCAGTGATAAAATATTCGCCCATCCACAAACCGTTTTGCAGAATTACATAAGGTCCAAAACCCCCAGGAAAGGATGAGAAAATTATAACTCATAAATAAAACCGGACCGCCCATTTGCATAACATTCCACTGATCAACAACCCATCATGAGTGTATGAACTTTAAGTTCCTTTCACAGTATTAAATAAAATTGACAGAACTACACCACCGGATTTCAAACAGTGATTATAGAATTCTAAACGTTTACTTTAATTCACACATTCAGAAGGATTGAAATATCAATATGTACTTTAACCATCAGAAATTAATCACTCGAGGCTTTACAATCTCAGATAAATTTAAACAAAATGTTTTACCAAAAATAATGAGTACATGTTTTATAGTTAAAGAAAATTAAACAGCAGATACTACCAGTGAAAGTCAATCAACATGTGTTTTGCCAGTTAAGAAAACAATCAGTATAGCCCTTGTGCAAGGAGCAAAATCAACTACTATATTTCCAGAAAAATAGCAAATTATTTCTATTAACCCCGAATGGCTATATACAAATAATAAAAATCAAAAAAAAATACAATAAGGTGGTGGTGCTCTAGCCTCTGCGGCAGCGCGCCAGCATGCAGTTGACAAAATTTGACAGGCCTCCAACCTGTCTGAGGTTGCACCAGCATGAGTCAGAGAAAAACTAAGTCCCCTTTTTTAAACCCCAGAAAACGTCCAAAAAAAAAACCAGGAAAACCCCCAGCCCTTAAATGTAAAACCCATAGTGAAGTTAAAATATATTCATCTCTGTTCCAGCCGGAACAGAGATACTAACCTGTTCAATACATTCTGCAAAACTAACATGACAAGATGAACAAACTGTACAATGTTCAAGTGTGAAAATATCTCTGGCACGCTCCCGCAGTGCATCACCCACTTACAGGCAGTGCACTTAGCGTTATGTAATTCAATTATAAAAAAGAAAGGTGTACTTGAATTTAACTAGTAAAGTTCTGAGTCATGAACAGCGGTTCCCCAATCTAGCAGAGTGTCGGCACACGTGGGCCCATGGATGCAATGATATTTGATAAGAAAATAATAGAGTGCATATCACCTTATCACAGCTGTCAAGTATTACATTGAGAACCAGTCTCCAGCTCCCTCTTCGTACAAGATCTTGTTCATGGTTCACAGCTTAGGCAGGTGTACGGCCATCAGCAAGCCAGGAATCCGGCTTAGTTCAAGAACCCTGTTCATTCAAATAAATTAGAGAACAGTTCACTAAAAATGTACACCCGAGTTAAGGTGATTAACCTCCAAACGGGCCGCCAACTAACTCTCAATAAAGGCACAATATTTAGTAATAAAGTTTTTGCAACCAGCTGAAAGAGCAGAGAAATCAGCCATGGAATCAATAATTTGAATAATGAACAGACCTTATTTAATGTGGCTTGATATAAAGTGATCAGCCCTAGGTCTACCTGCTTCGACATAATTCAACAGGTTATGCGCCACGTGGTAAGTGATAATCGTTATTTGACCAAAAAAATTCAACAGCAAGGCACTCACAGCATTAAGAATGTTTTAACATTAATAAAATTTCATCTGAGGAAGTTCACACAAAGAAACTCTCTACTGTACAGTTAATTAAATAAGCTCCCGACAGCCTATAGCATGCACGGACAGCTCATACCCTGACTGTGCACTAAGTTTTAGTCCTTAATATTTTAATGTTGTACACCTTTATCATTACAGTGATCTTGCAAACTTCTCACACTATTACAGAAAATAATAAAAGGAGCATGGGCTATATACTGGGCGTTACGTAAATCAGTGAATAATGAGTTTCTCTTAATATAAAATTTGTCGGGCCGCACACACATAATTACGTATTTTATACGGTTGCATATTGTTATTAATTATCCATACATGTATAATTACTTATAAAGACAAAATAATGGAATACTTACCGGGAGTCGATTTACGCTTTAGCCAGTCATGAAGACGGATACAAACTGCGTCGTAAATGCACGAAGAGAGAGAGAGAGAGAGATAATTCTCTGAGCCAGGCGAAGCGTAGACTGCCGCAGTACCCGACAAGGCAAGACGACCCCAACCTTAAGCTGCGCGCGCAACCGTCCCTTTATCTCGTAGTCCAAGGGTCGGCTTAGCCTACTCACGTTCGCGTTATATTACAATAAAAACTTTAACTAAAATCTTCGATAGCCGGCACACCGGCACACCCCCACCCCGAAAGAGCAACCCGGTTGCCCCACTCTGAAACTCGGGAAAGTACCCTGCAGTGTACCCCCCTTCTTGAATATTCCGGTGGACATCGTGGGTAAGGTGGCCCGACGGCACTTGCTCTCAGGAGAACAGCCATCCCCATGCGACCCTCTCCGCCCTGCCAACCCCACGGGACCGCCCCAACACGTCACCCTCTCCGGTGACCATCACCTACTCCCACTGGTCCCACTCACATACTCGTCCATCTCGCGGACCGACCAGCCACATGGACCCACAAGGCATCTCCATCCTCGCCATATGGCTGGCCCACTTCCCTACACAAGGGCGGACGGCCCCGCTCAGCCAGACAGAGAGGACCGCACCAAGGGCACACGAACATTAATCCCATCATTTACTCATTCGAATACACCATAACTAGAGGGGGTTTACTTTTCTACAGCACCCACTACACAACTTTCTCCCTCAACAAAAGAACTCCCGGAAAACAACCGGAGAATGCGGCATGGCTCGGACCCTATAATGAACAACATCAACATCAACAGTAGTAATAAAAGGTTGGTTCTGGGACAGCCACGCCCCCTCGTTTGTTTATGTTTACATTTTTTTCACCCTCTCCACCCCCGTCTTCACCTACATAACCGCCGCGCGGTCACCGAACTCCGCACGTTTGTTTACATTTTTTCAGTTTGTTTACATTTTTTCTCTCTCGCCACGCCCCCCACTCCTCTGTTTATGTTTACATTTTTCCTTCCTCCCCACCCCCGCCTCGCCCCGCAGCCGCCGCGCCGGTCATCGAACTCCTCGTGTTTATGTTTACGTTTTTTTTTCACCGCTTGTCCCAGCTTTGCGTTGTTTACGTTTGCGCCGAGAGAGAATGTTTATGTTTATGTTTACGTTTTTTTCGGCCGCCGATCGACACGCTGACCCAGTAACAGACGTAAACATAAACACTCGTTCCGACACGTAAACAAATTAAAGCTGGGACACGCAGTAAAAAAACGTAAACATAAACATTCGGAGTTCGGCGACGACCGCCGGAACGCGTCTGTTTGTAAACAAATGTTTTAGGAGAAGGGATAATGATATGATATATTCTTTTATAAGTATTAACGACGTTGTTTGGTATTGTTTACGTGTCAATTTTTTCAGTTAATACGAGATTTTCGTTTAAGATGTCTGTAACCCGTGCTACACCCGTCCAGATTGTGCTAGATTTTTTTGAAAACGAAGGTTTTGTTTTTATAACTAATTCAGATAATATTAAATGCAGCAAGTGCGGTTTTAAAACAAAAGTATATCTGACAATCACGCATATCCAGTTCATGCATAAACTTTTATATCCGAAATGCAGAATGATTCGCGATAGGTATTATAAATTTGAAGATTACGCTAAATCGAGAGAGTGTATTACAAATTATCCAATCGCGGTGAAATGTGTTCGAGAAGCGCGGAAACAGATGGAAGCATCATTTGCGTTTCCTCGATGGCGAAAACGTTACCCGTCAGTCGAGAGACTGGTATCAGCGGGATTTTATTATACCGGAACGGAAGACGACGTAATATGTGTTGAATGCGGAATAGTACTTTGCGATTGGAAGGAGACTGACGATCCTTGGTTCGAACACACGAAAGCTTCGCCAGATTGTGTATTAATTAAATTGTATAAGAGACAGTGTGCGGAAAAATAGTAGTAAACAAGTTTTATCTGGAAATGTATGCGCTTTTTTTATTTTGAATTCGTTTAGTATAGTTTTAAAATTATTATTTATCAAATATGATTTGGTCGTGTGCGTTAATTGTATCCTATAACGGTTTTATCAGTATTATTAGTTCGTAGGTTCGATCCCTCGCATTACCAAATCATATTTTTTTATTAATTAAAATATATAAAGAACAATTTTCAGTTCCCGATTAAACAAATGTTTATTCTCTGTCAGTAAATGGCTTGCGGTCTTAGCGGCAACATTGTGTTTTTACGAGCGCAGATTTTTCGTCAGATTTATTTTGTAAATAATGAATTTTCTGAGACAAATGTTACTCGCTAAATCAAAAGAGTGTATTGCTAATTATCAGAATGCGATAAAATGTGTTGAAGAAACAGAAGAAATGATGAAGTTGACATTTTATACATGGCCAAAACGTTCGCCGTCAGCCGATAGACTTAGATCAGCGGGATTTTATTATACCGGAATTGAAGATGACGTAATGTGTGTGGAATGTAAAGCGGTTCTTTGTGAGTGGGAGGAGACTGACGATCCTTGGATTGAGCATGCGAAAGCCTCGCCATATTGTTTATTAGTTAAAATATATAAAGAATTATTTTCTATCCCCACCTAACTGAATGTTTAGTATACGTTCAATTTTATTGTCAGTGTTCAGTTTGTAGTCTCTGTGAGAACATGTTAACGAAAGAATGGACGGTAGAAGTATAATCGACTTATTAAAACGCGAATTTTCAGAAGACGTTGTATTAAGGTTATCAAATATTATTAAAGTAACGAGTTTAGACGATTTGGTGATAGATCATTTTCCAACGTGTCAACTGAAGGGAATATATGATTGCTTAAAAGAAATTATTTTTTATTGTGAAGTAAAGAAGTTATCTGAAGACGGGTGTTGTTGTAGTGATAAGTTTACTGACGTTATAGACGGTCCATGCCCGTGCGCTATTTTTGAAAGAAATAAAAGTAAATTACTGTGTTGTTTACAGTTGATTGAAAGTCATGATGATTCAGAAATTAAATTATTTTTTGTAGATAGATATCTTCGATTTTTAAAAACAAAATGACTGATAAATTTGAAAACAGTATTTCCGCATTTAATTGGCAAATATATTATTTCGGCCCGCCACTCGATGGAGAATTAAATTTTAATGAAATTTGTTGTTTGATAGTGAATGAATTTACACGAGCAAATGTTGTTAAAATTGAAAGGAATAAGCAGATTATTAAAATCAGTTTACCGATTACTTATACATACGGTGCTGTATTGAAAAAATTAAAAAATTGTAGTCGTCAAACACTACTGAGTATCGATCATGAAGAAGAAGAAAAATTGTATAAAGTAAAATCAGTTCGTGCGTCACCAGTCGCTGTGAAGACGTCGGTTAAAAAACAATGTCAAAACAAGCGCTGTTGTGTGAAAGATTAATCAATCATTCGATAAATGAATTGTTAGAATCCGGTTTTGTTTTTAAACGATATTTAGATAGTGTTCAGTGTTCTTTGTGCGGGTTTCAGACAAGAGGAACTTTACCTATCGAACATATTCAGTTTATGCATAAATTATCGAATCCGAATTGTGAGATGGAGCAATGTATAATGTATAATTTCAATAATTATAGGAATGCGAAAAGATGTATTGCAGAGACTAAAAAAGTGATGTTATTATCATTTAAAAGTTGGCCTACACTCGAGCCCAATTTTAAAAAACCTGTTAACGCCGGATTTTATTATACCGGTGTTGGTAGTAAATTATCATGTATAGAGTGTAGAGTCATTTTAAACGGTTGGAAATGTTCTGATGATCCTTGGACTGTTCATGAAAAAGTATCACCACACTGTTTTTTGGTGAAAATTCACAAAGGTGAAGATTGTATGTAATTAATTATTATTATTATTATTATTATTATTATTAAAAAATAATAAAAAATAGTATTGATGTATTTGTGTTTGTTGTTTTTTATTCATTTTCTTATCGTAGTTAGAACCGTCAACATATATATATAATGAGTGTAAGAGAGAATATCAGTAACGAATTACATAAACAAGTTAGAAAAAATTTTTTAACTCGTAGTGTTGAGCTCAAAGGTCTTGATGATTTATATTAAGCCGATCTTGTAGAAATGATTCCATATGCAAAGTTGAATAGAGGTTATAAGTATATATTAACGATGATAAATTGCTTCAGTAAATACGCATTCGCTGTTCCAATAAAAACAAAATCGTCTGAAAATGTTGCGCGAGTACTTAAAATTTTATTACAAAATAATAAAATGAATCATTTACAAACAGATAAAGGTAAAGAATGGTACAACGAACGTGTGCGTAATTTGTTGAACCAATACAATATAAATCATTATTCTACACATTCAGATAAAAAAGCTTCTATTATCGAACGGTTCAACCGTACTTTGAAAAATAAAATGTGGAAATGGTTTACAACTAACGGTAAGTATACGTGGTTGAATGTCCTTCCTGATTTATTGAGAGACTACAATAATACTGTGCACAGAACGATTAAAATGAAACCTGTAGATGTAAACAAGAATAACGAAAAAGAAGTATTGTTACGAATAAATAAAATAAAACAATTAACGTTCAATAAGAAACCTCCAAAATTTAAAATCGGCGATAGAGTAAGAATTAGCAAATATAAAAAGGTGTTTGCTAAAGGTTACCTTCCCAACTGGACAAACGAGTTATTTACTATTTATAACGTTAAATCTACAGCGCCGAGAACGTATATTCTGAAGGACGATAAAGGTAATATATTAGAAGGTGGTTTTTATGAACAAGAAATAAGTAAAACAAAATTCGGTGACGTATATTTAATTGAAAAAATTTTAAAACGTAAAGGCGAGAAAGTACTTGTACGTTGGTTGGGTTATGATAAATCACATGACAGTTGGATTAATAGAAATAATATTATATAATAACGTGTGTAAAAAAAATAGACGTCAGTGATGAAGCTTAAACGGCAGAAACATAAAATAAATATTCGCGATATTGATACGATTGTTTATAATTGTAGGGATCTGAAGAAAAAGAGAAAAAACATAGTAAATTATTACCAGATAATATTAGATGTTTAATTACAGGCTCATCAGACATGGGGAAGACTAATTTAATGCTTAATTTGTTATTCGATCCGAACGGATTATGTTTTGAAAATATATATGTGTTTTCAAAATCGTTGTATCAGCCTAAATACAAGTTTTTAAATAGAGTGTTTTCAAAAATACCGTTTATAGGTTATCATACGTTTACAGATAATGACGATGTTATACATCCGAATGAAGCTAAACCTAATTCTGTAATAATTTTCGACGATATAGCTTGTGAACGGCAGTATAATATACGAAATTATTTTACAATGGGGAGACATAATAATATTGATGTTTTTTATTTGTGCCAGTCGTATAGTAAAATTCCAAAACAAGATACGAGATAACGCAAATTTAATAGTTTTATTTCGACAAGATGAACTAAATTTAAAACATGTTTTTACCGATCATGTTAACACGTATATGAGTTTTGATTGTTTTAAAGAAATTTGTAATAAAGCATGGATACGTGGTAAACATCATTTTTTAGTAATAGACAAAGAGAGTGATATGCGTCGCGGTCGTTATCGTATTGGATTCGATATTTATATAGATACATAAGGATTGATAAATTATTGTACAAGATGACGTCGCGGGCGAAACGTGAACAACTTGCGAAAGAGATCAAACAAATTAGGAAAGATATTAGACGGAAACACGCTAATTTGACTCAAAGCGCTATCAGCGAACAACAGGAATTAGAAAAACAATTAGAACCAATAGTTCAACCTTTAAAAAAGTTAATAAATTTACGTGATGTGCTTTACGATACGGATGAAAAAATGGATGATGTAGAAACGCGTTTAAAAAAACATAAACGTCGTGGAAATAAAATAGAAGAACAAAAAGAAGTAGGAATTACACCGATTAAAATGAGAAAAATTGGATCGATAACTAGTACACCTGAAATGGATGTTAACGAAGGTGCTACGGAAATATATGAAACACCGCCGACATTACAAGAAGTACTATCAACATCTACTGGCCTTAGTAGAGCAAATTATTGGATTGATAACGCTGTTACAGGAAAATTACCTAGATTATATTTACGTAAATTGTTTAATGATAAAAATAAGGAAATCGATCATACTTACGGTGTTTATTTCGGAGACGATGATTCGATAAAGATAGGCAATTCAACTATTAATTTCGAGGGCGATAATATTATTATCGATAATGTAACGTATGAAGGTACACCTGGACTTTATGAACTTCTTTTTATGAAAATGCCTGACGATTATATATATTCAGAAGAGGATCTGAATACGTACGGTTTGATACTAAAAGCGACAAATGCTCATAAACAGAGTCGCTCTGATCGAGTTAAGAGTAACAAAGGATATAAATATAATAATATAATTAAAAATCTGGTATCAGAGTCAACGTCTTCTAAATCGAAACTGAAACGTATTGAAGGACGTGGTGTTTTATCGTTAACTAACGATGATAAGCCGAATTATGTATATTGGGATGATCCGAACGAGTTATGCGACAGATTACGTTTATTAATAGCATCTAAGAATACTGGTCATACCGGACATGAAAATGAAATCATATCAATTATCGAAGAATTGCGAGAAGCGAATATAATAAAATAACGTGTAGTAACGTTAATTTTGTCATTTACAAAATGAGTATCGATAAATTCGGACGTTACAATAGACATATGCGAATAAACGTTGTTCGCGGTCCCACCGGTGAAGGTTTTCGTTTAACAGATGAGGGTGATTATGATATAGATAATAAGAGACTCTGTAATATCGGTAACGCTGTTTCGGAAGAAGATGCTGTTAGTTTTAAAATTTTAAAAGAAAATTGTTTATATCAAACTGATAATCAGTACGACGTTGCTTTGAAAAATATAATTAATTTAGCTGATCCGAAATTACTTACTGACGCAGCGACTAAATCGTATGTAGATACAAAAATTCCGACCGTATCAAATGGAATTTGTAACTTCGAAGGTTATAGGTTAAATAACATAGGTTATCCATCGGTTCCGACAGATGCTGTAAGCAAACAGTTTATACTCGATACAGTTAATATAGTTCAACAGAGAGTTGAAGACAGATTAGACAATTTTGTTAATATATTAAACAATCACGTGTATAGTATATTATATGATGTTTATGTAAAAACAACGAAAGATAATCCTGTCAGAAATATAGAAGATTGGAAAAAAAAATATATATTTATAAATTATTGTTTATCGCCGTCACAAATGCGTGTATATCAGAAGAGTGCAGAAGATGTCCGTCGCGGTCGAGGATTAATCGGAAATTTACTGAATAAAGCGGTCGATATTTTACCTATCGAACTACATGTTCCTGGTTATCAATACTGTGGTCCGGGTACGAAATTAAGTAAACGATTACAGCGCGGAGATTCGGGTATTAATAAATTAGATGCGGCTTGTAAGGAACACGATATAATATACTCGAAATATCGAGATACTGAAAATCGTTCTAAAGCCGATCGTGAATTAGCGGAAAAAGCTTGGCAACGTGTAAAAGCACGAGACTCGTCTATCGGTGAAAAAGCTGCTGCTTGGGCGTTAACTAATATTATGAAAGCGAAAAGTAAATTCGGCGGCGGTATTAAAAAGAAAAAAAGAAAAAAAGTAAACGAATTTCGAAATCAAAAAAAAGAAAAAGGAGGGGAAGGGGATTATACTTACGGCCGTATAAAAAATCCGGTGGTGGTGGTGGTGGTGGTGGTGGTGTTAATAAGAAAAAAAAAACATCGAAAGAAATAAAGATTCCCTCACACGCTCTCACCAATAATGAATTGTTTTCCTACGCTAAACTCTTGAATGTATCTAATTTTAGAGGTGTTTTTATGAAAGATACTTTACCGTTAAAAATTCAGAAAAATGAAACCGGTATTGTTAATTTAGATAGTATACGCGGGTCAGGTACGCATTGGGTATGTTACCGTAAACAAAATAAGACAATAAACTATTTCGATAGTTTTGGTAATTTAAGACCGCCAATTGAATTAGTTCGTTATTTTCAAACATCGAAGCAACAACCCGTCAATATAAACTATAATTATAAACGTTATCAACGATCAAATACAGTTAATTGTGGACGTTTGTGTTTACAGTTTCTTAGTAATAATGTTTAGCTTAAACGGAGTAGGATCGTCACTTAGTTGTGATATATTTCCTCCCATCGAACTCGAAGGAAATTGGGAACTCGGGTTGATTAATTTCATGACATACAATTCCATACCGAATGTTGAAGAAAATGTAAATAATATGTTTTATTTCGGTGACGATGGAGTGATTGAATTACCTACAGGTTCTTATGAAATCGAAGATATAAACACTTATATAAATCAAAAATTACCAAAAAGTAATAAAAGGAAAATTATTAAATTATTAATACGTGCTAATAATAATACTTTGAAAAGCGAAATCTATTCGAGTGAAACGATAGATTTCACTAAGCCAAATTCTTTAGCTTCTCTTCTCGGATTCGCTAATAATACCAAACTTGAACCGCTTATATGGCATTCATCACAGTCGACAATCAACATTGTAAAGACAGATGTTGTAAGACTTGTCTGTAGCGCTGTGGCTGGATCGCTGAAGAACGGCCGAGAATCTCATATATTACACGAATTTTATCCAACAGTCGGGCCGGGGTATAAATTAGTAGAATCACCGACAAACGTTATCTATTTACCTGTGAATACAAATAGATTAGATAATATCACAATACGATTAGAAGATCAAGACGGAAAGTTAATAAATTTTAGAGAAGAAACGATTTCTTTGCGATTACATATAAGTAAAAGACGAGATGAGGCTAATTTTTCCTTATGGACAAAATAAAACAATAGTTAAGCCCGTAAGTAGTGCCAGTAAAATACGGGATGCTAATCAGTTAACATCTCTTAATAGAAAATTTTTAAAGTCGTTAGGGTATAAAGTACTTATTAACAATGAGTATATTGGACGTGTTAAATAGCGCTGTCTATGATGACGATAGTATCATCGGACGTGCGTATCATACACACACTCCTTACGCATCTACTACATTAAATAATAATGATGAGATACGTATTCCTGTTCATCAACAAGATCATTATACACTTCCTTGTGAGAGTTATCTACATATCGAAGGTAAATTAATGGGCGAAAACAATCAGAAAAACGAAAATATTCAATTAATTAGTAACGGATTAGCATTTTTATTCGATGAAATACGGTACGAAATATGTGCTACGGAAGTAGATCGTGTTAAAAATGTCGGTATCACATCAGTAATGAAAAATATTTTAACATTCAAACCCGGTGATATGAAGAAAATAACTAATGCAGGATGGACGGGAGATGTAAAAAGTTGCTTCACAACAGATTCAACAAATTTCGTGTTTTGTATTCCTTTAAAATTATTACTCGGTTTTGCTGAACAATACAAACGCATAATTTTAAATGTGAAACAAGAACTGATTTTAATACGATCATCGTCTGATAATAACGCCGTAGTTTTAAACGCTGTCGATAAATATAAATTACAATTAACAAAAATCAATTGGCGAATTCCTTATATTTATGTTAGCGATGAGTATAGACACAGATTATTGAGTATTGTTGATAGAGATACGCTAATAAAATTAGCGTTTCGTAGATGGGAGTTGCAAGAATACCCGACTTTGCCAGAAACTAAACAGTTAACGTGGACAATAAAAACTGTAGCACAGATTGATAAACCGCGTTATATAATTGTAGGTTTTCAAACAGATAGAAAAAATAACATAGCAAAAAATGCCTCTCATTTTGATTTATGCAACTTGCATAATATTAAATTATATTTGAATTCGGAATACTATCCGTATGATAATTTAAACGGAAGTAAAGAAACGTTATACGAGATGTATAAGGGGTTTCAATCATCGTATTATGATGGTAGCGAGAACGAACCTGTTCTGGACAGGACCGATTATTTATTATATGCGCCGATAATTGTTATTGACTGCTCTCATCAGAGCGACCTTTTAAAAACCGGTTCTGTCGATGTTCGTTTAGAAATAGAATCAACGCAAAATTTTCCGCCGAAAACGACTGCATACTGCTTACTAATATCTGATAATTTGCTCGTATATTTACCTTTATCTGGTGTTATAAGAAAATCGATAGAATGAATCGATTGTTAACATTATATTTATTTGCTTGTCATACACATTTTATAATCACTTGTAGTGTTAGCGCTTTATAATAATGATCGGCTTTATTGTTGATGTTCAATGTTTTTTCGATGATGCCAAAAATTATATTGTTAAAGAATTGTGTGTACAAAGAATAGAAAATCACAACTGTACCGGTGTGAGAGAACATTTTTTGTTTTTACCACCATTCGATTATCGTTATTTATCAAAAAATAGAAAAAAACAAGTAGAGTGGTTGAAAAGATTTTTTCATGGTTTCAGCTGGAATTGCGGAATTCACAGCTATGACGAACTTCACAATATTTTAAACAGCATCGTTACTGAAGGTGAATATGTTTACACTAAAGGAGCAGAAAAGCGGAGACTCATTGAGAACATACTCGACTACAAGTCGGTTGAAGTAATAGATCTCGAAGCGTTTAAGTGTCCATCATTAAGTGTCTTACAACAGCAGACTGTGGCACGTGTTGATTGCCCATATAAACATAATCTTGATCATTGTGCGTTAAATAATGTATTTCATATAGCAAATTGGATATTGAATAATAAAATTTAAAATGTATTTTTTTAACGTATTTATTTTTTAATTTATTTTACATCTTTTTCCTTCACTATTATTAATCTATGTTCGACTACAAGTCGGTTGAAGTGTCCATCATTAAGTGCTTTAAAATAGCACACGGTCCATTACCTGCATAAAGGAAAGGATTTTGTGAAAGTATAAACACCAACACTAAATTTTTTATATGTTATTTATTTATTTATTTATGCATATATATATATATAAAATGACAAAAATTCTATAATTTTTTTATTAATTCTTTTATAAATGGCCTTATAGTCGAGCCTGCCCTGTCGACTATCGTTTTCAATTTCGCAATTTCTCCAGGTGTTAGTCTTTTCGGCGAAAAAAACCATTTATTGAGAAGACGACTCTCCTCCTCCTGTTTTGATAACGTGCTCATTTCCATCAAAGACGCGGATAGAAGTAGGCCAAAAACAGCTGTAAATGTGTTCTATGTAAAATCAAATACGTTTTAAAAATAACATAGAAAAGTCTTGTAACAAAAACAAATTAATTTTTTGAATAGAGAAATGTAAAACACGTTATACCTTGTAATAATATATATAAAAAATGATACAAAAAGAACACACTTATTTTACAGGTAGCCAAAAAACAAGAATTATTGTACACGTTTTTGTGTAAAACATATTATTTTTATTATATATTAAAATTAAATTTAATAAACAACTGTAAATTATTTATATATATATATACATACAATTAAAATTAAATACTTATACTTATTTATATACACAGTTAAATATTTATACTATATACATATTTACAATCATTCAACCAGCCGACCAACCTTAAATTATTTTAATACGGCTTATACCGCGTCTTGTACGAGCCGTGTGCTACATCTTTAACATTTTTAATTTTGGTTAAAGCCGATTTAAATAAATCGGTTGTTGCCACGAACAGCGGGTCTTGCGGTGACGACGCTAAAACAATTACTTTCCGTGATACTTTTTGCCACCAGTTGTCGGAAGGTATATGCTTGATGTCAGCTGTTTGTGTTAATTTTACCTCAATCAAATATGGACCTTCCTCACCTGGTGTTTTGATCCATTTCTTCGTACCGTCTTTTAATATTTCAAACTTTTGTTCAAATTTAGTATTTTTTACTTTTTTTGATTTTTTAGATTTTTTAGATTTAGAAAAAGAATTAAAAATTTTGTCAAAATCATCGCCGCTGCTATCTGATTCATCGTCGCTACCGCTATCGCTGTCTTTAGGTTCAATTGTTTTGGTTAATTTCGATTTGGTAATTAATTCCCTAAACAATTTAATGGTATCATAATCTAAGGTTTTGATGTGAAAATTGGTGTCATCAATTTGGAAGTTAAAATAATCAAGAATTTCGGTTAAAGTCATTTCTTTTTCCTTTTTACGAAAGATATCGATTTCCGATGGCTCTTCATCGGAAATATGCATAATCGCGTTTTGAATAATAAGATACAAATGTACAATAGTTGAAGGTTGGTCCAAAATAGTAGATTTTAAATTTGCGAACGCTTCCTCCCACATCGCTATTTTCACCAATCCGCTTATATATAAACATTGTATTAGGTCTTTTATTGAAAAATAGGTCGATGGACCGGCGGATGGTGAAGGTGATGAAGCAGAAGCAGGAGAAGCAGCGGATTCGTGTTCCATTGCTAGAAACAGAAAAAAATAACATAATTAATTTCTAACAACATTTAAAAAAAATGAATAATATTGTTAGAAAAAAAAGAAAATTTAGAAATCCGTTAAAAATTTTTTCTATTTCTAGCAATAAGTGAAGAAGTTGTGGTACAAAAAAGAGAAGAAGAACAAGCTGATAATATCTGTATAAAACAAAATAAAGTATTAGTTTTATAACTTAACATAGCCACCAATAGCGTTAGTGTTTTTTAATAAAAATAATCATTTACCAAAAGTGACGGTAGTCGATTGATAAAAGCGTGCGAAGGGAGACGAAAAGCTGATATAAGAACAAGCTGATAATATCTGTATAAAACAAAATAAAGTATTAGTTTTATAACTTAACATAACCACCAGTAGCGTTAGTGCTTTTAATAAAAATAATCATTTACCAAAAGTGACGGTAGTCGATTGATAAAAGCGTGCGAAGGGAGACGAAAAGCTGATATAAGAACAAGCTGATAATATCTGTATAAAACAAAATAAAGTATTAGTTTTATAACTTAACATAACCACCAGTAGCGTTAGTGCTTTTAATAAAAATAATCATTTACCAAAAGTGACGGTAGTCGATTGATAAAAGCGTGCGAAGGGAGACGAAAAGCTGATATAAGAACAAGCTGATAATATCTGTATAAAACAAAATAAAGTATTAGTTTTATAACTTAACATAACCACCAGTAGCGTTAGTGCTTTTAATAAAAATAATCATTTACCAAAAGTGACGGTAGTCGATTGATAAAAACGTGCGAAGGGAGACGAAAAGCTGATATAAGAACAAGCTGATAATATCTGTATAAAACAAAATAAAGTATTAATTTTACAACTTAAAATCTATCACTATCAACAGCGCTAATGTTTTTTATATTAAATAAAAATATCCGCTTACCAAAAGTAGTAGTAGTAGTAGTAGTAGTAGTAGTAGTAGTAGTAGTAGTAGTAGTAGTAGTGGTAGCAATACAAAATAATAAGCAGATGATATCTGTATAAAAATAAAAAAAGTATTAATTTTACAACTTAACATTATCTATTTGAAATCTATCACCATCAACAATGTTAGTGTATATAAAAAATTATCTCTTACCTGAGATAGCAACAGTACAACACGTCGAGTCGAACGAAGAATTGTACATAGATCAGTAAAATCCGATTCACTTTATATACATTTTTAAGAATACCGATTATGACCTCTGTACAGAGACTTGTTTACTGTTTTCCGTTATCAAGCCAATTCCATTTACGTAATTATACAAAAAACTGCAATTAATAATCATATGATATGCGCGTGAAACTTGCTATTTACAGATTGTAACGTCAAAGCAAAAAAAAAATAATATGTAAGAATACTGTAGAGAGAATAATAATTAAAACTCTGCACCCGGATTTCTTTACTGTTTCCGTTATCAAGCCAATTATTTTAATAACTGTAATTAATAATCGTGTGATATACACGTGAAACTTGTTATTTACAGATTGTAATATAAAAAACAAAACAAAAAATAATATCTGTCGATTAAACAACCCGGAATTATCGCAAATTGGTTTTTCCATTTATGTACAGCACCAATTAACTAAAATGACGTAAATATTTTTTTCTCAATTTGTATTTTACTGCTGTTACCGCAAAACGTTTAAATACTACGATTTTCTTCCTCTACATCAGTATGAAGACAAATTCATCAAATTCGTTACAGGACAGACAGACAGAAAGATACAATCGTTTCATAACAAAATCGACGAATTTTGTGTGTGTGAAACAAGAACTGATTTAATTCAGTTATAACAACAGCAACCTGTAAGTATTGGAATTATCTTTTACTGTTAAACTAATTCAATAGTAAATACTTACTTTTTAAAAAAAATGAATGATTTTACTTTTTTTAGATTATAATGGACAAACAAATCCCGTTCAAAAAGAGATTGTCTGTAAGAACCATTAATGACGTGAATACTCACACACCTGGACCCGGACCTTCATCCAGACAAGATATTCAACCCGGGTCATCATACATACAAGATCCTCAACCTGGGCCGTCTTGTACACAACATCCAAGTTATTCTTCCACATCATCATCATCATCATCATCATCATCATCATCATCATCATCATCATCATCACCATCATCATTATCATCATCTAATAATAATTTACGTTTAAAAAATAATAGATTAAAACATATAATTTTAGAAAATAAATTTATAGAAATAGAAAATGCGTTTAAAGGTAATTTAAGAACATATTTTTATAAAAATAATAATAACGTAATTAAAGATATATGTCTATTATTAATTTATTTAAAATTAGAAATATTAAACATTTTAAGTAATATGATTGTAATATATAACGCTATAAAATTCAATATTTTAGTTGAATGTACATACGTTAAAAATAATATTAATGAATATCAGGATAGAACATTTAAAACCAAAAACATTATTTTACTTCATAGTTCGTCTATACCATCTGAAATAGACAGTATGATAAACAGTATTTGTAATGAAGAAGACATATATGTACAAAAGGGCTCTGGATGGTCGTTACATTCAATTGACGGGATATTGATTCGAATTAATCGTTTTAAGCCTTTAAGAGGTAGTTCGTATATTCCGCTTTCACCAAAACTGATTGCTAAAAAAAGCATAATTAATCCTAAAAATACAGATAATTATTGTTTTAAATGGGCGATTCTCTGTAAATTCATAAACGGTTCACACCCGGAACGCATAAATTTCCGTTATAAGGATTTAGAAAATAAATTTACTTTTAATAATATCGATTTTCCTACTCCGTTAACACAAATAAAAATTTTCGAAAAAAATAATAACGTTTCGATTAACGTGTATGGTGTTGAAAACGATATCACAATTTACCCGTTAAAAGTATGCGATAATGAAAAATCAAACCATTTCGATCTTTTATTATTAAATAAAAATAATACAACCCATTATTGTTATATTAAAAATTTTACCAGATTAATTAGATCGCAAGTAACTAAAAGTTTTAATGATATCGAATTTTGTAAACGGTGTCTAACTTACTTCACTGTTAAATCTAAAAAGTTAAAAATACATAAACGAAACTGTCAAAAAAATACACCTACACGAGTGATAATGCCGACTGATAATTTAAAATTTCAAAATTTCCAATACCAATATAAACTTCCAATAGTAATTTACGCGGATTTTGAATGTATATTAAAACCGATAAGTACTTGTTACCCTGATCGGAAATATTCTTTTACAGTCGCGAATGAACTACACGAACCTATGAGTTTTTGTGTTTATTTCGTTGTAGAAAATTCAATTCCCGCTAATATTAAAAAACATTTGCCATCAGAACCGTTCTTATATAGAGGTAAAAATGCTGCGGAAAAATTCGTGTCATATCTCGTTGAAAACATAAATTTATTAGGTCTGCTTCTTAATAATATTAAACCGTTAAAAATGACAAAACAAGATAAAATCAAATATAAATCTACTACACATTGCGAAATGTGCAAACGTGAATTCACGTTATTTTACAGACCCGTTAGAGATCATTGCCATATTACTGGTCGTTACCGTTCCGCATTATGTAATAATTGTAATCTGAGGAGACAAAATCAAAAATTTGTTCCCGTTTTTATTCATGCTAGTTCAAATTATGATTCTCATTTTATCGTCCGCCAATTAGGGTATGATATTAGACAAATAATTGTTATTCCAAATTCGACTGAAAAATATATATCATTTTCAAAAAAAACGTGTAACGGAATAACTATTAAATTTGTTGATACTTTTCGTTTTCTAAATAGATCCTTAGCGGAACTAAGTAATAATCTACCAAAAAATCAATTTTTTCATACTAGCAAATTTTTTTCAAATAATGATATGGATTTAGTCACTCGAAAAGGTGTATATCCTTACGAATATACCGATTCGTGGGAAAAATTGGAAGTACAAGAACTACCTCCTAAAGTCGAATTTTATAGTAAATTAAATGCAAAACATATAAGCGATGAAGATTATAATCACGCGGTTCAAGTTTGGGATCATTTTAAAATTAAATCGTTGGGCGACTACAGTGATTTATATTTGAAAATTGACGTATTGCTTTTATGCGACGTTTTTGAAAGTTTTCGTTTGCTTTGTTTATCTTCACATAATTTAGATTGTGCGCATTATTTAACCGTTCCAGGGTTTGCTTTTGACGCGATGTTATTTTGTACTGGTATTGAACTTGAGTTGCTTAACGAATATGAAAAGTATATTTTCTTCGAAGCCGCTATAAAAGGAGGATATCATCATGTATTAAAAAATATTCAAAAGCCAATAACGAATATATAAAAGAAACATATAATCCAAATTATCCTAAAACATTTTTAACATATTTAGACGCGAATAATCTATACGGGTGGGCGATGAGTGAATATATTCCGTATTCTAACTTTGTATGGACTGATAAAATTACTATTACAGATATATTAAATACCCCTAATAATTCTAAAACAGGGTATATATTAGAAGTTGATATAGAATACCCTGAAAGTTTACACGATAACCATATGGATCTACCATTTCTTCCAATTAATAAAAGTATAAATCACACAAAACAAACAAAATTACTAACTACATTAGAACCAAAAGAACATTATATTTGCCATTATATCAATTTAAAACAAGCTGTCAATCACGGGTTGAAAGTAACTAAAATTCACAGAACGTTAAAATTTTATCAAAAACCATGGTTAAAACCGTATATCGATTTAAATACGGAAAAACGACGAATTGCAACAAACGAGTTTGAAAAAGATTTTTTTAAATTGTTAAATAATTCTGTCTTTGGTAAGTGTATGGAAAATGTAAGAAAAAGAATGAAATTAGATCTTGTAAGTGAAAATAAAAAATTATTAAAACTTATTTCTAAGCCGACTTTCAAAGACAGAATTATATATGATAAATCGCTTTGTGCTGTATTATCAAACAAAACGTCTATTTATTTTAATAAACCAATTTATGTAGGTTTCGCGGTATTAGAATTGAGCAAAACCTTAATGTATGAATTTCATTATGATATAATGAAAAAAAAGTATGGAAATAAAATTTCGTTATTATATACTGATACTGACAGTTTGTTTTATGAAATATTGACAAATGATTTTTACGAAGATATGCTAGATCCAGATTTGAAAATGTTTTTTGATACTAGCGATTATCCTCCTGATCATAAATGTTATTCTACTATAAATAAAAAAGTAATCGGCAAATTTAAAGACGAATGTAACGGTATTCCGATTAAGGAATTTATTGGTTTACGATCGAAATTATATACGTATACTACGCGTGACAATAATATTCAAAAGAAAGCGAAAGGAATTAAAAAATGTGTAATTAATAACGAGATCTCGTTTAACGATTTCAAAAATTGTCTTCATAATACTCTTTCGGAAACAGAAAAACGTAGAATTATGAAATTAATAAGATCGAAAAAACATATAGTAGAATCGGTATCAATTAATAAATTAGCGTTAAGCAATAATGATGATAAGAGAGTATTATGTGATAACGGGATAAATACAATCCCGTACGGTCATTATTCATTAAGCCATTCAAGCTGATACTTTATAGCCGAACTATGAATCGTCTTTTTATGTTACAAAATAAACACAATCAACGTAAAAACATCGTTTTTAATATTTACGATACTCAGGTTATAGGACTTAAAAATTTTAATATCTGTTATTATAAAATATTTAAATTTCTTCGTGAAAAAGTAGAAGAATATGATAATAATGTGGAGTGTATTAAAAATTGTACAAAGTTTGATGTGTATCAAAATACTTGTTGTAATAATCATTTAAAATGTGATCAACACGTTACTCAACTTTGGAATACTATATCTCAATTATTTTAACATATTTTAATTTACCACGACATTTTATGTATATATATTTTTAATACCTGAAAAAAAAAATGATATCGACAATATTCAAACAATTTCCTACACAAAAAAAATGTTCATTAAAACGTACACTGGAAACGTGATTGTATTAATTGCAATGAAACTGATAATAAATCAATCTTTTGACCTTCTACTTACAACACGTACTGACGATAATGCGTTTTCTGTGTATATAAACCGATTAAAAATTGTGGCTCAGCATGCAGAAGCATACCAGCTGCTGTAATGTATAATCACGTAGAATGTTTCAAACGCTTAACAACGTTTTATAAAGTTGAAAAAGTTGGACGGAAAAAACATTATCACAGATTATATCCGAATAGCAATCAAAACCCCCACAAACTGGCAGCCGCTGGATTTGTTTATGAAGGCGATGGAGACACCGTTCGGTGTCTGACATGTAGAATCAGATTTATGGAGTGGTCTGCGGAGGATTGCCCTATAACATTACATAAAAAAGTAATGCCGCAATGCCAGTTTGTGGTAACACAGCTTGGATGTACTGAAGCCGGTTGTCAAAATTCTCAGTACTATTGTTGGAAGGGGTCCGAATGATCATCATCATTAAGGTATTTTAAAAAAAAAATAGGTGATTATATTAGTTTCACAATGTAATTTAGTTACTTGTAAAATAACTTATTATAATATGTTCTACACAAGAACATACATATACAGTAATTATTCGTTACCTGTAAAATAAGTAAGGTTCTTCATATATCGTTTTTACATTTCTCTATTCCAAAAATTTTGTCTTATAAGTTTTCCTATATCATTTTTTTAAATATGTAATGTATTCTATACGTTTCTCTATTACTTTTTTTATCTTAGTTAATAGGGTTCAATTTTTAGTTCTTAAAAATTTAATTTATCTTTTGTTTAATTTAAAAAAAAATATGACTCTTTTTTTTTCAAAGGATTCTTGGTACATTTAGTTAACAAATTATTATTTTTGTTTGTTATAGGTTGGGAGGACCGACTTCCAACTGCTGTCAAAAAAACAAAATAATATATATGTAAATAAAGTTTTTTAAAAATATTTTCATTTATTAATTACTAAAATCATATATACATAGTTAATATAATCTCAATTATTTTGTTATCACAAAATTTGTAACTGTTCAAATAGTCATTTTGTATGTACTTGTTAATATAATCTCAATTATTTTATCATCATAAAATTTGTAACTGATCAAATAGTTATTTTGTATGTACTTGTTAATATAATCTCAATTATTTTGTTATCACAAAATTTGTAACTGTTCAAATAATCATTTTGTATGTATTTGTTAATATAATCTGTTCATTATATATGTATTTAATGGTACGATAATAAATATTGTGATCTGCTTTGATTTGTTATTATTATTATTATTATTTTGTAAGAATAATTAAAATAAAACCAGTGTTTGTTATTAATTACTAAAATCATATATACAAAAGACATTTTGTATGTACTTGTTAATATAATCTCAATTATTTTGTTATCACAAAATTTGTAACTATTCAAATAATCATTTTGTACGTATTTGTTAATATAATCTGTTCATTATATATGTATTTAATGGTACGATAATAAATATTGTGGTCTGCTTTGATTTGTTATTATTATTTTGTAGGAATAATTAAAATAAAACCAGTGTTTGTTAATAATACAATTTATTACACTCTTCACAACACTAAAATATTTCTCAATACAAAAATTCAAGTCATATCAATTTGAAGGTTATAGGTTATCCGTCGACTGCGGCGTAAACAAGCGTCGACAATAATACATAACATAGTCATCGTACAAAACACATATCAACTCTATTTTTATAAATTTTATTCTTCTTCATCAATATTACTATCGATTATTGTGTGAAATCGATTGGTATTTCTTTTGAATTATCAATTGTAATATTAATTCTTTCAATTTGTATAGTACATCATCATTTACACATTTCAATCCGAATATCGATAGATTATTTTGTTCTGTTCTAACTAATCCGCCCGTAAATTCATTAAAGACATACACAGTGTTATTCTTAAAAAAGTATAAATTGCCGTCAGAAAATCTAAATGATGAATCGATTTTAGGCGGTATTCCAGGAAATGTATCGGATATATAACCACATGATTTAGTAGTGAACATACACTCATTGACTTCTCTATAATAATTATCATCATGAAATATATAAGTTTTACCTGTATAACTGTTGAATACCGCATGCAAATTATTCGGTTGTATGTTAAATAAAGACTGGATATGCTTCGGATAACCATGACTTAATTTAAGACTCATTAAATCAAACATGAATACCAAAGAATCTATAAACATAACTATCTCGCCAGATGGTCGTTGATA
This sequence comes from Magicicada septendecula, assembly GCA_034769895.1. Taxonomy (NCBI): domain Eukaryota; kingdom Metazoa; phylum Arthropoda; class Insecta; order Hemiptera; family Cicadidae; genus Magicicada; species Magicicada septendecula. Next base: position 165,485,801 of record CM068371.1, on the reverse strand, counting down.
TACAGCTAAAATTTTTGTGAAATTTCTTGGAAGAAACGTTAACCAATGTTTTATTATAAGCGGTTTGGTGTATATCATCTCTGCCGGATTTAATATCCACAACCATTTTTCATGTAATATATATAATCGTTTATCGGCAATTAAAAATAAATTAATATTTTTAAAATTACAAAGATCAATTTTATTTGTATCTATAGAACGCTCGTCTTCTATCTTTGGTATTGAAGAAGATGGTGACATCGGTATGAAAGACGTCATAAAAGTGTTTTGTGTCTTACCATACAAATTTTGAATGGCTAAAACATCATCATCACCTAACTCAATTTTACCGTTATAATAAGCATACATTACAGAATCTGATACATCTGAATGTGATAAACCTATAGCATGACCGATTTCGTGTATTAAAGTTGCATACAAACTTGATTGACCAAAAGGAACGACTTTGCCAGTCGAATATGACCAATTTTCATCTTCATCAATATGAATTTCTCGTCTTGAATTATTATAATCAGGAAAATATGCGTGCGCTAATGTTCCGCCTTTACCGTCAAACATTCTCGTACATTGCCACGATTCTTTTTGCATCATATGTTTCAATCGCTTATTAGAAATTAAAATATCTGTATTCACTCTATCATGTTTGAAACGTATACCAGACTTTTCCTCCCATACTGCGAAAGCTTGTTTAGTCAATTCTAACACCTCTTGATTCGCTAAATAATAATGCCATGTTATTTCGGGCTTGTTCCATTTGAAACTGGATACTCGATAATCGATAATATCACTATTACCGCACCTAGTTTTCGACATTAAGTTTATAGTTTCATTATTTAACTCGCCATCAGTAGGCAATTTATAGTATTCTTGAAATATAAGTAACGCGTTAGCAATATCTGATTCATTTACCGCTTGCAACGAAAATTCATCATCTGTTTGAAGATAACCATAGTCATATAAATATCGCTTAACTTTATCCATTTCAATTTGTGTTGTATTATCGGTCGAAGAATTTGCTAGTAATATTTGATCGCATTTTGTCCATAATGTTAAAAAAAATATTACAGATTTAAGCGGCGTCATAGTTTCCGATTGTACTGTACAATGACAAATACCAAACAACGTCGTTAATACTTATAAAAGAATATATCATATCATTATCCCTTCTCCTAAAACATTTGTTTACAAACAGACGCGTTCCGGCGGTCGCCGAACTCAGCGTGTTTATGTTTACGTTTTTTTACCGCGTGTCCCAGCTTTACATTGTTTACGTATCGGAACGTTTATGTTTACGTTTATTACTGGGTCAGCGTGTCGTCGATCTGCCAAGGAAAACAACGAGCACGTGGTGATAGCCGCGTCGGCGAGAAAAAAACGTAAACATAAACGTTCCGACACGTAAACAACGCAAAGCTGGGACACGCGGTGAAAAAAAAACGTAAACATAAACACGAGGAGTTCGATGACCGGCGCGGCGGCTGCGGGGCGAGGCGGGGTAGGAAGGAAGGAAAAAATGTAAACATAAACATTCTCTCTCGGCACAAACGTAAACAACGCAAAGCTGGGACACGCGGTGAAAAAAAACGTAAACATAAACACGAGGAGTTCGATGACCGGCGCGGCGGCTGCGGGGCGAGGCGGGGGTGGGAAGGAAGGAAAAAATGTAAACATAAACACTCTCTCTCGGCACAAACGTAAACAACGCAAAGCTGGGACACGCGGTGAAAAAAAACGTAAACATAAACACGAGGAGTTCGATGACCGCGCGGCGGCGGCTGCGGGGCGAGGCGGGGGTGGGAAGGAAGGAAAAAATGTAAACATAAACATTCTCTCTCGGCACAAACGTAAACAACGCAAAGCTGGGACACGCGGTGAAAAAAAACGTAAACATAAACACGAGGAGTTCGATGACCGGCGCGGCGGCTGCGGGGCGAGGCGGGGGTGGGGAGGAAGGAAAAATGTAAACATAAACAGAGGAGTGGGGGGCGTGGCGAGAGAGAAAAAATGTAAACAAACTGAAAAAATGTAAACAAACGTGCGGAGTTCGGTGACCGCGCGGCGGTTATGTAGGTGAAGACGGGGGTGGAGAGGGTGAAAAAAATGTAAACATAAACAAACGAGGGGGCGTGGCTGTCCCAGAACCAACCTTTTATTACTACTATCAACTACTATTAACAATCAGCAACAGCACACCATCACTCCATCTAACTTCTAAAACAGGGGAAACTGACGATCTCAAAGACCACGACAATCTCGAGCATCTCGAGGACCACAATCTACTCACTTCCTTATCGATAGTTTTTTTTTTTTTTTTTTTACTAAGGGGAGTGGTAGGAAAATCGGGAAGATGAAACGGGGCAAGGACCATTAAAGGGTCAATAGTTAGGACTAAGGGTAAGGAGGTTCCCTCCGAAAGTAAGGATGAGTGGAGGAAACCAAGGCTCGCGTGGGCAGGGGCGCAACCCTGAAATAGATGAACACCACTGGGAGAGTGGGGAACATCTACCCGCTACCCGTTAACCTCTTCTTCTCACCTTTCTATGACGCACCTTAGGTATTCGCTCCTTTCGGACACCACTCTCTAAGAAATTATCTCGTGTTGAGCTGTACTGACTGGTTTCTTCGGAATCAGAATCAAGGCAACTTACCTCACTACTTTCACTCCGCTTTGGATTATGCTCATCGTCTAACTCTTCTGCCACAATTTCTTCCCTTTCTACAATTTCCCCTTCTTCGTCCACATAATCTAAATCAACCTCCT